>CM060376.1:24215051-24815051 GCA_030545235.1 Helianthus tuberosus
GTATTTGCCTTGAAGATTTGGCGACACTATTTGTATGGTACTCGATGTACTATCTTCACGGATCACAAGAGTCTGCAGCACCTATTCGATCAAAAGGAGTTAAATATGCGTCAGCGACGATGGGTTGAGTTGCTGAATGATTACGACTGTGAAATCAGGTATCATCCTAGAAAGGCAAACGTGGTAGCAGACGCATTGAGTCGAAAGGAAAGGGTTAAGACCCTAAGGGTTCGAGCTTTAGAAATGACAATTCGGACAGATCTCACCTCACGCATACATGACACACAACAAGAAGCTCTTAAGAAGGTGAATCTTAAGGCTGAATATCTCCGAGGCATGGAGAAGAAGTTGGTGCCAAATGAGGAAGGAACCTTATACTTCATGGGACGCATTTGGGTTCTGCTCTATGGCGGTATTCGCGAGGTTATCTTTGACGAAGCTCACAAGTCGAGATACTCGATCCACCCAGGATCGGATAAAATGTATCAAGACCTGAAAGAATATTACTGGTGGCCAAAACTCAAGAGCGACGTAGCCGTTTATGTTGGGAAGTGCCTATCTTGTGCTAAGGTTAAGGCCGAATATCAAAAACCTTCCGGTCTTTTACAACAACCTGAAAAACCTGTATGGAAGTGGGAGCAAATTTTGATGGACTTCATAACGAAATTACCCAGGACTCCTAGAGGGCACGATATGATATGGGTAATAGTGGATCGATTGACAAAGTCTACACACTTCCTATCAATTCGAGAGAAAGATAGCACGGGAAAGCTGGCAGAGTTGTACCTTAAGGAGATAGTGCCGCGACATTGAGTGCCTATCTCGATAATTTCAGACAGGGATGGACAATTTGTATCAAGGATTTGGCAATCCTTTCAAGAAGCCTTTGGATCTCAGTTAGATCTGTGTATGGCCTTCCACCCGCAAACAGACGGTTAGAGCGAACGAACCATACAGACACTGGAGGATATGCTTCGCGCATGTGTGATGGATTTAGGTGGCAGTTGGGATACTCATCTACCTCTAGTTGAGTTTTCCTATAATAACAGCTACCATATGAGCATTCAAGCTCCACCGTTCGAAGTTCTATATGGCCATAAGTGCCGCTCACCGTTGTGTTGGGCAGACGCTGGAGAGAAACAGTTGATTGGTTCCGAACTTGTTCAAGAAACGACCGAAAAAATCATGCAGATCCGAGAACGCATCAAGGCGGCTCGTGACCGACAAAAGAGCTACGCCGATCGAAGACTGAAACCTTTAGAATTCGCAGTAGGAGACATGGTTTTGTTGAAGGTCTCGCCTTGGAAAGGTGTAGCACGATTCGGAAAACGTGGTAAGTTGAACCCACGGTACATTGGGCCATTCAAGATCTTGGAGAGGGTTGTTACCGTAGCATACAAACTAGTATTACCAGAAGAACTGAACGGTGTACATGATACGTTCCATGTTTCAAACCTGAAGAAGAGCCCAACCCAGGAAACAGTCATCATCCCTGCGGATGAGGTGCATATCGACGACAATCTCCAATTTACTGAGGCACCTGTTGAGGTTACGGACTGGAAAGTCCACAAGACCCGGAGAAGTCGCATTAAGCTTGTCAAGGTTCATTGGAATTCACTTCACGGCCCAGAGTTTACTTGGGAGCGTGAAGATTAAATGAAGTCAAAATACCCGCATTTGTTTCCCAACTCCCCTGCAACCGATAAAGCAGCTTAAATTTCGGGACGAAATTTTCTTAACGGGGGGAGAATGTGACAACTGGCAATTTTCCCATGTATCCGTACAATGTTAAACAATAATTTGTGCTTTAATAACTGTGCCTGATTAAATTAATGACATGAATGATTTTCTGATTACTTTCATATACATACAAGTGCATTACATGTTGCATGATTTCTTATCATTATTGCATGCAACACAATATGGTTCACTTAGTGCAGAGAACAAAGTTAGCACAGATATTAGACAAACTAGAAGTACTGACGGAAGTTCAGTACTTAGACAGACATGATGTTAAGATATAGAATGAGCCCCGAAACCAAGAGTTACACTAGAATAGTGTGTAGGAAAGTAGGGATCATAAAACTGCCTTCCGAGTGATAGTTTAAGTGCCGGAAAGTGCCCGAAACTCACAAAACTGCATAATTTTGCACAATTCAGCAAAAATCAGCATTTTAACTCCAAAATATAATGCAGAACTATGATTTAATGGTCCAGAATGCTTTCCTCAGTGTCGGGAATCAAAACTGTCATAAAAGCCTACATAAAGCACACTAAACTGCGCAATTTAGCACCTTAAAGAACCGGTAACCAACCGAACAACCGGACACTACCCGAAACACCAAAATTTCACTAGAATCATTGTTTTAGTGTTACGAAGCTAGTTATGGTCACCGAACATCATAATACATCCTATAAACACTAACTAACATACTTAGAATCTAACTAATATCCTTAACCAATATTTGAAACCAAAGTAGCAACCCCCCCCCCCCCCTCAATTGACAGTCATCAAGGTGGCCCCAACCACGTTGATTTCTTTTAATTGTTTATTTGATTTGTAAAGCTCTTTAGAAACACATTAACCATTAGATTTTGCAATGTTGGAAGACATTTGTTATAAACCTCAAGACTATCATTCTCTTTCATTTTAACACTTAAACAAACTTCATCTTCTCTCTTCCTCCTCTCCTTGTCTACGGCCACAATCACACCTGTCTAAGAAGCTTGGAAGTTTTGGAAGTTGAAGGACCTTCTCCTAGAGCTTTTATCCACCTCGTTCATCATCATCTTCATCTTTGTTTCTTCCCTAGCCATAGAGCTAGTAGTAAGCTCTTCACAACTTGTTATTACTTCTAATTTTAGTGGTTAAAGTGTTATGTAATATGTTAATCTAAAGAAACTCAAAGAAATATGAAGATGATCTTGAACATAAAGCTTAATAACATGAAAATCTAAGTTGTTTTAGTGTATGTATGAAACTTGTTTGTTGATTTCTTGTGTTTATGATGTTGATCATCATAAGAAGCTTGCTAGATGATGATTAAACACATGATCTAGCAAGTATAAGGATGGATCTTGTGAAAACAGTAATGATCATCCTTTATGTTACACGTGAACTTGAATATGAACTTGTTTTAGTGGATGATGATTATTAGTACATGTTATAAGTCTTGAAAATAAAAGATTTCAAAGATAATATTTTCAAGAAAACAAAGTTTATTACAAGATTAATATGATCATGGTTTTTAAAGAAAGTAAACATGTTTTAAGTGTTAAAACAAAGTTAGAAGAGTGTTGGTAACAAGAAAAATACAAGAAGAATTATTTTTAGAAAATCACCATACAAGTTGTAAAGAACTAAAATTTACAAGAATGAGTTTTATAAACTATAAACCATGTTTTCAGAGGTAACTAAACTTACTAAACAACATGTGAGATTACTACAAATTTTTACAAACTTTCAAGTTCATGTCATAGTGTAAAATGCATATTTTTGGCTCTTGGTAAGTATGTGTAAATTGTTGATGATTGATGATGAGTTTTTAAAAAAGAAAATGATATGCCTATAAGCATGGAAACCTCCATTTTTAAGGGGAAACTATGGCAAAAGTTTTGTAGAAATTGAACACTTAGAAAAATATTTTTTAAACAAGTGATTACAAGTAAATTTTGATCATGGTTTTCATATAAAAACTTGCCATAATTTTTATTACAAAAATTACAAATATTTGAGGTTGATTTTGGTAAATAAAAATGACTAAGTATATATTTAGGAAAATATATATTTAGATGTTACAAATTGTGTGCTACTTGTATATTATGTGTGTTAGTTATATTATTTTAGGAACTTGAAATTAATATAACACACCAAAATACCAAAATTGTAGTACAAAATATTACCAAAATTTCCAATAAAATGAATATATAATTTATACTCGAATATTGGACAAACCGGACAAAGACTTTGGACTATAAATATATATATTCGGGAAATAAATTCATATTTAGACAAGTATGACAAACGGTATTTTGAAGACCAAAGAAACGGTAAAATATGGATTTTTATAACTATTACAAAATATATAATATTTTATCAAGTAGAAAATACATTATTTTTTAGTGGAGAAAAATATATATTTTCTTAAACAATTTGAAGATATACTATTTTGAGTGGAGAAAAAAATATATATTTTCTTAAACATGTTAAGAATATATTATTTTCGGTGAAAATTAGAAATGTATATATTTTCTAAAGTTAATCTAAATATAATATTTTTGAGGTTTATATGAAAGGGGGGAGGTTCATTTGAGAAGAATCTTCTTAAAAGAAGAAAAAATGAATTAATCTAGACCATATATTTTTTGATCAATGGTTGTGAATCAAGATATCATTTTTGTCAACTTTTAATTAATGCTTTAATTACTAAGTGTAGTATAGACATTTTGATGTAGAATATTAATAAATATTTTAAAGAGTTACTCAATTCTTATTAATGCAACCATAAATTTCTCCTTCACCATCATTAATGTATTGGCTCCTACACAAATTTTATTAGAAGTGACAAAATTATTTAAAAATCTTGTGTCCTACACATATTTTATTATGAGTAGCAAAATTATTTAAAAGTGTTTGAGTCCTGCACATTCTGTATCATACACCAAAATATTGTTTTAATGGTGTAGGAAACGTTTAAAATGTAAGATCATGTGCATGATTATTTTTATTGTGTAAGGTGCACAACTATTTTATAAGATAGGCTCATTAAATGATTAGAGTTCATTAATTTGAATAACAAAAATAAATAATAGACTCATTAAATGATTTGTTCAAATTACCTTTGTATCCTTTATTCTTTTTATTCTTAATTTTTAATTCTTCTCATTTGATCTCTCCACTATATATATATATACTGGAGAGTTCAAATGAGAAGAAATTTTTTGTAAGAAGAAAAAAGAAGAAATTTTAACCAATAAGAATGCTTTATTTTACTTCATTTAATATAAATATTTAATATTACTATAAGGGTACATTGGTAAATCTACATAGATCATTAATTTGTAGCCTTTCTCTTTAATAGCTAACTACATTAAATAATTTGTAAGTTATCTTCAAAATATATATTTTTCAAAAAAAATAAAATTAAATTATTTAAAGTGTAGGATAAACTACGAGTTGTGTAGGATAAATTACGAGTTGTGTAGGATAAATTTCAACGTGTAGGATGAATTTTGAAATATGTAGGATAACTTTTGCTTTGTGTAGGCAAAAAAAGTTAGTGTGGAGGATAGTACTATTTATGACTAATTAATTAGTAAAAAATGATAATAAATGAAATATGTGAAAAAACTATTTAATGTTTTACAAAATTACCCTTTGTTCTTTTTCTTCTCAATTAAATTTTCTTCTCAAATGAACCTTCCCCTATATGAAAGTATATTTATTTTTGCCAAGTGAAGTTAATAGATAATTTTCTATAAAAATTCTCTTAAAATACATATATTTTAAGAATACAAATTTGGTGATTTTTAGTTGTCTAAAAATAATGTTCCGGAAAATTAAATACAAAATTAAGTATAAAAAGACTTAATAAATACAACAAAATACGTATTCTCATACGTACAAATACACACCGGAATACGCCACCAATACTTGGCAAAATACACAAGTATAAAAATACACAAGTACAAGTATACCCATACTTGGGAAATATTCATGAATGAATTACAAAACGAACTAAGGCAAAAATATATTATTTTAACAATATTCCAAATAAATGGATGAATATAATTTAAGTTAAAATATTATTATTTTAACTAATAATTATATACTTTGGAATTGTAAAATGTACATCCAAGATATAACTCGAAGAATACCATTTCCAAGATAAGTCATAATACCTACTAAGAGTCGTTACACGAACTAGTCGTCTAATAAAACATAGCACGTGTGTAGGTAGTTGTACGACCAGTGGAAAAGAGCTTTGAGTTACTAGACAGAAGAACGCAAATCGGTGAGTTCATGTCCCCCTTTTCTTTTAACTGTTTTCAGTTTTATAACTTCGGGGGTGAAATACATGTTTCAAATATTTCAAACGTTTACAAATGGTATGGTTAGCTAACGAATGAACTGGTAGATCATGTGAATGGGTAGGCGTTAACTTAAGACCATTAATCCTTGTATAAGAACCGAGGGGCATGAGTGATAGATCTATTTGGGTGTTGCGAGCCCCACCCATGAGACCGCGAGTTGGACCATGAGGTGACTATGTCATTCCCGCCGGGTGGCCCGGTACGAAATACGCAAAGGATTGAGCATTCCTGCACCATTGCACACATATTAATGTCTTAGCTACACATTAATGATCTGTTCATAGACGCTTTCATACCGGTTTACAAAGGCATGCATACAAATATTTACAAGATTATTCGTGCACACATACAAAAACACATGAACTCGCTCAACTTTTGTTGATGTTTTCAAACTACATGTATTTCAGGAAATTGATGGATCTGGCGGTGTTTAAAAGTTCAAGAAGTATTTCAAGAGTTGATGTCATCCAAACTTTTGATGGGTTTGACTTGGATGTCTTATCTTAGATAGGACATACGAGTCAAAGCCTTGGTTTTTATTTATCGTTTGTTAGAAAGTCCTCTATGGAACTTGTCTCTATTTGTATGGTCTGTAAGTTAAACTTGAAGTTTGATGGTTGGTACTAAATGACTTGGGTTTGTAATCTTTTGAAAAGTATGAATGAATGAACATCGTATTTAATCATATAGTTGTTTGTTATAATTGAATGCAATGATATTAAGCAAGTCACACATCATACGCTTCCGCAAAAGTCAGGGTGTGACAGGTTTGATTGATTGCTGATGTATTTGTTGTGATTATTGGTTGTGTTTGTCTCATTAACACATTATTTGCATGTTAATCTTTTAAATAGAAAAACAAATTATTTAAATGTAAAAATATATTTTACGCATGGTACAGGAAATTAGGTTTGACGAGATGAGGAAGAAGACATGTAGGAATTGCCTTTGACAAATAAACGAGATTTTATTTTCTAATATATGTATGGATTATTTGGAGCTTATATGTTTAATGTGGCATTTTTAATTATGACATGATTAAATTTAAACTTTTAATAGTGCCATAAGTTTTGGACAATAATCTTGCTTCGACCGATAATCCGTCACGGGTCGAGGTGTGACAGCTATTATGTGTAACTCACCCAACATCACGGTTTTATGTGTGAAACTTGTATCCATTACAAAATACCAATTTTGTGACAAAACTAAAGGGGTTAGGTTTACGTGCTTGAGTGATCAATTGATCACTTAACTAGCTGAGAAATGACCAAGCTAGAAATTTAAAAAAAAAATATTAACTAATTTGTATAGAAATGCCTCATAAATTGGGTTATGACTAAATACAAAATCTCTTAAAAAGAAGTGGTAAGAAGGATATCAAACAGACTTTGATTGACCTCATTCAAGCGACATTGGAACCGTTTAATCGAACTCTATGATTTGAGATTTTAAATTTTCACTTTTGGATGTTTAACTTGTAGATTTTAGAATTTTTGTTTACATCATTGTGTCTTTTCTATATTTTCATCATTGTACCTTTTTGCAACTCGTTGTATTTTTTCATCGACATTGTGTTATATTTTGTGATCCATTGTGTCCTTGTACACTTTTTGTTTTTAGGAGACTTTTTCGGATAACTTTACCCTTATAAATTAGGTTTGTAGTTTTTTTTCAAGTTGGTTTACTTTGTGTCCGTGTACACTTTTTGTTTTTAGAAGAATTTGTTGGATAACTTTACCCTTATAAATTAGGTTTGTAGTTTTTTTTCAAGTTGGTTTACTTATGTGTATGACCAGCCAATTTGCGAACCCTTTCTCTTTGACTTTATCTATAAGAGCATCAATATCGAATGCATTTGCGACTTATAGACGTTCATGCTGACTCTATACAATATAACAAGATAAACATGTGGATCTTAGAAATCTCATCATTCTTAAGCATACTTTGTTTCCCGTCTTTATCAAATAATCTACGAGATAGTACATAGAATATGCTTACTTGATTGCTAGATAGTTAACTGGTAGGAATATGAGGAGCAAAATTTCTTGATAGACCGTTCTTTCTTATTCCTATCTACATCTATAATCTATAAATTATAATAAATCAAAACCATCTTAGGCCATATGGCTTTCTCTTACACATCTAACTGCCACATGGCAATATATTGTGAGACATTGACTGAATTTGAGCGGTAAAGAAAACAAGGATGTTCAAGACTTTTTATCTCTACTACTATTCAATCCCATATCATCTATTTTCTCATCAAATTCGAGTTTCCTAAATTACTAATCCATTTCCTTTCAATATGTTTTCTTTTAAACCTTGATCCAACTACATGTTTGTTAACATTCAAATAATTGAGATCAACATTTGTTAACATTCAAACAAATGAGATCGACGTTTGTTAACATTCAAAAAAATTTGTTAACATTCAAATTTCAAATTCCATTAATTTTGGCTTAACATTTATTATTTTCTAAAAATTGCAAGTGAATTTTTTTAATATAATAAATGTATATTTTGTAGATAGTTTTGCTATTTAAGATAAATTAAGGTTATCATTAATTGTAACTAATTTTTTTTCTTGATTTAAAAAATAATAATTCAACATAACTATATTATTATGTTTTATGTAAATAGTATTATTGTTTTGTTTTACTTAACAAGTTAATATATGTCGTTTGTTATATATAAAAAATAATAAAAACATAAATAAACTATTCTAAGTCTTGACATATAAAAAATAATAAAAACATAAATAAACTATTTCGAGTCTTGACTTCTTAAGTTAGGTAGATCTTCCACAAGATCATACCGACGTCGGAAATGTATGTCTTTATCACGCAGCTCCGTAAAGACATTTTCGTCAAAAGCTAACTCGACGGTCGCATCTCTTATGTGGACATGTGATATTGCATGGCCCATGGTCGTCGTCCTTCAAGATCATGGAATCAGAGCCGGCTATTGGGTTGGGCGGCCCAGGCGACAGACGATGCCCAAAAGCTTTAAAGGGCCCAATTTTTTTTAAAAAAAATTAATATGTATTATGCGTCGATGTGGGCCTATGGGTATAACAAGAGCGGAAAAACGAAACACGACAGAAACGACCATTCATCTCTGATAATCAAGCGCAAAAAGCACGTATTCAACAACAGTAGCGACATCATTCTGATCATCTATTCATCATGCATCTCTGAATTCGACATCAACAACAATCTGAGTGGCTAGGGTTTCTATATTCTTGCAATCAATCTAAGAAACAACTCAAAATCTGAGTGACTAGAGTTTCGATTTCACATAAAAGGCAAATCAAACTTATTATGTCTTACTCAAATGATAGTCCAGTTAATCTGGTCTAACAATCCATAAGGATTTTTATGATAAATTATGATTCTTTTTATTAGTGCTTGACATTTAGTTGATTTTTGAGACTTGTTTTACATCAAGAAACAAACGCCTAGGCCCCCAACTCCAATTCTACAAATCGTGGCTTAGGTGGAATGGTGGATGACCAAACGTTTGGATTATTAAGCCCTTTTGCCAATCTGTTTTGTTTTTTAATTAATAGAACTACTAGTTCAGGAAAACAAATAAATTAGTAAATTATGTTATAATTAAACAAATAGGCCAATATTTTATATTGATTGAAGCTTTGGTATAATATAAAAACACAATAAATGACCATTTTGATTTTTTTATTCTATTTTTGTAAACAGTTAAGTAATGCTCTAATTAACCACATTTTTTATTTGATCAACTTAGTGTGTATGCGGTGTATGTGCTTGTTTCATTTGTTTGAACGAGTTGTGTGGACATATAATATATGTATGTATGTTCAATAAGGTCTAATATTGTGCAAAGTTAAATGCTTAAAACTTTGATGTTTATACTTTTGCAAGTCGAATTGAAACTTACATGTTTGAAATTTTGAATATTTTTGTTTAGAAATTATTCCTCTGGTTCCCAAATATAAATACTTACGGTAGTAAAAAAAACGTAAAAAGAAGAAGCTAGAGGAGGACAAAAGAAAGACCGACAAAGTAAAACAAAACCGCATACATAAGTTTTTTTTCTCAAAACAACCTCAAAGTTCTAGTTCTAGTGTGGATGCTCATGTAGGTGAAGATAACAGTAATGTTAACGTGGATGAAGCTAACGTGGTTAAAGGTGACGTTAGTCTAAATGTGGATGAAGCTAACGTGGGTGAAGATGATGTTAATGTTAATGTTAATGTTAATGTGGATAAAACTAATGTGGGTGACGATGATGTTAATGTTGATATGGATAAGGATGAAGATGATGTTACTGCTAATGTAGATGAGGCTAATGTGGATAAAGATGATGCTAATGCCAATCCTAGTATTGATATTTTTTATCCTAGAACTTGGGATGGGCTTAAGTGTAACTTGATTAATGAATTGGTTATGAAAGGTCCAAAAAGAAATTTGACTATTGATAAGGGTCCCGTTGATAAACTCGGAAGACGTTTTTCAAGAGTCACGTATACTAGAATTCTATCAAATAGGGAGAAGCTTGATAGAGAATGGCTAGTGTATTCGAAAGAGCTTGACAAACTCTTTTGTTTTTGTTGTAAACATTTTAGACAAGGGGATCCTAAAGGAGGGTTGGATAATGAAGGTTATGTGGATTGGAAGCATGCTTCGCAAGGTCTAAAAGGGCATGAAGTTAGCTTTGAACATCTCAAGAATATGAATAAATTGTTTGAAATGCGTGAAAGGTTGGAATGCAACAAAACAATTGACAAAGTAGCATATAAGCAATTTAAAAAAAGAAAGAGATTATTGGAAAGAAGTCATTTTTAGGGTTATTGCACTTGTGAAATTTCTTGCTAAACATGGTTTAGCATTTCACGGATCAAATGAGAAGTTGTATCAACATAGCAATGGGAACTTTTTGGGATTGGTTGAGATATTGGAAGAGTTTGAGCTGATTATGAAAGAGCATGTGCGATGTATCATGAGTGATGAAATCCATGTACATTATATTGGGCGCAATATCCAAAATGAGTTAATACAATTACTTGCTCATCAAGTTAAAACATAAATCATCAAGAAGATAAAACAAGGAAAGTATTACTCCATGATACTCGATTGCACCCCTGATACAAGTCACCAAGAACAAATGTCCATAATTGTGAGGTATGTGAATTTTAACTCTAGTTATGTGACCGTTGAGGAATCTTTTTTAGGGTTTTTGGTTGTTGATGATACTACCACTAAAGGACTTTTTGAAGTTACATCTAAGGAATTAGAGTCTCTAGGTCTTGATATCAATGATATGTGTGGTCAAGCCTATGATAATGGAGCAAACATGAAGGGAAAACATAGTGGAGTTCAAAGGAGATTTATAACAACCCTCGTAAAACACCTTAAACGCTCTAGATATACCCCGAATACTCGTAAACGAACCTGCATAACATTAATTTTAACAAAAATCAAATAAAAAAATAATTAAGGCCGCTCGCGGGGCACGAGAGACCCCTGTGTTCAGCCTATAAAAGGGGCAATTGGCCTCAGTTGTAAGTCGCTCAATTTCTTTTCCCTCTCAAAGTTATAGTGCAATAATTCTCGGGTATAATACCCCTAAAACACGAAGCTCTACCTCGTTGTAAGTATTTTAAACCCCGATCATGTATCCGTTACCCTACCCGATTGATCTAGGGCTCCGTAACGCATGTCGAGGCTCTGCCTGACTTAGTTCGTTGGAATTCTATATTGTATGGTTAATGTGATTTGGGTTATCTTACTAACACGTGTGCATTGTTTAATTTTAATAGATAATAACCAGGAAAAGCAACAGGAAGCCTTAGTATTACCTAAGTCAACAATGTGAGTCATTCTCTTTTTCTACCAAACTGTTTTACCAAAACCTCAATTGTTTTCAATTATACTTAACAGTGATTGAGTCTTTGTATTCTACAATTGAAGCCGATATTATGGGGTTTTGTATACATTACTTGATAACCTTCACTATTGGACAATGGGTTAGCCAATGTGTGATATGACCATAGCCACATATCTGGTCGAGTGGCAAGTACTGAATGAGTATATTGGTAAATATAAACATTGTAACCGCTCTCAATAATGTAAAGTTATAAAAACTGTTTTGATTAAACTGGGATGCACTCGCCAGTATTTTTTGCTGATAAAATATTTTTAAAACGCGTTTCAGGTAACTTAATGTGAAGCTAATAAAGCCAGCAGGGGAGAACTGAAAGCTTAAAAAAGTGGCTATAAAAGTTACCTAAATAAAAAGGAGTTTATGTTTTCAATAATTATGGTTTATCCCTATAATTGTATTGTGAATGAAACTAGGATTTTATCCCATTTATTTATTATAAAAGTTTGGTGTTTTGAACTCTGATAAATATTTCCTAACTACGGTCCTGATGTTTTAAAATTCCGCTGCCAAATTAATAAACACCGATTACACTTGACTGTTCTCGCGGCTCCCGCTCCAGGGGTAGGGGTCATGGGCTGCGACAAGATTCTTAGAAAAAAAAATCCTAGAGCTATGTATAGTGTTTGTGGTTGTCATAGCCTTAATCTTGTATTGTGTGATATGGCTAACACTATTACAAAGTCTAGAGAATTTTTTAGAACAATACAACGTATTTATATTACATTTGCCAATTCTATTAATAGGTGGCAAATAATGAAAGAGAATGTTAAAGGATTGACTCTTAAGTCATTGTCTACCACTTGTGGGGAAAATCGTGTAGATAGTATTAAGCCTATTAGAACTCAACTTGTAGATGTAAAAAGAGATTTTAAAGAAGTTCGGGCATCTGATAAAGATTCTAAAATTCAAATCGAAGCTAAATCACTTGAAAATCATGAGGTTGGTGACTATGAATTTTTGGTACAAATCGTCATCCGGTATGAAATATTATCAAATGTGAATCTGGTTAGCAAAAGGTTGCAATCAAAGGATGTGGTTTTTGATGTTGCTATTGATGAAGTGGCCAAATTGATTAAATACTTCAAAAATTATAGAGAAGTGGGGTTTTCTAAGGCAATTGATGAAGCTATAGAAATTGCTAATGAATTGGGTGTTGATGCGGAATTCCCTCAAAAATGTGTTATACGTAGGAAAAAACAATTTGATGAGAATTCAAGTGTAGAAGAAGTTATATTTTCACTCGACGAGGATTTTAAAGTCAATTAACTTTTATGTATTGTTGATCAAGCTATAAGTTCTCTTTAAACAAGATTCGTTCAATACCAAAAATTCGAAAATTTATGGGGTTTTTTGTTTCCTAAAAAGCTGAAGACGCTTGATGAAGCCAATCTTAAGTCTTGTTGTTATCATCTTCAAGAAGAATTGAAATATAAAGAAGAATCAAACATTGATGTTAATGAACTTTATTTGGAGTTGAAGTTGATCGAGACATTCTTACCTAGTTACATTGTCAGCCCTTTTGATGCTTTAATCAATATCAAGTGGTCTGGTCATTTTTCTAATGCTATAAATACATATGAAGTGCTTTTGACAATTCCGGTAATAGTGGCATCGGCGGAAAGAAGTTTTTCAAAATTGAAGTTGTTGAAGACTTATTTACGATCGAAAATGTTCCAAGAAAGAGTTAACGGATTGGCGATGATATCTATTGAAAACGAAATATTAGAGGGTATAAAGACTTGATCGAGAGTTTTGCTTCCAAAAACGCTAGGAGAGCCGCGCGATTCGCATAAGTAAGTTCGATAATTTTGTTACACTACTTTTGTTTTGTTTTGTTTATTTTATAACAATTATCGTCGTATTGTGGTTTTTTATATATAATTATGAGTATATATTATAAGTATTAGGCCCAAATTTTTTGTCTTGTCGAGGCCCAAAAGTTTTTTGTCATTCTTGGGAATGGCCCTACATGAAATGTAATTCCAATTATAAGAAGTATTTTCTTTATACAACTCATGTAACACCCGGGAACTTAAACTAGTATGTGGACTAAAACATAACGAGTAAGATTGGATAGTTCATTAGCAAATAGAACTCAACTATATACCTCTGGATGACCCAAGCTCCCTAATAAACAATTGTTAATGATGTTTATTAGTGAGATTAAAATGACCCAAGCCTCCTAATAACTCATACAGTTTTTTAAATTTTATTTAATTTTGAATATTATTTTGTTGGTAATTTTCTAACTACTAATAAAATTATGTCTATAGATTATAAACATATTGAAATATTAACACTTCTAGATATTGATGTTTATGTTGTCTCGAAAAATATCGGATCACTATCTATACTCTTGTAACTCACCCTTCCATTGGGTGTTTTTTTTTTCTATCAAAGAGAAATTTGTCTTTGAAAACGATTAAACACCACTTTGCATAGGGAAAATGCAAAATTCGCATCTTAAATGCGGGAAAATGAATGAAGACACAGTCGTTGACTTTTCTTCTAATTTTCAAAACACGTGTTTTACTTACTGACAAAGAGTGTATATATATATATATATATATATATATATATATATATATATATATATATTTAAAAGTAAACTTCATTAACAGAACTCCGACCCAAACCGAGCCAGAAAAACTAACAAACGAAACCCAATTACATATTTACAAAGGAGCACCACTCCCTCCAATCTATATCTTTATATTTCGACCTATTCGTAAACAAAAAAAAAACTCAACGCCTTAACCTCACTCAAAATGCAGTCAATCTTAATCGGCTTATTTGAAAACTTAAAACTGTTCCGGGCTCTCCAAATACTCCAGCATACAGTCATGATAATACCTTGCAGGGCTTCTTTTTTCTTCTCTGACGCTCTAAGATTTGAGTGGAACCCGAGGAGATCCTTGAGCAAGAACGCGAAGATGCTCGGAATCCTACACCAAGAACTAACCGCATTCCAAACGACTGAAGCGACGTAGCACGAGATGAAAACATGATCAGCAGTCTCTTCACTCGAGTTGCACAACGGACAGTTAGTGTCTTCAATAATTATGTTCCTTTTCCTTAACGCTTCTCCGGTAGGGATTTTTTCCATTTCCATACGCCAAACGTGGATGTTGCACTTCGCAGAAATCCATCTACACCAACTCATGATGAAGGGAACATCGGCCGAAGAATCTACGAACAACAAGTTTTTAACATTCCTGACCGAGAATGAACCTGCAGAACCCGAACTCCAGAACCACCTGTCCTCGCGGTCAGATAACTGGACGCCATTCATCAAGGCCATAAGCTGGTTAAGGTCGTTCACCACCTCCGTAGATGACGGAACCGATTTCCACACCCAGGTCAGCACCGGTTCAGTTCCATGACAAGTGACCCGGTCCGTTATTTTACATTTTTTGACAGATTCAAGTCGAAAAAGATCAAGAAATTTGTTTTTGAGAGGCTCACTAATGATCCACGGATCCAACCAAAAAGAGATCTCCTTTCCGTTTCCAACCATGCCTTTGATATAGTTCCGCAACGGTACTCCCCCGACTTTAACATTAATGAACTCCTTCGCTATATTGCTCCATACACCACTGAGCGCTTTCTTAAACGGGATACATTCCCACCCCACCCGACTTGAGTGAAGGGCATCAATAATTCTCTTCCACATGTTGCCCTTTTCCGATTTGTAACGCCATCCCCATTTAGATAATAAAGAGACATTTACTTCCTTTAGCTTGTTTAAACCTAAGCCACCCTCCTTTTTGTGACGAGAAACCCTATCCCACGCAACCCAATGCATTTTTTTTCTTCACTAGAACCTCCCCAAAGAAATTTCTTGATCATGGCTTCTAAGTCGGCGATAACCTTCTTAGGAGCTTTGTAGAGGGAAAAACAGTAAGTCGAAAGGCTTTCCAAGACAGACTTAATGATGACCACCCTACCCCCGATTGAAAGAAGATTAGACTTCCAATTAGCAAGTCGAGATCGAAACGTGTCGAACACCGGTTGCCAATTGGAAATGCGGTTCATGTTGGCACCCACATTTAAACCGAGGTATTTGAATGGCATAGAATGCGATTTGCAACCCATCACCATTGCCAACTCGCTACATTCTTCCATGCCCACTCCTATGCTATACAAATTAGATTTATCTAAGTTGATTTTAAGGCCCGAACACACATGAAAACACCTGAGAATTCTTACAATATTTGCCACTTCTTCCTTGGACCATTCACCCATAACTAGAGCGTCATCCGCATAAAAGAGATGAGTAATAATCGGCCCATCATTTGGGGTACAAATACCTTTAATAATCCCCTCCTCCTTAGCATGATCAAACAAACACGAAAGGGCTTCCATAACAATCAAGAAAAGGTGAGAGCGGATCGCCTTGTCTCATACCTTTCTCACATTTGAAGAGGAAGGTAGGAGCCCCGTTCACCAACACTAAAGAACTAGCAGATTTGAGAATGCACGAGATCCAATTGCACCAAATGTTAGGAAAACCCATTTGATGTAAAATATCTAACACAAAATTCCTACTCTCATTGTCGTAGGCCTTCTCAAAATCTAACTTGAGGAAGAAAGCCTTCGATTTATTTTTCTTGATCCAAGTCATTAGTTCGTTGATGATAAGTGGCCCGTCCAAAATGTATCCACCGGAGAGGAACGCCGATTGAGAGTCCGAAATGAACCTATCCAAAACCGTCCTTATAATTTTTGCTATAACCTTAGATATCATTTTGCTGATTACACCGACCAGATTATTAGGCCTATAGTTGTTGAGCGAGACCGGATCTTTAACCTTGGGAACGAGAGCGATAAACGAGGACCCACTTCCAAAACTGATTTCACCACTGCTGTAAAACCAATCAAAAATTCTGGTGAAATCATCTTCAAAAAACGCCCAGAAGTGCTTGCTAAACCTGAGGTTCATACCATCCGGACCCGGGGCACGATCATCCCCACACTCAAAAATGGCTTGTTTGATCTCAAAAATGGCTTGTTTGATCTCCGAAACGGAGAAAGATTCGACCAATAAAGATCTATCAGATTTCGAGATTTTTTTGATGTTCTCACAGATTAACTCAGGCCTGCTAGATATATTATCTTTGAACCGATCTCTGAAAAACGAAAAAATTTCCTTCTTGACTAAAGACGGTTTGGTGCACCAACTACCGTTAATGTTAAGACCATGGATCGTGTTCGATGCTTTTCTCTTGTTAACTAGAGCATGAAAAAATTTTGTATTCTCATCTCCTTCAACCGCCCATTTAGAGCGAGTTCTTTCTTTGAGGTCCAAGTTTCTAATCAACTCCGCTTCTTTTATGATTTTCCTGTTTTCTACCATTATCCATTATTCCTCTTCCGAAAGATCCCAAGTCTCCATGTCGATTTCCATTTGTTCCAACTCCGCCAAGGCCACGAATTCGCTCTCTCTCTCCTTGGCAACAAATTCATCTCTCCAATTTTTTAAATCGTTTCTGATAAGGGCAAATTTTGACGTCATGCTAGAATCAGGAGGATCAGAAGGAACAAAGCCTTCCGCAGCTGCCTTGACAACCTCTTCAAAACTAGATTTCCCGATCCAGGAATTGAAAACCCTGAACGGACGAGGACCATAATTCATATCCACAACCTGAAGGACAATATGACCGTGATCGGAATATCTGGACGGCAAAACCCGAACACAAGCCGAGGGCCATTTGTTAAAGAACTCCGAACAAACTAAAAATTGTTCCAATTTACTAAGTTTCCTTCCATTATCCCTAGAGCACATAAAGCTCCTTCCCTGCATCGGATATTTAGCCAAGTCGTTGTTGAAAATAAAATTATTAAATTATTGGCGCATACCGGTTTGAACATGGACCTTTTTCTTTCATCCGCTGATCTAACAGCATTGAAGTCCCCAGCAAGAAACCACATCCCTTCGGCTGGGTTGATAATGTTGGACAGTTCATTCCACAGGTTAAGTTTGGCCGCTGAGCTCTGTGGAGCGTAGACGTTGATCAGATTAATAGAATCCCCACTCCCGATAACAGAGCCTTTGATTAAAAGGAATGACCTGTTTTTGATGATCGAATTAATCTTCAGAACTTTCGGATCCCAGATCCAAATTAAACCACCTGAAAGCCCCACCGAAGACACACATGTAGACTCGAAATTCTTGTTTCCCCACAGACTGGCAATACACGAATTAGAGACCTTCTCCACCTTCGTCTCTTGGAGAGCAATGATACTGATGTTTTGACTCTTCCTGAGCTCCCTAATCCACGTTGTTTTAGCTCCCCCCACAATTCCTCTAATATTCAAAGACAAACAATTCATTGATTCACAGCATTCATACCTTCTTTTCTAATGAAGTCTCTGATAAGGGAGCTGTGGTTTAACAGTTTAGCTCCTACCAAATTCCCAACGTTAATGGTAGCTGAAACCTCTTCATCCTCCCTGGTCTCGAAAGAATCGTTAACCAGCACAGAGCCAACATCATCCTGAACTGGGTTACCGACATCGTCATCCGGGATCTCCTCGTCAATCAAGCCGTTACAGTTGGGATTAGGATGGGAAGGATGATTGTCCGATGGAACAAAATTCACCGGAGGAGGCTCAAAAAGATGGTGATCAGCTGGAACATCATTGGCTTTCAAGTTTAGGTCAAACTGAAACTCGCCGGTGTCCCTGTTTCTCTTTTTGGGCCTATCATCCGAAGATGGACTTGAGATACCAACATTAGCTAACTTGGGCTACCTGGGTTTATTTCTAAAAGCTCTTTTTTTTGGGCTCGGCACTATTGGCACTATTGTCTGTAGAGTTAAAAAAGATAATGCCATTTTCAGATGGCCATTTCATACCGTTGAGTCCAAGGGCCCCACAAGAAGTCTGTGCACCACAATCCTGGGCACTAGTGCCATAATTATGATTATCTTTGGGAGAAACATGCACGTCGGCTGCATTAAAATCAGGAGACCTTTGAGCTTCAACGTCCAACTTTTCATTATTCGGCTGACGAAAAGACGAACATCCATGAACAGAGTCCCCGCCGTCACCGGAGACACCTTTGATCGTAAATGTCACAGCCCCCGTCCCGGTGTTACCCGGTCTAGGAGCCGCTAGATAGAAACCCGTGGTATTTATTAGTCGATTTGATAGCAGAAGCTTAACAGGATCTTTTAAAACTTGAAAATGCCCAATTATTTCATTTCATAATTTGGGATAAACCCCATAATTTACAGTAAAGGGAATTTCACGAGGAAATCCCTTGTTCTACAAAATATGTTTATTTATTTTACTAAGCCACCACTTCAAGCTTGTTAGTGCTCCGTAGCACTTTTCCTTGATTCACAGTAAATCACCTGAAACATGTTTAAAATTATTTTATCAGCGGGGAAATACTGGCGAGTCACTCAGGTTATATAAAACGACACATTAGTTATGAATTACAGCATAAGAGCGATTACAATGGCTAGTATCTTATTTTTATCTTGCGCCGTGCCACACCCTGGTGACGATGGTCATACCACTATTGGGTCCTTTCACCCAAGTAGTGATGATTATCACTGTTAGGATGTTATCCTAACCGTGAGAAATTAGTAATGTGCACAATACCCCACTTGCCAGTGATTCAAGATAACCAAGACTTAATCCCTGTAATTATAACTTTTGAAAATAATTGAGTGTTGTAAAACATTGTTGATAAAAAGAGAATGACTCACATTGCAAGTTTAATCGGACAGAACTTTGCCTACTGATTTAGCCGTGTAACCTAGTTAAAATAACAATGCATACGAAACTAGGTCAGTAACTTAATACAACTCTTTTACGATAAACTCACGAAATCAAAACCCTCACGACGAATGACAAAGTATAGCCCAAATACGGGCAGCACTTAAACATCCATCGGATCGGTTTCAATCTATCGGACATTGTATCGTAGCAGTGATCGAGTTATTACCATTGATCGTAGCAGCGTTTCCCTACTTTAAACGAAATTTTCGAACAGAAAAAGTGTGATTTTGAAATGTTTCTCGCACACAGATGAACTGCTCATGCCCAACCCCTTTCTAGCCAGATTTTGGGTTTTACGCGGCCCGCGTAAACCCTCGCTTATACCTTACGCGGCCCGCGAGGGTTACCTAGTCTACAAATGAGGGCTAGCGTGTCACACCTAGGTGCGCCACGTGTGCGACACGTGGCCTGTTCGCTTATCCGGTCCACAAGCTGCCCTGTCGCGGCCCGCGTAGCCTTACCTTATGGCTTACGCGGCCCGCCTGAAATCCAAATTCTTTGTTTTCTTGGTTTTTTCATGAACATTAGGGTTTCAGGGGCGTGCTGCGACAACTGGCACCAAACCGGTAATTTCCGTACACTTTAATCATTAGTTAATGACTGCAATTATGTGCTTAATTGTCAGCAATGTCTGAAAACATGATTAAACAAGTGAATTCATGCACGTTGTATACTACAAAATATTGCTTTATGCATAAACGAGAGCGTTGCGTCAGAAATAATAGTAAACTCACCGGTAAGACACACTGTGTCAACTGAACTGCAGAAAGCAGTCAGACATTAGATTTGAGGCCTAGGTGTAGGTCCGACGACAAAAGTACATTAAAACCCAAGAGTACATATAAGGGTTTAATTTATAGACATTGCAGAAGCAAAAATAAGCACTAAAAAGCACCCGAAACGCACTTTAAGTGCATAATTTTGTATAATTCAGCTCAATTCAGCATTTAAACATACGAATATTTTGCAGAAATGTTGTTTTATCATCCAGAATATTTTCCTAAGTGTTGGGAATCGAAAGGGTACAAGAAAGGTACTTAAAAGACACTAAAAAGTGTAATTTAGCACTTTAACGAATCAGTGTCTAACCGAACAACCGGACAATAACCGGAACACCAAAATAATGCTAGAAGCATTATTTTTATTTTCTAAGCTAGTTAGGGTCCCCGAACACCCTAACACACTGTATATTACTTAACACACTTAACACTAAATTTATCATGTAACATGTAACTAGATTATGTAACAAGTTCCATTGCATCACAACTAAGCCAACCCCCCCCCCCCCCCCAACCGGATTTGAACTAGTGGGACACCCCACTTGATTTTCTTGATTAAATTAGTAGATATGCATGGTACTTTAGGAACATGTAATCCAAAGGGTAATGGTTTGTTGGAGAACTTGTAGTTTATAACCCTTAGACCACCCACATTCTCACCATTCACCACCCCACTTCACAAAACTCTTCTCCTCCCTTCCTCTTGGCTACGGCCTCAAGCCACCACCACACCATCACCATCACCATTATCAATCATCATACAAGCATTTCAAGCATATACAAGGGTGTAAGAAGGTCACTAACGAAGCTCGGTGCAAGCGGATCTTGAAGGACCTTCACCATTTGCTTTTATCCCCTTCATTTACCCTCTTGAACTTCCCTAGCCTTGTGCTAGTAGTAAGTGCTCTAAAACACCTTCTTGATCTTGTCTAGAGTGGTTAATATGAACTTTGTCGGGTGAAAATCATGAACATACTAAATCACATACTAAAAGTTACAAGAATGAGAAATAAGTTGGATAAAAACTATAATGTTGTGTAAAACTTGTAAGACTTGTCTTGTGGTGATTATTTAGTGCCGATCTATGTTGTGGTAGCTCGGATCATCATCTAACCCGGATTGTCATGTTCAAGAATCATGGCATAGAGTTTGTTAAAGTGTGAAAAGGGGTTAAATGATGAAACACTACTACACACTAAACATGAACTTGTGTAAAAACAATTTTTCTTATGAAATGAAGTTCTAAACTAGTAGATCTAAAGATCTACAAGTGGTTTTTCGGAAGAACCAAGCAAAAATATTAGTCTTGTTTAAAACCCGGATCTTATCCGAACTAAAAGCATTTTTAGCAAATAAACAAGTGTGTAGACACTTGTGTCACAAGAAAAATTTAACAAAGAAATATTTTTGCGAATCTTGACTAGAAGTTGTGAAACTTCATATTCTTTAAAAATAAAGTTTTTAAGAAACTAAACTTATTTTTAAGGATAACAAGACTTACTAAATATGCTAGTAAGTTACTACACATTTTTTTTGTAAATATTCAAGTTCATGAAATGGAGAAATTAGTGATTATTGTTGATGAATATTGTTGATAATTGTTGTTGATGGTTGTTGACGATTTAAAAGAAAATAAACACATGTTTTGAAAACATGGGAAACCTCCATTTTTAGGGGAAACTCTGTCAAAAATTTTATAAATTTTGACACTTAGAAAAATATAAGTTTTCGAGAAACTTATTCCCTAAAAATGTATCTAAGGGTATTACCAAGGTTTCCCTAATTTTTGGTGATAAGAAATGAGGATTTCTTCAAGAATAAAAATGGATATAAGTATGTATATTTTTGAGAGAAAATATATATTATTTTATCACCAACTTTTGTGCTAAGTGTATATAGTATGTGTTATACGTGCTAGTGTATTAAGACTTAAAAATACGCTAAACACTCGTGAGGAGTATAAACATAAAAATACACATACAACATACAAGATACATAATTCGGGTGCAAAGTGCAAAACACAAAAGACTTATATTTATTTTTAGAGAAAATAATATAAGTAAGATACGTAGTTAAAAATATAAGAATATTTTTAACACAAGAAAATATACACAAAAGAGAGTGACTGTACTTGTGCGACGCAAGTCTAGTGACTAACGTTAAGAAAACTCGTATAGGTTACGACGTTAATTAAGCAAATCCGGTGAAGTTTACGACGCAAGGAACGCAGAGTTGTGAGTTCATGCTCCCCCTTTTCTTTTAACTGTTTTCAGTTTTATAACTTCGGGGGTGAAATACATGTACAAAAGTACAATATTTATAAATGGTATGATATAAATACAAGAAGTCCACTTGGTGAGAACGAGAACCAAGTGTGACAAAATATAAGATAATAAGAAACGCACTTGGTGAGGACGAGAACCAAGTTGGATGCGTTATGAGAAATGATAAAAAGAAACGCGCTTGGTGAGGACGAGAACCAAGTTGGATGCGTTATGAGAAATGATAAAAAGAAACGCGCTTGGTGAGGACGAGAACCAAGTAGGATGCGTTATGAGAAATAGTGTCACGAATAGGGTACAGAAGCACCATTAATCGTGTACATACTTAGACCGCAGAACAAAAGGTTAGATCTAACGGGTGCCTGGCAGCCACACTCTCGGTGAGGGCGAGAATCGAGTAGTGCTTTTGTGTCTCAGAATATACCAATTAAATGCCTTAGGTTTGGTGACTTCCTATGTCGTGTCACATGTTAATGGCTTTGCAACCCATTAACAATCCTGATATTTACAGGAATATTTTAATTACATGAAATTCATACCATAGTAAAAATTGATGAATACTTGAGTACGTGGGGTACTCAAGAAAAGATTGAATTATACTTGAAGTACGTGGGGTACTCAAGAAAATGAGAATTATACTTGAGTACGTGGGGTACTCAAGAAGAAATTGAATTATACATGTGTACGTGGTGTACACATGAAACTGGATTTATATATGAAAACTTGATTTACTCACAAACTATGTTTTCATACAAAGTATACAAACGTGAAATACAAAAATTGCATGAATTCACACCAACTTTATGTTGACGTTTTTTTCCAAAACTCACATGTATTTCAGGTAACTAGGATGGATGTGCGCGTGGTCTTACTCATGCTCGTGGATGTCGCTTTGTTTATCTTTAAATAAAGTTGTGACTTTTAAGACAATATGTTATCTCGTGTTGTAAACACTTGACATATGTTTTCAGTAATGTAATATTTGAAGGTATTTTTTAGCATGTAGTATGTTTACTCTTCGTATGCAATGAGAACCTTTCATGATCACACCTCGTGCTTCCGCCGCAGAAAGGGGTGTGACACGTGCCCAAGTGTCAAGCAGTTCCTCGACTGCAAGCCGATGAACTATGATGGCACAGGAGGTGCAGTAGCATTTGTGCGCTGGACGGAGAAGACTGAAGCTGCTATCCGCATGAGCAAGTGTACCGCGGATCAGCAAGTCACTTTTGCTACTGGGTTATTCGTCGATGAAGCTCTGACTTGGTGGAACCTGCAAACCCAAACTTTGGGTGATGATGCCGCTTATGGCCTAACTTGGGAGGAACTGAAAGAAAGAATGAGAGAGAAGTACTGCTCTCGTGCGGAACTCCAAAGGCTGGAAACAGAGTTCTGGCACTTGACTATGGAAGGTGCTGACATCAATGGTTACACTCGAAGGTTCCACGATCTGTCAAGAGTGCTTCCCTACATGGTGACTCCTGAATTTAAGCGTGTGGAACGCTACATTTGGGGACTGGCCTCAGAGTTTCGTGGCATGGTGACGTCGGCCAAACCACAAACAATCACTGAGGCTGTAACTCTGGCTGTCAGCCTAACTGAAGATTGTGTTCGTATGAAGAAGTTGTCATTGAACCCAACAGAGAAGACCGAGACGCATGCTGAGTCGTCCGGCGACAAGAAGAGAAAGCATACCAGTTTGAACCAAGCAACTCGTAACAACAAGGGTTTCAGTAAGAAGCGCAACGCTAACCCGTCTCAGGAGGCAAAAAGCCATGCAACCAAAGCATACCAAGGCTCCATGCCTAGGTGCCAAAAATGTAAGTATCATCATGATGGAGCTTGTCGCATTCCATGGTGCGACAAATGTGGTAAATTGGGTCATCAAACAGAAGACTGTTGGGGAAAAGGAAAGAACCGAAGTGGAAATGGTGCTGGTAACAAGAATGGTAACGGGAAAGGGCAGAACCAAGGATGCTTCAAGTGTGGAAGCAATGATCATATCATGAAGGACTGCCCAGAGAGAAACAATGCTCAGGCTAGAGCATTTG
Source organism: Helianthus tuberosus (assembly GCA_030545235.1). Lineage (NCBI taxonomy): Eukaryota > Viridiplantae > Streptophyta > Magnoliopsida > Asterales > Asteraceae > Helianthus > Helianthus tuberosus. The sequence continues at coordinate 24,239,967 of CM060376.1, forward strand.
TGATTGGAGCAAGGGACGCACGCGAGGACCCTAATGTGGTCAACGGTACGTTCCTCATTAACAATCACTTTGCATCCATATTATTCGACACTGGCGCCGATTATAGTTTCATGTCTGTGGAATTTAAACGCATACTTGGAATAGAATCCAGTAGATTAGAAATTCCTTATTCCATAGAACTAGCCAATGGTAAACTTGTTGAATCGGGCGAAGTTGTTAGAGGCTGCACGCTAGAACTTGGTGAACGAAGATTTAGCATCGACCTCTTACCTATTCAATTAGGTAGCTTCGATGTAGTGGTCGGGATGGACTGGTTGTCCAAGAACAAAGCTGAAGTTATTTGTCATGAGAAAATCATTCGCATCCCTTTAGCGAATGGTGAAACTCTCATCGTGCATGGAGAAAAACGAGACGCGCCTCTTCGAATCATCAGTTGTATGAAGGCACATAAGTGCTTAAGGAAAGGATGTGTTGCTTTCCTAGCACACGTTATAGACAAGAAGGCTGTGGAGCCGAAACTCGAAGACACTCCTGTGGTGAAGGAATTTCATGATGTGTTTCCTGAAGATCTGCCAGGACTACCTCCGCAACGACAAGTCGAATTCCGTATAGACTTGGTTCCAGGAGCCGCTCCTGTAGCCAAGGCTCCCTATCGACTTGCACCATCCGAAATGCAAGAATTATCTACACAACTTCAGGAGTTGTTGGATAAAGGATTCATAAGGCCAAGCTTCTCACCCTGGGGAGCTCCAGTATTGTTCGTGAAGAAGAAGGATGGATCACTGCGGATGTGTATCGATTACAGGGAACTGAACAAGCTCACGATCAAGAATCGGTATCCGCTACCGAGGATTGATGACTTATTTGATCAACTGCAAGGATCAAGCTACTATTCCAAGATCGACCTTCGATCTGGATACCATCAGCTGAGAATCCAAGAAGAAAGCATGCCAAAGACTGCATTCAGAACGTGATATGGGCATTACAAATTTCTTGTGATGCCATTCGGGCTGACGAATGCACCAGCGGTCTTTATGGATCTGATGAACCGCGTATGTAAACCATATCTCGATAAATTCGTGATTGTATTTATCGATGATATCCTGATTTACTCGTAAACGAAAGAAGAGCACGAACAACATCTCAGAACCATCTTGGAGCTACTGAAGAAAGAGAAACTTTATGCAAAGTTCTCGAAATGCGAATTCTGGATTCGCGAAGTACAATTTCTTGGTCACGTGGTGAATGAGAAGGGCATTCATGTAGACCCGTCCAAGATTGAAGCAATAAAGAATTGGGAAGCTCCCAAGACCCCAACTGAAGTTCGACAACTTTTGGGCTTAGCAGGCTATTATCAGCGATTCATCGAGAATTTCTCAAAGATAGCTCAACCACTAACGACCCTTACCCAGAAAGACAAGAAGTACGAATGGGGTCACAAACAGGAAGAAGCCTTTCAGCTACTTAAGAACAAGCTCTGCGATGCACCAATACTATCATTACCCGAAGGCACTGAAGACTTCGTGGTATACTGCGACGCCTCACGATAAGGCTTGGGTTGCGTGCTCATGCAACGCCAAAAAGTCATCGCTTATGCTTCAAGGCAACTGAAGGTTCACGAGAGAAATTATACCACTCACGACCTGGAGCTGGGCGCAGTGGTATTCGCCTTGAAGATTTGGCGACATTACTTATATGGTACTCGATGTACAATCTTCACAGATCACAAAAGCTTACAACACATATTTGATCAGAAGGAATTGAATATGCGCCAGCGACGCTGGGTTGAGCTGTTGAACGATTATGACTGTGAGATTAAGTACCATCCTGGAAAAGCAAACGTTGTAGCGGACGCGTTGAGCCGAAAGGAAAGGGTTAAGACCCTAAGGGTTCGAGCATTGGAAATGACGATTCGAACGAACCTCACTGCACGCATTCGAGATGCACAACAAGAAGCTCTTAAAGAAGAGAACCGTAAAGCTGAAAACCTACGGGGTATGCTGAAATACATGGTACCAAACGAAGAGGGAGCCTTATACTTCAAGAAGCATATTTGGGTTCCACTCTATGGTGGCATACGAGAAGTCATCCTTGATGAAGCCCACAAATCGAGATATTCGATCCATCCAGGATCGGACAAGATGTATCAAGACTTGAAGGAATATTACTGGTGGCCGAGACTTAAAAGCGACGTTGCTGTATATGTTGGAAAATGCCTAACCTGTGCCAAGGTTAAGGCAGAATATCAGAAACCGTCCGGCCTACTACAACAACCAGAGATTCCCGTGTGGAAGTGGGAACAAATCTCGATGGACTTCATAACGAAATTACCCAGGACCCCGAGAGGGCATGATATGATATGGGTAATAGTTGATCGATTAACGAAGTCTGCGCACTTCCTACCGATCCGAGAAAAAGACAGCACTGGAAAGCTTGCTGAAATATATTTAAGAGAAATTGTGGCACGTCATGGAGTGCCAATCTCAATCATTTCAGACAGAGATGGACGCTTTGTCCCAAGAATCTGGCAATCATTTCAGGAAGCCTTTGGATCTCAACTAGATCTGAGCACGGCATTCCATCCGCAAACAGACGGCCAGAGCGAACGGACTATACAAACGTTAGAAGATATGCTTCGCGCATGTGTCATGGATCTAGGCGGCAGCTGGGATACTCATCTACCTTTAGTTGAGTTTTCCTACAATAACAGTTATCATACGAGCATAAAAGCCACGCCGTTCGAAGCTCTGTATGGCCGCAAATGCCGATCGCCCTTATGTTGGGCAGATGCCGGAGATAAGCGAATGGTTGGTCCTGAACTTGTACAAGAGACAACCGACAAGATTGCGCAGATCCGAGAGCGCATTAAGGCGGCTCGAGAATGACAAAAGATCTACGCCGATCCGAAAAGGAAATCAGTAGAATTCAAGGTAGGAGACAAAGTGTTGTTAAAAGTCTCACCTTGGAAGGGCGTAGTCAGATTTGGAAAGCGTGGAAAGCTGAATCCACGATACATCGGACCATTCAGAATATTGAGAAGAATTGGTACCGTGGCATACAAGTTGGAGTTACCGGAAGAACTTAATGGAGTACATGATACGTTTCATGTATCCAACCTGAAGAAGAGTCCAACACAAGAATACGTGATCATCCCGATGGATGAAGTGCATATTGATGAAGCCCTCCGATTTACAGAGCAACCCGTTGAGGTTACCGACTGGAAGGTCAACAAGACTAGGAGGAGCAGTGTGAAGCTTGTCAAAGTACGTTGGAGCTCTAAGCACGGACCCGAGTACACATGGGAACGTGAAGACCAGTTCAAGAAAAAGTATCCCCACCTATTCAAGAAGACTCCAGCGAGAGTGAGTTCAGCCTGAATTTCGGGACGAAATTCTTTTAACGGGGGGACACTGTGACAACTGGCACCAAACCGGTAATTTCCGTACACTTTAATCATTAGTTAATGACTGCAATTATGTGCTTAATTGTCAGCAATGTCTGAAAACATGATTAAACAAGTGAATTCATGCACGTTGTATACTACAAAATATTGCTTTATGCATAAACGAGAGCGTTGCGTCAGAAATAATAGTAAACTCACCGGTAAGACACACTGTGTCAACTGAACTGCAGAAAGCAGTCAGACATTAGATTTGAGGCCTAGGTGTAGGTCCGACGACAAAAGTACATTAAAACCCAAGAGTACATATAAGGGTTTAATTTATAGACATTGCAGAAGCAAAAATAAGCACTAAAAAGCACCCGAAACGCACTTTAAGTGCATAATTTTGTATAATTCAGCTCAATTCAGCATTTAAACATACGAATATTTTGCAGAAATGTTGTTTTATCATCCAGAATATTTTCCTAAGTGTTGGGAATCGAAAGGGTACAAGAAAGGTACTTAAAAGACACTAAAAAGTGTAATTTAGCACTTTAACGAATCAGTGTCTAACCGAACAACCGGACAATAACCGGAACACCAAAATAATGCTAGAAGCATTATTTTTATTTTCTAAGCTAGTTAGGGTCCCCGAACACCCTAACACACTGTATATTACTTAACACACTTAACACTAAATTTATCATGTAACATGTAACTAGATTATGTAACAAGTTCCATTGCATCACAACTAAGCCAACCCCCCCCCCCCCCCCCAACCGGATTTGAACTAGTGGGACACCCCACTTGATTTTCTTGATTAAATTAGTAGATATGCATGGTACTTTAGGAACATGTAATCCAAAGGGTAATGGTTTGTTGGAGAACTTGTAGTTTATAACCCTTAGACCACCCACATTCTCACCATTCACCACCCCACTTCACAAAACTCTTCTCCTCCCTTCCTCTTGGCTACGGCCTCAAGCCACCACCACACCATCACCATCACCATTATCAATCATCATACAAGCATTTCAAGCATATACAAGGGTGTAAGAAGGTCACTAACGAAGCTCGGTGCAAGCGGATCTTGAAGGACCTTCACCATTTGCTTTTATCCCCTTCATTTACCCTCTTGAACTTCCCTAGCCTTGTGCTAGTAGTAAGTGCTCTAAAACACCTTCTTGATCTTGTCTAGAGTGGTTAATATGAACTTTGTCGGGTGAAAATCATGAACATACTAAATCACATACTAAAAGTTACAAGAATGAGAAATAAGTTGGATAAAAACTATAATGTTGTGTAAAACTTGTAAGACTTGTCTTGTGGTGATTATTTAGTGCCGATCTATGTTGTGGTAGCTCGGATCATCATCTAACCCGGATTGTCATGTTCAAGAATCATGGCATAGAGTTTGTTAAAGTGTGAAAAGGGGTTAAATGATGAAACACTACTACACACTAAACATGAACTTGTGTAAAAACAATTTTTCTTATGAAATGAAGTTCTAAACTAGTAGATCTAAAGATCTACAAGTGGTTTTTCGGAAGAACCAAGCAAAAATATTAGTCTTGTTTAAAACCCGGATCTTATCCGAACTAAAAGCATTTTTAGCAAATAAACAAGTGTGTAGACACTTGTGTCACAAGAAAAATTTAACAAAGAAATATTTTTGCGAATCTTGACTAGAAGTTGTGAAACTTCATATTCTTTAAAAATAAAGTTTTTAAGAAACTAAACTTATTTTTAAGGATAACAAGACTTACTAAATATGCTAGTAAGTTACTACACATTTTTTTTGTAAATATTCAAGTTCATGAAATGGAGAAATTAGTGATTATTGTTGATGAATATTGTTGATAATTGTTGTTGATGGTTGTTGACGATTTAAAAGAAAATAAACACATGTTTTGAAAACATGGGAAACCTCCATTTTTAGGGGAAACTCTGTCAAAAATTTTATAAATTTTGACACTTAGAAAAATATAAGTTTTCGAGAAACTTATTCCCTAAAAATGTATCTAAGGGTATTACCAAGGTTTCCCTAATTTTTGGTGATAAGAAATGAGGATTTCTTCAAGAATAAAAATGGATATAAGTATGTATATTTTTGAGAGAAAATATATATTATTTTATCACCAACTTTTGTGCTAAGTGTATATAGTATGTGTTATACGTGCTAGTGTATTAAGACTTAAAAATACGCTAAACACTCGTGAGGAGTATAAACATAAAAATACACATACAACATACAAGATACATAATTCGGGTGCAAAGTGCAAAACACAAAAGACTTATATTTATTTTTAGAGAAAATAATATAAGTAAGATACGTAGTTAAAAATATAAGAATATTTTTAACACAAGAAAATATACACAAAAGAGAGTGACTGTACTTGTGCGACGCAAGTCTAGTGACTAACGTTAAGAAAACTCGTATAGGTTACGACGTTAATTAAGCAAATCCGGTGAAGTTTACGACGCAAGGAACGCAAAGTTGTGAGTTCATGCTCCCCCTTTTCTTTTAACTGTTTTCAGTTTTATAACTTCGGGGGTGAAATACATGTACAAAAGTACAATATTTATAAATGGTATGATATAAATACAAGAAGTCCACTTGGTGAGAACGAGAACCAAGTGTGACAAAATATAAGATAATAAGAAACGCACTTGGTGAGGACGAGAACCAAGTTGGATGCGTTATGAGAAATGATAAAAAGAAACGCGCTTGGTGAGGACGAGAACCAAGTTGGATGCGTTATGAGAAATGATAAAAAGAAACGCGCTTGGTGAGGACGAGAACCAAGTAGGATGCGTTATGAGAAATAGTGTCACGAATAGGGTACAGAAGCACCATTAATCGTGTACATACTTAGACCGCAGAACAAAAGGTTAGATCTAACGGGTGCCTGGCAGCCACACTCTCGGTGAGGGCGAGAATCGAGTAGTGCTTTTGTGTCTCAGAATATACCAATTAAATGCCTTAGGTTTGGTGACTTCCTATGTCGTGTCACATGTTAATGGCTTTGCAACCCATTAACAATCCTGATATTTACAGGAATATTTTAATTACATGAAATTCATACCATAGTAAAAATTGATGAATACTTGAGTACGTGGGGTACTCAAGAAAAGATTGAATTATACTTGAAGTACGTGGGGTACTCAAGAAAATGAGAATTATACTTGAGTACGTGGGGTACTCAAGAAGAAATTGAATTATACATGTGTACGTGGTGTACACATGAAACTGGATTTATATATGAAAACTTGATTTACTCACAAACTATGTTTTCATACAAAGTATACAAACGTGAAATACAAAAATTGCATGAATTCACACCAACTTTATGTTGACGTTTTTTCCAAAACTCACATGTATTTCAGGTAACTAGGATGGATGTGCGCGTGGTCTTACTCATGCTCGTGGATGTCGCTTTGTTTATCTTTAAATAAAGTTGTGACTTTTAAGACAATATGTTATCTCGTGTTGTAAACAGTTGACATATGTTTTCAGTAATGTAATATTTGAAGGTATTTTTGAGCATGTAGTATGTTTACTCTTCGTATGCAATGAGAACCTTTCATGATCACACCTCGTGCTTCCGCCGCAGAAAGGGGTGTGACACGTGCCCAAGTGTCAGCAGAAAAGGCAAAGTGGTAGAAGCTTCTATTGCCCACCACGGGGCCGTGCTCAGCGGACGCGGGGCCGTGGTCAACTATAAGATTCGCATAATCTAGGCAAATCTTCATAGTACAAAGATTCTTATGCACACGGGGTCGTGCTCAGCGGACACGGGGGCGTGGTCAACTAATAAGACAAGCTGCATTAAATGAAGAAAGAGAAGGATGTGGACACGGGGCCGTGCCCACTGTACACTGGGCCGTGCCCGAGCTTCTGTTCAGCCTATAAATAGGAGTGCTTGGCTTAAGCTCAAACCATCCCTTGGCACACCACCTCTCTCACACTTCACCCACCACACACCACCACCATAACACCATCATCCACCACCATCATCCATTGTCCATCATAGAGTGTGTGAGTCGTCTCGGGATCCAAGATTGATCGTAAGAGTTCTTGACAATCAAGGCCATGTTTGCCTAAGTCTCTTACATCACTTGGTGAAGACAAGTGTCTAGTGTAATACTTTTTATTTCTAATCTTTTCGCACTTTTTACTTGGTTTTGTATTAATGACTTTAATAACTAGTTTCTTATGTTGAAGGTGATTCTTCCTTATCGTTTGTCCGTGGTGTCTTGACATTATTTTACTGTCTATATAAAATAAAAGATTTTCACCATTCATATCTCCACGGTCTATATGGAGGTATGTTGGCTACCTGGTCGGGGGTTAAGGGAACGGTTTGGTAAGAGTCTTGCCATTGTTCAGCGTTTAGAGGTCCTGCAATGGACCTGGGTCAAATTTAGTAAGACCTCCTTCAATACTTAACGGTATTGGATGGCGGGGGTCCAAACTCTTTGACCCCCTCATAAGTTAACTACTATTAATACTATAACCCGGCTATTTAGGACTGTATCCCTGCTGACTCAGACTACTTAGTCGAGGGTAACGTCACCTCCAAAAGAGGGGCCTACCATAATTTGCATTAATAACTTAATTCATTATCTTTCAATAATCCGACCCTTTAGAATTGTATCCTTGCTGACTCAAACTACTGGGTTGAGGGTAACGTCACCTTCGAAAGAGGGGCCTACTACAATAACTAAGATAATCTCTTAAAAAAGTGCAAAAGTGCGGAAATAATCAAAGGTTACACTATACACGAGTCGGAACCAAGTGATTCATCTTGTCTATCTGTTTTTCTTTTATTTTTATTTTTCAGCATTTTTAATTAGTTTTTATTTTTCTTAGCTTAAAACCATTTTTCTAAACTTTTTGATTTGATTAGACGTTGAGGATAAACCGGTACTAAAAGCTCTTGTGTCCTTGGACGACCTCGGTATCTTACCAACACTATACTACGCTCACGATGGGTGCACTTGCCCATATGTGTGTTTAGTGTTAGTAAATATCGTGTTTTATCAATTTAAAACTTGGCTAAAGAAAGTGTAAAAGGGCTTAAAATATACTTAAATTCATATACACACTTCACATGCATCAAGTTTTTAGCGCCGTTGCCGGGGACACAAGGATTTTAAGAAAGTTAGGAATCAACGGCCTAATCGTTTTTTCTTATTTTTCATTTTTTTAGGATTTTTCTTAGTTTTTCAGCTTCTGCAGAACTCAGCACGGGCCGTGCCCGCTGAACACGCCCCGTGCCCAATCTTTGGAACTAGGAATCCTGTTTTAAGTCAGACAGTAGCTGAACACGGGGCCGTGCCCACTCAACACGCCCCCGTGCCCAAGATTCAGTTACTGAAAACAGAACCGTAAGATCCCGACGGTTGGTAATTTCTGACACAAACATGAGTGATACTGATACTTTTTACTTTCGGCACTCTTATGGTACTACGTGGTGTCAATTATGTGGTGGTAACCATAAGGAATTAGAATGTTATTTTCTAAATTATAAGCCCCACTATATAGACCCATCATTTCCTTGTATCCTTAAGAGGGGCGAAAGTAAAAATAATCCCTATCTCTCCCTCAAATGCTCCCAACCAGATTTTCTAGGAGAAATGCTTCTCGATGAATTATTTCAACTAGAAGATCTAATTCTTAATTGGTTAAAAGAACTTAGGAAAGATTTCAATGATCTTTTCCAGGACAATAGCCAAGAAGAAGGGTTGGAACCGCATTCAAACAACTTCGTTGTTTCCGACGATACTTCTAACTCTAGTGAGGACTTGAGCGATAGTCGTCCCTGTGTCGATTGTGCCGTGAAGGACTCCCCATCGACTTCGTTCGATGCATACATAGACCTGAGCGATTCGACATACACCTTCTTTAACGAGAGCCCGGAAAAGGGTTGGACTTGTCCACCTACATATAGCATAGGAATCACCCTCACCGACAACCTCTTGCGTTCTCGTCTTAATCTAGAGCAATTAAGGTATCTTAGGCACTTTGGGGTTGTTCCATCCAGTAAGGAACCGCCCGATCCAGAAAAGTTCCTTAAAAATAAACAAGCTTCATAGACAGCCTCTAGACACGGGGCCGTGTCCAGGTCAGCACGCCCCCGTGTCCACCCAAAGATTCCATTCTGATTTTGTCAGAATACGGACAAAAATGTGTCAGGATTCTGTCTGCACACGGGGCCGTGTCCAGCCGACACGGGGCCGTGCGCAACGTACTGTCGTTTTCTATAAATGCAGCCAAGAATCCTGCACATTTGAACCATTCCAGGGACAGAGATTTGGGGAATATTCCCACATACCTTCCTAGGTATTTTCTAAAAGAAGTTTCTCAACTATCTTCTTGTCCTTTCCTCTTTTATCCATTATCATCTTCTTCAATTTTTCTCATACTTCCTTTAAAGCTTGAACCTTCCATAATTTCAAGCCTTATTGAGATGTTTGTTAGATTTTGTTCATGGAATCTTGCTAAAAATAAGCTCTACAACAATGTTTTAAGTTGTTTATGTTCAAAAATGCTTTAAAAATCATGAAAACAATTTGAAACCCCAAGATTCCTTGTTCCTAAATCCTGCAGATATCTGAACACGGGGCCGTGTCCGAAGTACTGGTCCCATAAAATTGAACACTTTTCGGTATGTTTTCTCAGAATGGAAAGTAGAACAAGCGGAAACTCTTCGTCACATTCCAGAAACAACCGGCAGGGGAGAAGATCATCAACGGTTGAAGATTCTCTTGTAAACTATGTTTACGCCTTAAGAGAAGCCCTTGATGAAATGACAAGTGTGGAAGAGGCATTGGTTGACCGAATTAATCATTTGACGGTGGGACTAGAAGGATGTCTCCGGGAAGTCAACCTTTTGCACCAAAGGTTGAACATTCTCGCCTCTCCTCCTTTGGTGCCGATTATCACCCAAAGGGCATGGAATGTGGTGCCGGAAGTCATCATTCCGGTCGAATGGTACACCTTACATTCGGAGCCCCCTCGAGACATACTACAAGGGGTTCCGATTGGTGTCGCTCCCCCTCCACAAGATGTTGAGGAACATGAAGCCGCCTCCCTTCTCCCGAGGGAGATAGAAGAATGGCTCTAGCAACATCTAAGGGACACCGTTCGGCTTGGAGTTCTACAAGGCTTTTAGACCGGAAATCTATTTCCGGAATTTTGGTTCTTATTGTAGAAGTAGAGCTCCTTAGGAAGATTTTACGGATCACTTGACCTATCTAATATTAGAACTTTTAACTTTTATTTTCTGCTTTATTTTTTTTCAATTTTTAGGACTATTATGTAATTCTCTCTATGACTTAATGAATGATGGTTTTAGTTAATTTGGTGTTTGGATGGTGTTGAAATGAATAAAACACACTTGAGATAGCAAAGGATACAAGGGAAGCTTGAACCAGCACCCCATGCAGGAACACAGGACCATCCGACAAAAATTCTTCGTTTACAGTAGGTTCGGCACGGGCCGTGTCCGCCCAACACGGCCCCGTGCTGCACAGTCTGCAGAAAAGACCCAGTTCAGGTAACTGGACACGGGCCGTGCTCACCCAACACGCCCCCGTGTCCAGACTTCTGTTTCTCTTGATTTAATTTTGTTACTGGCACTTGAACACGGGGCCGTGCCCGGACAACACGGGGGCGTGTCCAGCGCCCAGTAACATAATTTTTTTGCTTTTTCACCCTTTTTACACATTCAATCAACCTAAAAACTTATTTTTGGGACACATTGAGGACAATATGTAATTTAAGTGTGGGGGGATGCTAAAACCTTGAATCTTGCAAGTCCTAAATACAAGCCTTACACAAAACTCTATTGGAACCGCTAATCACCCCAATTTTTTTCAAAAATTTTCATTTTTTTTTTTACTTGTCTAGGTTTAACTTGGGAATTTCAAGTTCTAAAAAGGTTATATTTTTACGAATTTACAACCGATAGCGTCGTGATAAAAAGAACCAACATAAGAAAATTATGAAAAGGCATGACAAGCTTAGTTAAAATTTAATTATATATACTTGATCACATAAAAACCCATTCCCACAAAAGTGAGTTTTGAGCCTTTATTGAGCATACAAATACATATCTTTAAACTAAATGCTCATTTTTCGTTTCTTGTGTGAATAGCCGCTTGGTTCTTACGACTCTAGAACTTGCCATGACGACACATTCTCGGTCCTTACCAACTTAAACCCGAGTAAGTAAATGATGGAGGCATTAGGACTCACCCTTTTTATTTCTACACCATTATTTTTTCTTTTTTTTTACCACCTACCCAAAATCCCCCTAGTTAGCCCCTTTGAGCCTAAACCTTTTCATTTCATAACCCAAACCAAACACCCTTTCACCCACCAAAACCTTTTTCATTTTTAACCCTTTGTTTTAGTAACAAGTTCGGTTTCTCATACGACTTTCAAAAAAAAAAATATTGTTGATGATGAAGCAAAAACAAATAAACAAACAAGTTTATCAAAAATGACTTTGTTTGAATAATAGCTTCATCAAAATGAAAGTTACAAAAATAGAAAGTCTTACGAAAACCGACGCTTGTTACGCTTTTCGCCCTTTTTCTACTAACCACTAACCCAACCACCTACCTTTAACCCAAGCCTAACCCTTCACCCAAAAAGTCCTCTTGATATTTACAAAGGTATATAAGTTAAAAAGGAGGATGATTGATTGCTTGGCAAGCATATGGTAGGAGTAAGTTCCATGCTGCTCTCGAGTGATCCACAAAAATAAATTTTCGGCCGAGTGTTGAGTGATCCCCGTGAGGTATGTGAACTTGTATATAAATAAAATTTTAAAGAGGCATGTTATGCCCTAATAAGTAATTTATCTTATGAAACGTTTTAAATAAATCATGACGAATAGGATTGTAAATAAATAAAAATAAAACTAAATAAAGAATCTTGGAAATCCCGACACTCTATGACAAGCCCAAAAACCTTCTTCTCTACCCATTCCATTTTGGTGTGTAATAGCCACATTTTAAAGAGTTTTGCTTGAGGACAAGCAAAGATTCAAGTGTGGGGGTATTTGATGTGTGCAAAATGCAACATATAAATTACATCGATTGTGGCATAAAACTAACCCTTTTTTAGTACTAATGTTGGAAAAAGTGTGCTTTTGTCTTCCTTTTGTATTTTCAGGATTAAATGAGCTCAAATTAACAAAAGAAGCAAAAAGACAGCAAAATCTAACATAAATACAAGAAAAGGAGCAAACGTGACATGCCCGACCCCACGACAGCATCTTCCCAAGCAAAACAAGAAGACAGAAGACTGAACACGCCCCGTGCTCAGCCAGCACGGGGGCGTGCCCAAGTGTCAGGAGAAAAGACAAAGTGGTAGAAGCTTCTATTGCCCACCTCGGGGCCGTGCTCAGCGGACACAGGGTCGTGGTCAACTATAAGATTCGCACAAACCAGGCAAATCTTCATAGTACAAAGATTCTTCTGCAGACGGGGTCGTGCTCAGCGGACACGGGGGCGTGGTCAACTAATAAGACAAGCTGCATTAAATGAAGAAAGAGAAGGATGTGGACACGGGGCCGTGCCCACTGGACACGGGGCCGTGCCCGAGCTTCTGTTCAGCCTATAAATAGGAGTGCTTGGCTTAAGCTCAAACCATCACTTGGCACACCACCTCTCTCACACTTCACCCACCACCCACCACCACCATAACATCATCATCCACCACCATCATCCATTGTCCATCATAGAGTGTGTGAGTCGTCTCGAGATCCAAGATTGATCGTAAGAGTTCTTGACAATCAAGGCCATGTTTGCCTAAGTCTCTTACATCACTTGGTGAAGACAAGTGTCTAGTGTAATACTTTTTATTTCTAATCTTTTCGCACTTTTTACTTGGTTTTGTATTAATGACTTTAATAACTAGTTTCTTATGTTGAAGGTGATTCTTCCTTATCGTTTGTCCGTGGTGTCTTGACATTATTTTACTGTCTATATAAAATAAAAGATTTTCACCATTCATATCTCTACGGTCTATATGGAGGTATGTTGGCTACCTGGTCGGGGGTTAAGGGAACGACTTGGTAAGAGTCTTGCCATTGTTCAGCGTTTAGAGGTCCTGCAATGGACCTGGGTCAAATTTAGTAGGACCTCCTTCAATACTTAACGGTATTGGATGGCGGGGGTCCAAACTCTTTGACCCCCTCAAAAGTTAACTACTATTAATACTATAACCCGGCTATTTAGGACTGTATCCCTGCTGACTCAGACTACTTAGTCGAGGGTAACGTCACCTCCAAAAGAGGGGCCTACCATAATTTGCATTAATAACTTAATTCATTATCTTTCAATAATCCGACCCTTTAGGATTGTATCCTTGCTGACTCAAACTACTGGGTTGAGGGTAACGTCACCTTCAAAAGAGGGGCCTACTACAATAACTAAGATAATCTCTTAAATAAGTGCAAAAGTGCGGAAATAATCAAAGGTTACACTATACACGAGTCGGAACCAAGTGATTCATCTTGTCGGTGGTTTCTTGTACGATTTCAGGACCTGATAATTGGCTTTCTCCTATTTCTGCCCAGCAAACTGGAGTTCTACACTTTCGTCCATACAGTGCTTCGAACGGGGTAGCTTCGATGCTTGAATGATAACTATTGTTATAGGAGAATTCAATTAAAGGTAAGTGGTCATCCCAATTTCCACCAAAATCTATAACACACGCTCTAAGCATGACTTCCAGGGTTTGGATCGTCCTTTTACTTTGTCCTTCTATTTGGGGATGGTAAGCTGTACTTAAATTTAGTCGGGTCCCCATTGCTTCTTGGAAACTTGTCCAGAAATGGGAAGTGAACCGACTATCCCTATCTGATACGATGGAGAGTGGGACTCCATGCAAGGATACTACTTCGTCTACGTACAATTTTGCTAACATTTTGCTAAAGGTTTCTTTCATGGGTAGAAAATGGGTTGACTTGGTTAATCGATCCACAATTACCCAGATGGCATCGTTACCTTTCCTGGTCTTGGGTAACTTAGTAACAAAGTCCATGGTTATTAGTTCCCATTTCCATACGGGCATTTCTAATTGTTGTAGTAGACCTGAGGGTTTCTGGTGTTCTGCCTTAATTTATGAACAAGTTAGGCATTTAGATACATATCTAGCTATATCCTTTTTCATTCATATCCACCAGAAATTATTTCTTAAATCTTGGTACATCTTATTATTACCAGGATGCATGGTATACCTAGATTTATGGGCCTCCTCTAAACTTTTATTTCTTAAGTCTCCTTGCTTAGGTACCCAAATCCTTTTCTTGTGGAATCTTCAAAGTCCGTCAGTTCCTTGTTCTAATTCTTTTATCCTTCCTTTCATTCCTTCAGCATCATTCTTGATTGCTATTTCTTGAATGCTTTTCAGTTGTTCCATTAAATCTAACTGTAGATTTAATCTAAGAGCACGAACTCGCTTATGCTTTTCATGATACTTACGACTTAGGGCATCTGCGACTACATTTGCTTTTCCTTTGTGATATTGAATATCACAGTCGTAGTCACTTAGAATTTCCATCCATCTCCTTTGCCTCATGTTCAATTCTTTTTGCCCAAATATGTACTTTAAGCTTTTATGGTCTGTATAAATGGTAAACTTACTTCCATACAGATAGTGTCTCCAAATCTTAAGGGCAAAAATTATCGATCCTAATTCTAAGTCATGTGTCGTATAGTTTTCTTCGTGCTTCTTCAATTGCCTTGAGGCATACGCAATTACCTTCTTGCGTTGCATTAGCACACATCCTAATCCTATCTTAGAAGCATCACAGTAAACTTCAAAATCTTCTGTCCCTTCTGGTAAGGCAAGAATTGAGGCGTTTGTTAACCTTTGCTTTAAAACCTTAAAAGCCTCTTCTTGCCTAGATCCCCATTCAAACTTCACTGCTTTATAGGTTAGCTTAGTTAATGGCACAGCTATTTTAGAAAAATCCTTAATGAATCGTCTATAGTATCCGACTAACCCTAGAAAACTTCTAACTTCCATAGCTGATTGCGGGACCTTCCATTTGGTGATCGCTTCTATTTTGGAGGGATCTACGTGAATACCTTCGTGATTTACCATGTGTCCAAAAAATTGCACCTCTTGTAGCCAAAATTCACACTTCGAGAATTTGGCGTAAATCTTTTATTTTCCTAACAAAGTTAAGAGTGCACGTAAGTGCTCACAATGCTCGTCCTGACTTTTGGAATAAATGAGTATATCGTCGATAAAGACAATTACAAATTTATCCAAGTACGGTTTACAGAACCTATTCATCATATCCATAAATGTTGTAGGAGCATTTGTTAGTCCAAATGGCATAACTGTAAACTCGTAATGACCATACCTAGTTCTGAAAGCAGTTTTAGGTATGTCTTCTTCTTGTACTTTCAACTGATGGTATCCGGAACGTAGATCTATCTTAGAAAAATATATAGGTCCCTGAAGTTGATCGAAAAGATCATCAATCCTAGGTAATGGGTATCGATTCTTAATTGTAACCTTATTCAATTCCCTGTAATCGATGCACATTCGCATCGAACCATCTTTCTTTTTCACAAACAACACAGGTGCTCCCCACGGGGATGAACTAGGTTGTATAAATCCTTTGCTTAATAATTCATCTAACTGCTTTTTTAATTCTAACATTTCGGTGGGTGCTAACCGATAAGGTGCCTTGGCTATCGGTGTAGTTCTAGAAATTAGATGAATTCTAAATTCTACTTCCCTATCAGGTGGTAATCCAGGTAGTTCTTCTGGAAATACATCCGGGTATTCTGATACTACTGGAATTTCTTTGAGTTCCTTACTTTTGGTATTAATAACTACAGAAACCATATACACTATTCCTTGTTTTCTTGAATAACTGGCCACTTTCATTACGGAAATGAACTTCATTGGCTTACATGGCTTATCTCCTGTAATCACCACTATTTCTCCTGTAGGTGTATGAATTTCTATAGAATTCTTATCACAGAGGATTCGAGCATGGTTGGCTACTAACCAATCCATTCCTAACACAACATCGAATCCAGCTAAATTCATAGGTAACAGGTTTGCAGAAAGTTTATGGCCTAAGAGTTCTATATTTCCTTTTTGCAAAACCGTATTTATGCAAACAGAATTTCCATCTGCCGTTTCTACTGTATAAATCTGCCTAAGTTTGGTTAAAGGTAGATTAAGAGCTTGGCAGAACGAAGTATTTATAAAACTTTGGTTTGCACCAGAGTCAAATAATACTTTCGCATAAACGTCGTTTACCAGAAACGTACCAGCTATTACGTCGAGAATCAGTTCTGCTTCTTGAGTAGTCAGCTGAAAGGCTCTTGCGTTCTTCTTATTAGTTCCTTCAGCTGGTTTGGCCTTGTTGTCAGCTGGTTTGACTAATTTAGGGCAGTCTGGTCTAAAATGTCCAGCTTCTCCACAGTTGAAGCAAATTGTTGATTTCTTCCTTTTGCAATCTTCTTCTTGGTGCCCCGGAATTTTGCAGAAATTGCAATTCCCTTTGCATTTTCCAAAATTCTCTCTTTTACAAGTACTGCAAAATGGTACAGTGGAGGATTGCCCAGTTCCTCTTTTCTTGAAGCTGCTACTAGCATTACCCCCTCTGAATCCTTGGGTAATCTTCTGAGCCAATTCCTTCTTTCTGTTTTCTTCTCGCGTACGCACCAGTCCATCAGTCAAAGTGTTGGCTAATTCCACTGCATCGTCAATTGTGTGGGGTCTCGCAACTTTGACGATATCCCGAATCTCGCTAATTAAACCCCAAATATAGTGAGAAATAAGTACCGATTCTGGCGAGGCAAGAGTTGGCACAATTCTAGCATACTCGAAGAATGTCGAAGTATACCCTCGACAATCAACATCCACCATCCGGTGGTTTAGGAACTTATTTGTCATTTATTTCTTTTCATATTCGGTACAGAATTTTCTTTCCACTAGTCTCTTAAATTCTTCCCAATTCATGGCATAAGCCACATCGCTTCCCTTGGCTTGTAGTACCGTGTTCCACCATTCTAGTGCCCCTTCTTTGAAAAGATGCGACGCGTACCTGACCTTGTCTTCCTCGGCACATTTACTTATTTTAATTACTGCTTTGGTTTTCTCTAACCAACGCAGTGCAGCAGTTGCCCCTTCATTGCCTGCAAATTCGATTGGTTTACAGGCAAGAAATTCCTTGTAAGTGCAACCAGGCGTTGCAGCTTTCATTTTCTTAAGAAATGGGGCTTGCATCACATCATTATCATTATTATTATTGTTGCCGCCTCCATTTACACTATTACTGAAATTGTCGTCGCGAGTACGTTTGCTGGGAGTAGTTGGTTGAGGTTCAACAGAATTTCGGGCAGCAGCAAGGATTGCTGGAATAGCATTGGCTATTCCCTGAGCAATGATATTCTCTATATCTTGCCTATTAAGAAAGTGATCTTCATGGTTTTGCTCAGATTGGTTAACTTCGTTAACTAGTTCATTAACAGCGTGTTCCATCTATTAATTAACAATATATATAAGTTATTGGCACAGAATAAATAACAACCAAACATAATAAAGTAATCACACATAAGCACGTATAGCCAAAATTGTCGACTTTGCGACGTTGATATTTTTATATATTAGTAGGCATCCGTACACACCAGTTATATTACAAAAGTTTTATTTTAAGTTATTTTACATGATTATATTTTTTTATTATTTATTATTATTTTATTATTATTAAACACATAACCACACAACCACAGACAGCTGGCATTTCAGAAACGACGTTCCCTCTTGTCGTATTTCCATGAGATCTGTTCAACCACTTCTCGGATTCGATTTCCTGCATCCACCAGTTCCACACCATAGTGGCGGAGTTCAGCCAAGTTTTCTGTGCTCATAGGTGGGTTTGGTGCAGGCTCAGGGTCAAACTGGGGGAAATAGGTGTTAGGGTTATTCAAGAGATTCTGAAATTGCCAGTCAGTTGTCCACCATTCTTCCAGCTCTCCTTGTAGGGGTCGAGTGTTGACAATAGGATCGGGGATAGCAGGTTCCAAATTAACTGGAAGTTGTGATTCAGCTGGGTAATTGAAGAGGTTTTCATCGGCAGGTCCGATGAGGTCGCTATTTGCCAGTTTGCGATCCAGCTCCTCCCACGGTGGTATTTCCTGGGCTTGCCCTGAACTTTCCCCGATCTCCTTCCCTTTGCCTTTATCCTTTGGATCCTCGGTCTTTTTAACCTTCTGGGCAGCTGGTTTCTTCCTACGCCCACGCTTCCAATCCAAAATTCTCCTCCTCTTTTTCGGCTTTGGTTTCTCCTGGGCCTGGGCCTGGAATGTTATTGGCTCTTCAGTATGTGCTTGGTAGCCAGATGGGTTATCTGTGGTGTCCATATTGGTGGTATGGATATTGAAATTTCAGAGTGCCTCCGACAGTGCATTCATGCTGTTAGCACACATGAAGACACACACAATTTAAGTTAAAATTTATTTTTCACAAAATCACAAAATGGCAATCAGAGAAGTTAAGTATTTCTAAATACTTAATTTGGCTTAAATCAGTGGCTCTGATACCACCTTTTTCTGTCACAACCCCCGTCCCGGTGTTACCCGGTCTAGGAGCCGCGGGACAGAGACCCGTGGTATTTATTAGTCGATTTGACAGCGGAAGTTTAACAGGATCTTTTAAAACTTGAAAATGCCCAATTATTTCATTTCACAATTTGGGACAAACCCCATAATTTACAGTAAAGGGAATTTCACGAGGCAATCCCTTGTTTTACAAAATATGTTTATTTATTTTACTAAGCCACCACTTCAAGCTTGTTAGTGCTCCGTAGCACTTTTCCTTGATTCACAGTAAATCACCTGAAACATGTTTAAAATTATTTTATCAGCGGGGAAATACTGGCGAGTCACTCAGGTTATATAAAACGACACATTAGTTATGAATTACAGCATAAGAGCGATTACAATGGCTACTGTCTTATTTTTATTTGGCGCCGTGTCACACCCTGGTGACGATGGTCGTACCACTATTGGGTCCTTTCACCCAAGTAGTGATGATTATCACTGTTAGGATTGTTATCCTAACCGTGAGAAATTAGTAATGTGCACAATAACCCACTTGCCAGTGATTCAAGATAACCAAGACTTAATCCCTGTAATTATAACTTTTGAAAATAATTGAGTGTTGTAAAACATTGTTGATAAAAAGAGAATGACTCGCATTGCAAGTTTAATCGGACAGAACCTTGCCTACTGATTTAGCCGTGTAACCTAGTTAAAATAACAATGCATACGAAACTAGGTTAGTAACTTAATACAACTCTTTTACGATAAACTCACGAAATCAAAACCCTCACGACGAATGACAAAGTATAGCCCAAATACGGGTAGCACTTAAACATCCATCGGATCAGTTTCAATCGATCGGGCATTGTATCGTAGCAGTGATCGAGTTAGTACCCTTGATCGTAGCAGCGTTTCCCTACTTTAAACGAAATTTTCGAACAGAAAAAGTGTGATTTTGAAATGTTTCTCGCACACAGATGAACTGCTCATGCCCAACCCCTTTATAGCCAGATTTTGGGTTTTACGCGGCCCACGTAAACCCTCGCTTATACCTTATGCGGCCCGCGAGGGCCACCTAGTCTACAATTAGGGCTAGCGTGTCACACCTAGGTGCGCCACGTGTGCAACACGTGGCCTGTTCGCTTATCCGGTCCACAAGCTGTCCTGTCGCGGCCCGCGTAGCCTTACCTTATGGCTTACGCGGCCCGCCTGAAATCCAGATTCTTTGTTTTCTTGGTTTTTTCGTGAACATTAGGGTTTCAGGGGTCCGGGTTTTCACTTACGGGTCGTTTATGGACATTTTTGCAGGTCCTTACAGTAAACTCGCCGATTGGGTTCACCGACAGAGAATCCAAATCAACATTATGACCACACACTTTCCCCACCGAATCAGGCACCCAGTCGCTGAATTCCTCCTCTATCCAAACACGGAACGATTTATTCATCCATTTTAACGTAATATGATCACGAATCCTCTCACCGTCACCCACCAATAATCCTATCCAACTGACCGACAAATTCCCGTCCTCAGCCTCCAATTGGGAACCATGGACTCTCTTACCAAAATGCTTCGCAATGTTATTCAACACGTCGTTATCGGCCAGATGCATGGGAACTCCGAAGATCCTAACCCAGGCTAGTCTTTCGAAGGGAAGTGACTGACCTTTCCAAGGATCTAAGCTGGAGAACCATGAATTCCAAGTCTTATTATCAAGCAAGAAAGTGACACAACTTTCATCATCGTCAAATTTCAGAAGCATCGACAGGCCACCCAAGTAACTTAGAGATACCCCCAAGATTTTGCTTTCCGCCATAACGGTGTTTAATTTCCTCAACGTCACAAGATCTCTACATCTACCAACCAAAGCACTCCCGATAAAGTCCCTGAACTCTAACGTGTTGTCTGAAATTTCCATGACTTTGTCCTTCTCCACAGCTGATTTACACTTCATGTCAACACTAGGGTTGTCGTGTTTAAAAAGATCACTATAGAGCTTCCCTTTCCCTCGATCGACATACGGTTTATTCTGAATGTTAACGTTCAACTGGGGAATACGAGAGTTCTTACTGGTGCCAGTGGTATTACCCTTAGCTCCATTTACGATACCAACATTCTCTTTAGCGAATCTAGCTAGGTTAGCGATAATCTTGGACCCACCCATCTTAGTTCCGTTAAGAGCACGAACCATCCCATTAACATCTGTGACATTTTTAAAACTCAAGAAACCGAATTTCCTCCCCTCTTTATCAGTTTTTCTGGCGATATACGCTCCAGACACCTCACCAAACACCTTGAAGAAATCAGCCACATCCCATGGCCTACACCCCGAAGGAAGGTTGGTAATGAAGAACTTAGTCACGTTCCCGTTGAGCTTCCTGTCGTTGTTAACTCCCTCTTCTGAAACCTTAGACTGATGAGATTCCTTCTTCCGAAGATGGCGTGGGAGCTCCCATGGACCGTCTTCTTACATAGGAGGCAAAAAGGAAAACAAGATCCCAGAAGGCGAATGGATTCAATGAAACGCCAGATAGAAAATAAGGTAATGTTAGAACAGCAAGCAATATGCGTTCAAGTCACACCTTAGACTCTATCCCGAGCACCACGTCGTCGTCGAGTCCCCCGACGATATGTTTTCCAGCAAGAAAATAACACAAGAAACTAGGTCCCAGATGGCGAATGGAAGCAAAGGAAGATTACGTTAGAGTAAAAGGTCAAGCCCGGAAAGAGAGCGACCTCGTACGCTAACCCAAAAATCCCACCTTCGTCGAGCCTCCGGCAACCGGCGGGGAGAGGGGAGGAACGTATACGACAAAGAGTATATAGCAGCGGTTTTTTGATCGGTATCAATTCAGTTTGATATAACACTTGTACTTGATGTAATAATAAAAAAGATACGCTTAAGAGGATATAGACACGTGTTTCAAATCAATCGAAAACTATAAAAACGAATATCGCACGTGTTGTTCGGCTGGTACGGCTGGTACTGTCACTCACTATAACTTATGGTACCAGAAAATAGTCTATTGCGAATACAACTCAATTTCAACGAACTTTATACGCCATATCGTAAATACCATAGAAACAAATACGTTATCAGAACTGATGTTCAAACGACACGATCAGTTATTTTTCCTTTCTTGACTACAAGAAAAAAACCCACTGTAATTTATACTTTTGAATAAAATTATTAAGGAAAAATAAAAAATACTTAAAAACAATTATAATAATTAAATAACAAATATAAAGTTAAATATAATATAATGATATGATAAAGAAAAGTCAAACTTTTAAAACCTTATAAAGTAAATAAATGTCAATGGCTTTATAGCCTAGTGGCGTCTTGGAGTAGAATAAGACCGTGGGGTATGGTGGGACGGGGGTTTGCGGCATGGGTTGACACGTGGAGTTCGAGCCCCCCCCCCCCCCCCCCCCCGCGCTGGTGAGTGACGTCTCCGTTGGGGTATGGCGGGGCGTGGCTAGCCAGTGTGGCTTGGCCATGTCACCCCCAAATTAAAAAAAAAAACCTAAAATTAAAAAATACACACAAAATTAAAAAAAAAGGCCTAAATTTATTATTAAATTTTCCTAAAAATTACAAAATTCTAAAAAAGGATTACAAAATTAAAAAAAAAAAAAAGCCTAAAGCGTTAGGTAGATTTCGAAAAGGGCGAGCTTGTCAAACGGCTTCCGCTCCTTACCCCGAAACTCAATGTTGGCCACCGCCACCCGGTCTTCGTGACTTATATCACCGCCGGGGACGCTGTCGTAGTAGGCTTTAAAACGATCGAGCTTCGGTCGTAGCTCGCACCACTTGTGTTGGCACGCATTTAAATTGTGCTGGTCGTTTCCCACGTTGTGCCGGTAGCTAGCAAAAACTTCCGGCCAGTAACGGGTCTCACCGGGTTGGCGGCCCTTATCGCGTCCACGACGCTCGTGACAAGGGCTAGCTCTTCTTCGTGCGTCCAAGAGGCCATCAATCAAGTGTATGTGGGTAGCGTTTCGGGTAGGTGGAGTGACTTAGGTTGGGGTAGCGATGGGGACAGGCGGTGGGTTTGGGTTTGGGCGTGGCCCAGTGGGCGGGCGGTTTCAGCCCGGGCGTTGGGCATGCCTAGCGGTCCTACGTGGCCGGCTCTTATTGGATGGTTGGCTAGGCTATGTTTAAAATTTAAAATGTAACTGTTTGGCCAAGCCAACGGGTCAGCCAAGTCGCTATAAAACCCGAATTTTCTGTGATCGTTTCTAGCTCGTTTTTCGATCTGATTTCGACTATGACTCTAAAAAGAATAGAAAACGAACACGAATTTTCTTAAAGTATAGAAATACGAAAAATACAAGGCGCTACAGTTGTTATGCTTCTACTAATGACAGGTCATAATCCTGACAAATGGCTCTGTCATCATACTCCAGAATCATATTATGTAAGATTCATATTATGTAAAATGATACAAGCATACATAACATTTCTTATTTTATCCTTTGTCCATAGTTGACACGGGTACTTTACAAAATGCTAACTTTGCTGAAGAACACCAAAAAAACCTTTTCGATGTCTTTTTTTTTTTTTTTTTTTTGATAATTCTTCAACTTTTTCAAATGATCTCTTTTTTCTTCAATCGGGTCTCAAAAAGTTTTTACCCCAATCATATATTCTCTGAATAAATACCAGTGGCCGTGCTGGTACTCATTTCCCTTAGCAAAAAAAATAGTCGTACGGGTCTCTAAAGTTTTTATCATCCGCCAATAAACTGGACCTTGAGTTGTACCGCACTTGTAATGGTGTTAATGATTCACACGAATCCAAACATGTGCTATCGTCACTACTAGAAGATGATGAATAATACTCTACAATCTATATAATTTTTGAGATAGTGTTGTTGAAGTTTTGAGTATGGTGTGATGATGAGAAGTGCGGATTTTATGGTTTATTATAAATTGGTTATATATTGGATCGGAAAACGCTATATATACAGGGATGAATAGAAAGAAACCCCGTATTAGTTAAGAAAATGAGTTAAATGCCATTTTAGTCCCTGTGGTTTGGGCCATTTTGCCAGTTTAGTCCAAATGTTTCATTTTTAACCTGTGGGTCCAAAAAGGTTTCACAGTTGCCATTTTAGTCCACTGGGTTAACTTCATCCGTTTTTTCTATTAACGAGAAGGCCAATTTGGTCATTTTGTATGTAATTCTGTTAACTAAAAGGGCAATTCAGCCATATAAAATGACCGAATTGGTCTTCTCGTTAACAGAAAAAAACGGATGAAGTTAACCCAGTGGACTAAAATGGCAACTGTGAAACCTTTTTGGATCCACAGGTTAAAAATGAAACCTTTGGACTAAACTGGCAAAATGGCCCAAACCACAAGGACTAAAATTGCATTTAACTCTAAGAAAATTAAGAAACCCAAAATTTTAGAAAACTTCATAAAACACCACTCCGTCTCATTCCTCAATCCTTATACCTTATGCATATTTAAAAAAAAAACTAAAGTGAGCACTTATACTTAAGAAAATTAAAGCAAAAACTTATATTTGATAAAGAATGGGATGTGGAAGAGTTTAACAAAATGAGAGATAAATTTTTGAAATAGTGATTTTTAGTTAAATTATATGGAGAAGAATAAAGAATGAGACATTGATAAGAGCATTCACATTGAATTCATTATCCCCAATTCTATAATTATACTACAAATCACTATTTTTATCTCTCATTTTCAATTAAATAAAAAATGTATCCCTTTATTATTATTATTATTTTTTCTCTCTCTTCCATTCACAACCACTTTCAAAAATATTAAAAAAATATAAGGGTGAAAAAATTCTCATATATTTACAGATGAATAATAACATTTTCTCTATCCCCAATTACAACAACTTACAACTATTTCTTATAATATAAGTAACCCTTCACAAATATATCGAAAAACCATTCTAGATGTTCTAACATCTTATTAACATTAACACGATATTGATATATGATGTGTTTTATAATTGACAAGACAAAATAATGTAACAACAACTTATTATCAAAATAATTTCTTTTGTTTTACCCCTGCAGATATGAGCATGTAAGAATTAATTCATTCTTTTTGGAATCAATATAATTTTGAGAACTAAAAAAACCACATAATACAATACACTTGTACTTTGTGCGTAAAAATAAATATAGATGGTTGCATAACCATCAAGGGTACCATATTTAAAATATGCACAAAAGTATTATGAAGTTCTCGTAATTCTCTATCATATTTCTTGAGTAGTATTTGAGTACTCTCCTATGTAAAAAGAATCAAAATTTATACCATTTTATGAAATAATTTTATTTTAGTAATTTAAAATCTTAAAAGTTTTTAAGCTCTATCATTTTATGATGCACTTTTATAGTTATAGATTAATAATAAAATAATATAAAAATAATATTGCCAAGTATATTTAAAATGTTGTAGTAGTTGGTAATAGAATTATATTTTTTTACTAAGCAACATTTATTTCATTAAAATATTGTAGTAGTTGGTAATAGAATTATATATTTTTTTTACTAAGCAACATTTATTTCATATCATAAAAAACCATTATACATTTTAACTTGATGAAAATCTGATGCGGAAATCTGATGAGGGATCAGAAATCTGATGTAAAATAAGATACATATCAGAATTTTGATGCATACCAGACTTGAAATCTAATTCAAAATCAAAGTACCTGAATACAAAAACAAACTTCACAGATGTGACCAAAACATGAAGAGGAAAAAACAGGTTGAAAATGGTGGTGGTGTGATGCCGGGCACGCAGATGCATGGGCAGGAGGTGGTAGCCCATTGAGTGTTTTCCCGTGACGTAAATTTCATGGTATCCATTTCAGGATGTGGTGAAGGCAATGGTGTGGGAGGTGAGATTAATTGGTGATTCAAAAAAAGGGGTTATCCGAAGGATACAACTCTTTAAGAACTGACTATAAACTAAAACTAATGGTGAACACTCAAATAACAACTCCAATTGTTATGGAGAATACTTGTATTTTCATAAATTGAAATGATACAATGCATAACTATTTATAGGAAAGAGAAATAACTAAACTATTTTAGCAATTTGTAAGAAGATAAGACTAGACCTAACTAAGTGGATACAAGTGTACATATTTATTTTTATTAAATTTAACAATATGTAAACTTACCTCTACTCTCTCTCACTAAGGTGGTGTTTGTTTTTTCAGATGCAAAAGGTCTATAGTCTGCGTATCACATCTGCAGGCATCTGCAGGAGAAGAGGTTGACCAAAGATCTGCAGTCTGCAAGGAGAAGAGGGTTTGTTTTTTTACTTCTACAAAAACCACTTCACAACACACATAACACACACAGAGAACACTCCTCTATCTCTCTGCATTCATCCACCACCACCACAACCATCCGCCACTACCTCCTCCACCGTCCACCTGCCACCACCACAACCAACAACCACCGACAAGCACCACTGCCCCCTGTCTCCTGCCGCGAAGCCAAGCACCATCGCAAACCCTAGCCCCCACTCCAAGAACCCACCCCCGTCGCAACCACCACCGCCAAGAACATCTCTCTCCTGCCGCTCCCTCTCTCTCTCTCTCTCTCTAGGGTCTCTTTCTCTTCTTTCCCTCTTATGCAGGTCTGTGGAGAGTGGTGGTGGAGATGTGGTGGTGGATGTGGTGGCGGAGATGTGGGGGTGGAGGTGGTGACAGAGATGTGGTGGTGGAGGTGGTGGCGGGGATGCAGAGAGTGGCGGTGGAGAGTGGTGATGCAGAGATGTGTGTGTTTTGAAAGAGAGAAGAGGTGGGCTTATGTCTGCGTGGGGAAGAGGTGGGGAAGAGGTAAAAGGTAAGAAGTGCTTCTGGAAAACAAACAAGTTGCAGGACCCAAAGGTCTGCACGTGTCTACGCGACGCAGACATAAGTGGCCAGAAGTGCTTCTGGCCAAAAAACAAACAGCACCTAATCAAACACACAATTTCCCTTTTACTCTCTCTCTCTCTCTCTCTCTCTCTCTCTCTCTCTCTTTCTCTCTTTACAAAAAGCAACAACCACCATCACCACGATAAACAACCATACAACACCACCCCACCCCCACCACAACCACCATCGCATATCTCTCTCTCTCTCTCTCTCTCTACACACACAAACCACCGCCATCCAACACACAAACCACCACTGCCCCACCATCTTTACCATTGTCGCCACACTGTTAGCACCACTTCCACCACACCACACCATTACCACTACCCCATCATTTTCACCACTGCCACCACACAATTACCAACACCGCCACCACACCATTACCACTACCCCATCATTTTCACCACTTCCACCACACAATTACCAGCACCGCCAACCTACCATTATAACCACCTCCACCACCCAACCCCGCCACCATTCCTTACTGTCGTCCAAATAGGTTCGCACCGAAACCCTAGTCGGCACCCCTTTTAAAGTCCTAAACCCATGTTAGGTGTGGTTCTAAACATTTTTCAGATCTACTTTGCACATTTTCAGATTTGGTTCTAAACTTGTAACCGACAATGATTTAGAGAGAGTAAGAGAGAGATTGAGAGACAGAGATGGTGGCTGGCTAATGGTTTATATCTCTTTCTAACATTTTAGAGAGTGGGGGAGAGAGTGTGTGTGTGTGCGAGAGAGAGAGAGAGAGATACGGTGGCTAATGGTGGTGGTGAAAGATTTGGTTCTAAGCAAGATTTTTCTTTTTACGTTTCGTTTTTAATTTTGCGAGTTAACACGCCACAACGTGCGTGTGGGGTTCAACGTTTTTTTCGTCTATTTTTTTCCCATTTAACATGCTCATCGCGACGCGTCTATTTTTACATGTTTGACAGGTTCGTCGCACCGCACGGGTCCTAGATCAACTTAGTTTTTCTTTTCTATGTTTTGCGCTTAGGTCAAATTTCTTCGCATTAACACGTCACAACAGACTTGCGTGGTTCAATGATTTTACTTTTGTTTTTCGTTCGATTTTTTTTTTCCTTTTTCATTTATTTTGTTTTACGAATTTTAATGGCGTTGTTGGTCGCAAGCAGCAGTGGCGGACATAAGGCTTACCGGGGGGCAACCTCCGCTACGGCTTGGCGCCGAAAAATTTGGAAAAAATAGTGTAAATTTTGGAAAAATTTGACCTTTTTTTTATTTCGTTACGGCTTATTTATAAAACGTTACGGCTTAGTTTCGTTTCTAGATCCGCCACTGGCAAGCAGTGGTATAGCATTGGTGCTACTTGGTACGGTTTTATGCCCTCGCCGCAACACGCAGAGGGGGGTGCTAGTTATATACCGTATACTTTTGTGCATTAATGATTTGTACCATATTTGCAATTCACTAAAATACCCTTAGAGTTAACAGACTTGGTAGACGGAGTTAATAATTTGGACTTATATGGGTACAAATTTACCAACCAGGTACTCAGGATATTAAACTTTTTGTTTCTTAAATTCAGACAGTTAAAATCACTAAAACACGAGTACTCAAAAAGTAATTTACTCAGTAACTTAACAAGAACTATAATCACCATGAAAATATCATCAAGTGGAGTTGTTGTTGTTGTTATTATTATTATTATTATACTCGTTTAGATGTTTCAGATATATTTATTTACACGTTAAGAATTTGTATAACTAGATATATGTTGTTGAATGAGCATAATATAGACAAAAAGATGTATACAAAACAAATAAAAAAAAAAACTATGTTGAAAGAAAACTCTAACTTGGAACCAAGAATTGCAGGTTTAGCAGGTGAGAACAACGATCTGAACAATAGAAGTTATAGAGAGAAACGCTCATATATGTCATCCACATTTGCATCTCCAACCTCCAGCATTTGTTTTTGCACACACACAATTACCCTCGAACATTATTATGCACAAAACAAACGATTAAAATATATAACAAATAACTCAAAACAATGATTTACCATTTTAACTTTAGAGGACTGTCTGTATATATTTCAACAAGGAGAGAGAGCTTAAGGAGGAGAAGAATGGGAAGGATGAGAACAATGAATTCCACTCACCCTTGTGCTCTATAATCTTATATGACAGCCATTAAATTTTTAAATACCTCTAGTGTCTTGTTTTGAGTAATAAAGTGGGTTCCCTAAGCAGGTGGATTCTTACAAACTTATAATTACCATATATTCAACTCAATTCGATTATAATGTTTAATATTCTTTTAATCGTTTTTGTGGATAAAGTTACTTCTTTAAATAAGTTTTATTTTCTAGCATTGGCATATTATGATTCATAATACTTGCTTATACTACGATCTTTTGTAATAAAATAATATTTTTATACTTGCAGAATATACAACGTAATACACTTGTAAAAGATTAATTAGTATTCAATGGCATTGTGGTAAGTCTGCATTATATGTTAGTTAAATGTGAAAATCGTTCATGAGGTTTAGACAGTTTATTCTCATTCAAAATAAGATTTTTTCAACTGGGCCCCAACGTTTAATATTTGTTGCTATTTCCATACAAATTACTAACTTAGTTAAAATGTATCATTTACTCGTGGATAATTTTGGCATTTCCTAAACCTCATGGATGATTTTGACAATTTATTTACCCATTCATTCTTTTGTTTTTTTTATCTTAAAATAAAACAATTATAAATATAATATCTACACACACACATATATAGGGAAAGCGAAAAAATAAGAAACACCTTGAGTTATGAGAACCATGAGAAATAGGTCTTTCAAAAGTTTTTTTCTCAAAAAGCTTAAAAAAATCACCCGTTCCAGCAAAAAAAAATTAAAAATAAAAAGAAATATTGCATTCAAAAATTTACATCACCGTAATCAAAATTTACATCACCGTAATCAAAATTTACATCAGGCGTAAATAAATTTAGATCGTGCGTAACTACCGACTTGATAATTTTTTTTTGTTTTTACAAATGTGTTTATAACATTTTCATGTACATTTATGCAAAAAATGGTGGTCCAACTTGCACAGGAAGTTGGAGTTCTCATGGTTCACACAACTCGTGGTGCTTCTTAATTGAACTGAATCCTATATATATTGTTAGATAGTGATGACGGGGGTAGCTCGAACCTCAATAAAATGACTAAGATTACATGACAGCTTGAAGGGTTAAAAGGTTCAAAGTTTTAAAGCCCGGGAACTGAGCTAAGGCAGCACGTGTACAGTAATCAGACATGTCGCTGATTACTTGAACAACTCTCCCAGCCGTCAAAGTAGAACGAGCACACAGAGTGTAGTCTTTTATCCGCAGTTCCAAACGCTTCAACCCCTAAAAGGGTAAGTCCTCCACTGCAAGCATGGTTTACTAGTCCAAGGTTTCCTCTTTGAGCGATACCTTCCTCTATAAAATGACACTTCATTTAGTGCTGAAAAACATTCCGATCAGTCCTGATTCCCTTGGGATCTCTGGTCTTCCTTCTTGAGCACTTGTTTCATGCAAGTCTCATTTCTTCACATTCAACACACACATTTCTACTGCTCTTGCATCCGAAGCTGAATACCCTTCAATTTAGGATCTTGAACAAACAACAAAATATAACTAGTGAACCTCTCTTCACGTCTTGCAAATGTGGGGGGACCCCACGACCTGCGTTAGGCAAACCGGAACCCTCCAAGCCTTTTACCTAACCAGGCTTGCTACTATCATCGGTCTAGTATTTGTTGTATCAACAGATAGTATTTATATTTATTGTATTTTCCTTATTCTTTAGGGGTCTTGTTGTAGTTTTCTCCCCTATATATTGTTGTATGTATTTGATTCTTTTTTTCAATTAAAATCATCTTTTCATATTCACACATGGTATCAGCAATTTCCTTAATTGGTTGAGTTTCCAAGACCCTTTGCTCCCCCAACCCCTTAATCTTCTTTCTTCCTCACCGATCATCTTCCCCAATCTTTCTATCTTCTTTTTCTTTTCTATTGTCGCTCCCCTCTCCATCCCTCCATCTTTTCCGTCTGCCATTTGTTCTCCATGGAATCCTCTTCTGCCAATCCGTTAATGTCGAGTCTTGCACCGATGATTCTTATTAAGTTATCACCCACAAATTACATCAGCCGGAAAACTCAGATGGAACCGATGTTATCTTATCAACAGTTGTTACCTCATATTGATGGTTCACTTAATCCGCCTTCTCCTACAATTTCGTCAGGTGATAAACAGGTTCAGAACCCTGAATATGCCTCTGGGGTCAGAAACGAGCAGCTGGCAATTATCATTCTGAATTCATCGTTGACTGAGGAGGCTTTTTCTGTTACGATTGGGCGTACTTCGGCCCGGGATATTTGGCTGGCCCTTGAAGCAGCCTTTTGCAATGCTTTGGTCGAACGGGTTCAAAATTCGATAATCTTTGCGCTCTTAAGAGATATGACAAACCGGTTGCGGACTTTGGCCGGGCCTTCAAAGCTATATGTGATCAACTCAATGCCATTGGTCATCCCGTCGATGCAATGGATCAAATGCATTGGTTTCTATGTGGTCTCGGTGCATCTTTCGAAAGCTTCTCAACTTCCACTCGATCGGTATGTCCTATCCCATCTTTTATTGATCTTCTTGCTAGTGCCGAGAGCCATGAGATGTTTCTAAAGATTTGCATGGCAATATTGATTCTCATGTTGCTGCTTTCACCGCCCAAAGCTCGAATCCTAGTCAGCCTTCATCCTATCGACCCAACAGGCCCAATTTGGGTAATTTTAGGCCCAATCGCCAGGGATTTAGCAACAACAGAGGATTTCATAAGGGCTTTGGGTGCCAAAACCGTATACCGAAGTGTCAGTTGTGCCATAAGTCTGGCCATTCTGCGGCCCAATGTTTTCAGTTGGCCTCATTTGCCCAATCTACCTCTCCGACTTTGGAACAATTGGCTAGTGCGTTCCATGCTCAATGCAACTTAAACACCACGGCTCCCGATTGGACATCCGACACTGGGGCCACCACTCACATGTTACCCAATACTAATGCTCTTCAGAATCCGACTTCAATTCAAGGTAACCAAAAAGTTTATTTTGGCAATGGCCAATCCCGTCATGTTACACATATTGGGCACACACAAATTCAAGGTAATCTTGCCCTTAATGACGTTTTGGTGGTTCCATCTATCACCAAAAATCTCTTGTCCATTGGGAAATTGATGGAAGATAATAATGTTGATGTTATTTTTTCTCCCTTACTTTTATATTCAAGATCGCGCCACCAAGCAGACTCTAGCCTAGGGGTGCCGTGAAGACGGCCTCTATGTTCTTCGCCAAACTCATGAAGCCTTGGTTACCTCATCATCTTGTCCAAAAGCTTCGTTTGAGTTATGGCATTCGAGACTTGGTCATGTTAAATTTGGTGTTATCTCTATGTTGAAAAATAATGGGTTTTTGTCATTTACTTCCGTATTACCTAAACCGGGTCTTTGTTCCCCGTGTGAACTTGCAAAAGCAAAGAGACAATCTTTCTTTACTAATGATAAATGGGCATCTATTCCACTTGAACTAATTCATTGTGACTTGTGGGGACCCTCTCCCTTCAGGTCAATTGGTAATTTTTTTATATTATGTTGCCTTTGTGGATGATTACTCGAGGTTTACTTGGCTATATCCTCTTAAAGCCAAATCCGAATTTTTAATGCTTTATCAATATTTATATCTTTCGTTCAAACTCAATTCTCTACTAAAATAAAAATTTTCCAAAGTGATGGTGACACAGAATTTACCAACAACCAAGCTAAAAAATTGCTAGCTCAAAATGGTACTTTTCATCGGATGTCATGTCTCTATACCCCACAACATAATGGTAGGGTTGAACGAAAACATCGTCATATTGTTGAAACGGGCTTGGCTATGCTATTTCATGGCAAAATACGCACCACTTATTGGGTAGATGCTTTTGCCTAGGCAGTTTTTATAATTAATCGTTTACCATCAAAAATCTTACAAGGACAATCACTGTTTGAGTCCTTGTATCATCAAACACCAAAGTATAATATTTTTCGACCTTTTGGATATCGTGTCTATCCTTGTCTCCATGATTATACTCCCCATAAATTATCTACCCGTAGCATTCTGTGCATTTTTATTGGATATTGCACCAAATACAAAGGCTATAGGTGTCTTGATCCTTCTACATCTCGTATTTACGTCACTAGAAGTGCTCACTTTGACGAGTCATTTTTTCCCTTTGACACCAATACCATCGCTACTAAGTCGATTGACTCACTTGAAATAACAAGTTTTTTGGATGTATCCCCACAAGTTGCTCCACCAAAACATTTTCAACCCACTGTAGAAACAACCAAAAATGCTAGTCCAAAACATAATGCTTTCCCTTTTACTATTCCCTTTATTCCAAGCCCACCTGAAGTTATTCCTTCAACTGGCCCAACTGTTTCACCTACTACACCCCTAAGCTCAGCTGTTTCACTTGATACTGGGCCTATCGCTGAAGACAGTCCAACTATAGCTGCTACCCTTGAGCCCGCTTCACCTACTATGTCGTCGGCCCAATCCTCGCCACAGCCCAGCTCTCCGTCCCCTGATCACTCGGTTGTGTCTCCAGCCCAACAATCATTTCAGCCCAATAGCGAGTCTTCTGCTCACTCGTCTCTGACCCCGTCGGTTCCTGCTCCTCCGCCTCTTCCCACCCACCCGATGACGACTCGTTCAAAATCTGGAATATTTAAAATTCGTCATCGGGTTGACTTAGCTCATACTAAAACTCTCCAGTTACATCATGCTTTATTTGCATCCAATGATCCTACTACTTTCCTTATTGCTTCCAAAGATCCCAAATGGATACATACCATGGAGGAAGAGTTTAATGCTCTCACTAGAAATAACACTTGGACTCTTGTTCCAAGACCTTCTAATGTGAATATTGTAGGATCCAAATGGATTTTCAGAACGAAGTTTCGAGCTGGTGGTTCCATTGAGCGTCACAAAGCCCATCTCGTTGCCCAAGGCTTCATTCAAATTCCGGGACTTGACTACTCTCATACTTTTAGTCCTGTTATTAAAGTCACTACTGTTCGAACCGTTTTGGCATTGAGTGCCATTCACAATTGGCATCTTCACCAGCTTGATGTCAATAATGCCTTCTTACATGACCATTTGACTGAAAATGTCTTCATGGAACAACCTAAGGGTTTCATCAATGCTCAGTTTCCATCACATGTTTGTAAGTTAAACAAAGCCATTTATGGTTAAAAACAGACTCCTCAGGCCTGGTTTCATCGTTTAAGCTTGTTTATCCTAAACAATGCTTTCTCCTATAGTCGTGCGGATCCATCATTATTTGTTTACAAACGTGATAATTGCATGATGTATCTCCTTGTCTATGTGGATGATGTTATTCTTACCGGCAATCATCAACCAACTATCACATCCTTTATCTCCTGTCTCAGTAAAGAGTTTGCAATCAAAGACCTTGGAAAACTCAACTATTTTTTGGGTCTGGAGGTTACCTACACTAAAAACGGTCTCTTCATAAATCAGCCGAAATACGCTTTAGACATATTAACGCGTGCCAAGATGTTGGATGCCAAACCGGCTCCAACACCTTTAAGCACCAATGTTTCTTTTGTTTCTACAGGTACTATGTTTCAAGAAGCTACATTCTACCGTTTAATTGGAGGTGCTCTCCAGTATTTGACGATCACACGGCCTGATATCTCCTATGTTGTCAATCAAGTCATTCAATTTCTTCATGCCCCTACTACTGACCATTTTCACGAAGTGAAACGCATTTTGCGTTATCTCAATGGTACACTTGCTTTTGGGTGACATTACAGTCGTCCCACTACCACACTTCTTCTTGGTTATTCTGATGCTGATTGGGCTCGTTGTCTAGAGACACGTTTATAACACCTCGTAAAATCACGACCAATGATGTGTTGACACGTGTAGTAAACCCTAATGAAGTCAAACGTTGACTATAAAGGACTAATTTTGCGAAAAATCGAAAACTTTGAATACAAAAAGGACTAAAATTGTCAACATGCTTAAACTAAGCCTCTGAATGATGTTACACGGTAATCATATTCACAAAAGAGCCACTTGTTGGTCGAGAGGAGTCGTTTGCATAATTATTTGAAAGTTTGCGCGTTAAAGGGTTAAAAGATTCAACGGGGAGAATCTGGTGTTTGCGGTGATCGTTTAACGAAACCGGACCTAATGGTGTTTGGTTATACTCCCTAGATCATCTCCAAACTAACTACAAGGGGCTTTTGTGCCTAAAGTGAAAGTTATAAAGCTTATAAAGGTGCATGACAAGTTTAAAACTTGTTTGCTGAGATAGGGGGTGGTAGCGCGACGCCACAGCCTACCCCTTTTGCTGTGGCGTGCGGTGACGGCCTCATTTTGACAGAATCCTACTTACAGCTGAAGGTTCTTCCTTGCAGCCCAAATAAATCACTCTAACACTCATAATTCCAAACCTTGAGCTTGTTAATGGTTTTAAACATCTGGTATTACACTTGAATTGATCCAAGAGAGCCCCTAAACACTTGGCATGATCTAGAGGAGGCTCCATGCACTATATAAAGGCCCTTAGGGCAGCCATATTCCTTGCACCTTCACTCTAAACTCTCACATCTCATTTGCTTGAGCATTCTTGAGCATTTCTCTGGGATTCCTGATCAAGAGGGAGCCCACCTTAGTTCAATTTTTCATGCAAGGACCTGATGTTAGTCCCTAAAACGGGGCACCTCCTAATTATCACGTTTACTTAGTTAATTGTCGAGTCAAAGTAACTAGTCAAAAAGTCAAACGAGTCAGATTTTCATAAAATAATTAAAACTGATAATGTAGAAGTTATGAACCATGTTTTATCACTTAAATAACTTGGTAAACAATATAAGAACATGTTTAGACATGTTCAACCCGACAATTCTAAGTATTAGGCTCGGTTCGCAACCGAAAGTCGCAAAAGTAGACTTTTGCTTTGACTTTCAGTTCTGACCCGAATTAGCTTAGTTTAGTTATGCCATAGGGTTCCTTTGTGACCATATTATATGTTAGTATAACCCTCTGAGGTTATACTACATGGTCCCTTAGAAATCATAGTACATTGTATTTTCCGTTATTTGCTTAAAAGTTGACAATTATGCCCTCATGTTATAAAAACGAGATTTTTGAAAATGTGAGAGGACAAAAAACTTTATTACTAAATTATAAGTATGTCCACAAAATTTGACATCAGTTTCTGATCTCAAACTAAATTATGCAAGATAGCGTAAAATGAAACTTTTTGTTAATTAAATGACATTTTTAGCATAAATCATATTTAAACCCAAATTTTGGCACCAAACTCATTACTTACTGATTTAATATAACTTTTAGAGAATTTTAGAATTTTTAGTCAAATTTTATACTGACCATAACATAGAGTTCTTGCATGAACTCGGTAATTGACGATAATACCATTTTTTATTAATAAAATGAGTTTTACAAATCATTTTCATGCCAAACCTTTTCCTACTGATGTTATATATTAAATAGAATATTTTAAGCATTCAAGACTGATAAAAATCTCAGAATTTTATATACATCTCAAATATCGTCAAATATCGACTTTTTGCGAATTAGGCGCATAGTATGGTTTAAAACCATATTTAGCACCTAAGACATGATACTTACTGATTTCATAAATAAATTTTAATATCTTAACAGTAAGTATAAGTCTTGAACTTAGATTTCCAATTTGGTCCTTAAAACATATGTGAAATGACCAAAATGCCCCTCCAGTGCATAGTTTGGCCATAAATGGTAAACTTCACATATGTATGATATTTTACTGATGTAACATGATAAAATCATTATTTTTACTGATTATTTTAGACCAGAACCTCAGTTTGCTATTTAACCTCTTTTATAAACTTTAAAATGACCAAAATACCCTTACGGGGCATAAATTGGTTTTAAATTCGTTTTGGGCACAATTGAAGATATCCTACTGATATCACAACATATTTTAAGCATAATAACTTATGAAACGTGTACTTGATTCATCCGGTAACCCGTTATGCTTATACGCGTTCGGTACGGTTTATGTAACTAGTTTGCATAAATTAACCGAAACGGGTCAAACCTTATCATATTTACTTCAAAATGCAGAATGTATTTAGTTACCCATTTTAGACAAGTCTTCATACTTGTCGGGTCTAAATCACATTCCAATTTGGTCACCGCTTAATCTAGCATTTCGTATCGTAAACCTTCCTTTAAAGTGCTGGGAAGTTATGACCGGAGTGTCGAAATTTAGCGACCTCGGCATCAAAGGGGAGTGATCCTCTGCTGATTTTATCAATTTAGCGAAGGATCCTGCCATTAGTTTCGTCCTGTTGTTGCATGTATCCTCTCATCTGCAAAATCAAAGCATAAAGATCAATGTTAGTAAGTGTAGAAGAAGAAACAACAGTTGGTTTTGTGAAAACGGGGGTTGTCTTCTTCGGAGCATTCTCAGCATTCTTCTGGAATGCGAGGATAAGATGATGCAACAGTGGAATGCCCTGTGATGAGGTAACCACTGACATGGAAATTGAAGAAGTTTTTTCCCTGAGAAGCCATGTGGTTGAAGGTGATGAACCGAAATGAACAAAACTTCTCAGAAATGAAGCACCAATTGCCCCACGGTGGGCGCCAAACTGTTTTGGTCAAAAATCACACAAGGATAATGCAACCAAATCTGATTTTGTGAGGTATGATGCTTGGTTAATTGTATGAACGACAAGTATATGAAATCAATGATGAACACCGAGATTTATACGAGGAAAAAGCCCTTGATCTTTAGAAGATCTCCGGCATAAAAAACCTCGGGTGATGGAAACTACCGATCACCAACTATATTGCAAAAACAATAGTGATCCTTGTACAACTTCGGAAGAAAACAAGCTCGATACAATGAATTGCTAGTGTAAGTGTGTGTTTTTGCTAAGTGTTTGCAGAGAATTCGAGTGTAATGTGTTTTTTGTGTGGTGTGCACGACTTATGCCTCTAATGAGCTTGTTTCCCCTTAAAAAGATAGCAAAATATCAAGAAAACCAACTTTCCTAAAAAGGTGGAAGTCACTCATGACCACCACTAACGGTTATTTCTTCATTTAGCACGTGCCCATAAAGCATATTCCACGATATTCCAGCAAAGAAGTAGTCCACCACGTCCATTATCTGCATTTACACATTAAAAACGTGACAATTGTTAGAAAACATAAGTTCTGTTAAGGATCCTCAGACTCGTGATCCTCAGACTCTGGATCCTCAGACTCTCTGCATCATCCCTTAAGGATCCGTGATCCATGCTCAGTCTCAGGATAGATCATCCTTAGCATAAAATTAATGCCCTAACAATTGCCCCCAATATGGCAGTTGTGATAAGGATTCACAGCTGTCATATTTGCATTAGAAGCGGACTAGCCATTGCTGCTGGTAACTAGTCGTTACACTGCCTGTCGTCACTGATAAGACCTGCTGTAATCATCATTGCAAAATATAGAGTTAGAGATAACTCCTCAAGTGCCTTTAAAGATCAGAAGATCCTTCTGTTTGTGGAAGATGAATCCTTCTACAGCTCTCGCTATAAACCTTCCTGCATTTTAATTTCTGCATAGACACTTTAACTATTAGATAGCCCTGTCTGGCCTCGGTGGATGATCCATGGTTTTGCTGGTGAAATCCAAGCCAGATGATTTTGATACATAATGAATAGGTAATAACATTAAACTTTTTTTTTAGCTACATCTGTAGTTGTTTCTTCCCTTTTTATTTTCCATGTATGCTTTCTATTTCCAAAGATATCATCGCCAAACAACTGGAAAATTATTGGAAATCTGATGATAATGTTAAACTTTTAACAAA
This sequence comes from Helianthus tuberosus, assembly GCA_030545235.1. Classification (NCBI taxonomy): domain Eukaryota; kingdom Viridiplantae; phylum Streptophyta; class Magnoliopsida; order Asterales; family Asteraceae; genus Helianthus; species Helianthus tuberosus. The sequence goes on from CM060376.1 coordinate 24,278,799, forward strand.
AAACTTGAAGTGTTCATATAAATGTGGGTTAATGATCCTTAACCAAAAAGGATAAGAGACAACTTACAGCTTAGAAAAAGTTAGAATATAACATACCAGAGAATCCAAGTTAGGATTCTATATCTTTGTAAATTATTGCTGAATAATCAAACTATGAAAAGTAAAGCTTCTAGGATCAAGGATCCTTATCTTCAGAACTTGTATAGCTTTAGAGCTCCAAGATCCTGTAAGAAAAACAAACTTGGGACCAAGCCAAATAATTGGGAATGAACCCATAATAACTGGGGACAAGCCCAAATAAACTGGGGACAAGCCCAAATAAACGGATGTAAACTGGGGTCAGGCCCAAATAAACTTGTGTAAACTGGAGTATGGCCCTCACTGGCGACTATCCAAACTTGAGCGACATGAAAATGCCGAAACCTTAGCTAACGTGAAAACGTTAGAAGCCTTAGGAACGGATGTATGGTACGTCTACCATTATACGTAGGATCCTGAATATAGCCAGTACAATGAAATTGTCAGCCCCTAAATCGAGTACTGGTCCCATTGCCATGAACTATACCAGGATCATCGTGCGCTACTGGCGAAACTGGGGACAGGCCCAAACTGGGGACAAGCCCAAAACTGGGGACAAGCCCAAATAACTGGGGACAAGCCCATAAACTTTGGAGAGTTGGCCAACCACTTTGATCTTCTGTAAAATGATAATAACTCTGCAAAAGCTTAAACTTTATGAAAATAGATGTTAAACGTTTAACATCTTTGCCTTATGATAAGTAATAAGTATAAAATGAATGAAAATGAAAGTAATGTGTTACCAAATGTAGAATCATATATCCATTGAGGATCCTGGATCCTTAATCAGAATACCGGTATCGCTGAGGATCCCTGATCCTTCTTACTTAAAGTATTTCTTTAGATGAACAGCATCCCAAGCTCTTGGTAAGAGGTCACCATCCATTGTTAACAAATGATATGCCCCATTTCCTGCTTCAGCTTCAATTAAGTAGGGATCTTCCATTTTGATGCTAATTTGCCATCAGCTGAATTCGTAGTGTTCTGAAAGGCTTTCCTTAGAACAAAATGATCAACTTGAAATCTTCTGAACCTGACATTCTTGTTGTATGCTCCAGCCATTCTTTGTTGATGAAGGATATTGTTGTGTCTTTGACAGGGATCACATCTCTTGGCATAATCAACAGCATCCTTCTTCATTGTAGGCCAATAGTATCATGTTCTAATGATCCTTAAGAACAGTGCTCTGCCCCCAGTGTGGTTTTCACAATCTCCTTCATGAAAATCCTTTAGGACTTCTTGAATTTCAGGATCCTCAATGCACCTTAGATATGGACCTGCAAGAGATCGTTTATATAACATGTTATTTAATATTGTAAATTGAGATACCTTGACTTTGAAAGATCTAGGATTTTCTCCATGTTGTATATATCTCAGGATCGGAAGGATCCAGGATCCTGAATTCGACTGTGCAGGATCACCAGGCATGATTGCAGAATCCTCCACTATCTCCATGGCTACGTGATCCTCAATTGCAGGAGTTAAAACATGGGTGATGAGTATTTTTCACATCTTCTGGCATCTTTAGGAATGATCCAAGGTTAGTTAAAGCGTCTGCTTCTGCATTCTCTTCTCTGGATACCTGTGTTAGACTGAAAAAAAGCAAAAGAATCTGCCAATTTCTTGACTATTTCTAAGTACTCGATTAGTATTCCACCTTTAATAGCATAAGAACCCTTAAAGTAGTTAGTAATTAATAGGGAATCTATGAATACTTGAAGATACCTGGTCCTCATATTGTTAGCTAATTGCAAACCTGCTATCAAGGCCTCATACTCTGCCTCATGAGTAGTGGTTTGGAATTCACATGCAATGGATTGGGGTTAATGTCCCCCTGTGGCGATTTTAGTAGTGTGCTTAATTTAGTTCCTTTAACATCTGAAGCTCTATCTGTGAAGAGTGTCTAAGGATCCTTGGTCTTCTCAAGTTGTTAAACTTCTAATTCAGCTTCCCTTTGTAGATCACTACTGAAATTAGCCACAAAGTCAGCTAAAGCTTGGGACTTGATGGCAGTCCTGGGTTCATACTTAATGTCATATGCAATAAGCTTGATTGCCCACTTTGCTATTCTATCTGACATTTGAAGTTTCATAGTATACCGAATGTTGAGAGCCTTCATGATCCTTAACTAGGATCACACTTACTGCTTTAGCTGAAATAGCTAAGTATAAGGATAACGATTCTCCATTTTCTGGTTTCATCAGGGCTGGTGCTGAGGATAGATAATCCTTAAGAACCTTGAGTGCAGCTTCATGCTTATCAGTCCACTCAAACTTTCCTTGAGCAATTTGTCTACCTCTTCTTGGATAATGGCATTCCTTTCAAGTGCAAACTTTCTCCTTGTTTGGTGTATTGGCTTGAAAGACCTGTCAATAGCAAGTTTGTGAGTAATAACATTCTTAGATATACCTGTCATCTCTTCATGTTTCCAAGCAAAGGTAGATTTTCTTCTTTCCAAGAAGGATACTAAATCCTGCTCAATACTGTCTAGGATCCCAGATTCTATAAAAATTTTGGATTCAGGATCCTCTGAGTTCAACATAATATCCTTGACATCTGGCTCTCTTGCCTCCATGACGTCTCGCTCCTTGGAGGCTGGCTTCATTGAAGAAGTGTAACAGTTCTTTGCCTCCTGCTGATCAATTTCTATCTTCACCACATCCCATAGAGTTAGGAGCTTGACACATGGATGATATGTTGAGGGGGACTGCCTTCATATCGTGTATCTATGGCCTGCCACAGATAACATTACAGCAAGATAAGCAGTCAATAACATAGAACTTTTAAACAGAATTCACTCCCTATATATATAAATTGGAAGTTTGATGTCCCCCAATGTAATCTTTATCTCTCCACTGAATCCCATAAGGACAGATGATCCTGGGACAATATTTGTTCTTTTGAGAACATCCAACCGGATTATGTTAACCAAGCTTCCCCCATCAATGAGAATCATGTGAACAAAATGGTTAGATATAAATAATGTAATAACTACACCGTCATGATTGTTTTGGTCAAAAAAAATCTGTTGAGGATATTGCAACCAAACTCTTTGTTACGGGGTATGATGCTAATTATGTATATCAATGACAAGGATCACTTCAATGTAATTTGCACAAATGACACAAGGATGTATACGGGGAAAAAGCCCTTGATCAAGAGTTGATCTCCGGCACAAAAAACCCCGGGTGATGGAAACTACCGATCACCAAGCTCAAATAAATGATTAAATGTTTACAACTTCGGATAGTAACGAGCTAGGTACAAGGATCACTATCGTGAAATGTGTACAAGTGAGTGAAAATGAATGTATGTTCGTCGAGAGCTTCAAGTGTGCGAGTATACGAGTGTGTGTAGCTGCAAAAAATGGCTAAGTGTTTTTCTACTAGCTCGTTACCCCTTTTAAAATAGAAATTTAACTACCAAACTAACTATCCGACTTTTGTGCCAAGCCCCCACGTTCTCCATAACGTCCATTTTTAGCTAAGCACGTGCAGAATAGTTTGGGAATATTCTCCAGGAATGTCGCCAAGACTAAGTCCGACTTGTTACTCCTGCAAAACAATACGAAACACAAGTGAACAATTGTTAGTATGAGGATCCTTAAGGTGATCCATGATCCTGATCCTGAAGCTCTTCTGAGGATCACTATCTGTCACAGAAGTAAGGATCACTAAAGAGGATAATAACTAAGGATCACGGGTCATTTAGAAATCCACCCCTAACAATTGCCCCCAAAATATAAGGAGTTAAATTGTAAATATGTGAGTTATATTTTCTTGATCTTATCCGCAACTAACTAACGGATATATAGCCGTTAAAATAGAACTAGCCGTTGCGATCATGACATCACAGAAGTGACTACCCTGCAGAATCATAATTATAAATAGAGATATAGATAGGATCATCATGCATTCAAATTCGAAAGAAACTCCCTTTAAATTCTCAATCGACGATCAACCAGGTATTTCCTTCTCCTCTTTCTCCCTTCCTTACTCTGTTTTTATTTCTTTATCACCACCGCTTTGAGAATGTTGCTCCGAAGTTCACCAGGTAAGGATCACAAAAAGGATAGCCCTTTGAAGAGTCAAAAGATCATCAAAGACTCAGTGAACGAGAGGTGTTGCTTTAACGATGCACAAGTAGATAACATCCGTCACCGTTTCCCGGCGAATGCCTTTTTCAAACCTTTCGATCCAACTGCCCTGAGCGACTATGTTTCAGAAACATGGGTTGCCTTTCCAGTTACTCCATTTGCCATAGGATACACCTATCCTTTCCCAGAATTTACACAATCCTTCTTTTCCCTTACCGGCATCTCTTACATCCAAGCCATGCCGATGATTTGGAGGGTTTTGTAAACCCTGGAGAGGATCATCGAGCAGGAGGGCATTGATTTGGGCATGTCAGAACTGACACAATTGTATGACGTTACCACCTTTGGATCCCACCGTTATTTGTTCAAACGAAAACCCAGTGCAGAACACCCCCTTCTTAAAGTCACCAAAAACGACAAAGATTGGAAACGTCGCTTCTTCTTTGTAAGAAGGGATACCATTTCAGATGGAGAGCATTTACCAAGAACATGGTCCACCCATGGTAGGCCGGAGGATCCTGAGAAGGATCAGCAGGTAGTCTTGTTTTTGCAATAGGATCACTAACCCCTTTTTTGTCTTGTGTTATGCAGCTATTTCTGTCTCACACATCATCACATCACCTGAAACCAAGGATAGACTCGCTGCTTTTTGGAAGCTTGATCCTGAAACAACGACATTCAAGATAGACACCCAAGACTCACAAGAAGTATCCTCAGGTTCCATTACCATGTCAAGTAAGTATCCTGCCTTTTACATAGTTTAAATATTAAAATAAATAAATAAATTGAAATAGGATAAGGATACTCATCTTGCTTTAAATGTGTAGGCGATGGAAAATCTGCCAAGCCTGTATCCCAATTCAACACGGCTGACCTTGATGTCGTACGATCCAGGAAGAAGAGGTCCACTACCAGTCCTAGCATCTCCATTCCAAAGGCACCCACTAAAGGAAAGGGTGTCAAGAAGAGGAAAACTTCTGATGCTGAGGATCTTCAAGGCCTACCACTGATCCGCCACCAGTTCCTTGAATACTTCAATGATGTAAGGATCCTTAATTCTGCCTAGGTATCCTACTCGTATAAGGATCACTTGATCTTGAACTGCTTTATCCTCTTCTTTGCAGAAATTTGCTGAGATCAAGGATTACGTGGGGAATGTTGAGGAGCAGGACAAGAAAATTGCTGATCTCCAACAGGTTGCCGTGCTCAAAGACCTTGCACTTGCTGATCTTCGGAAGGAACTCCAAGATGAGAAGACCAAGACGGCTAAACTTCTGATTGACCTTGACTATGAGAAGCATGACCTCATAGAAAATGCCAAGGTCTCTGCCGCCATCACGATGTATCAGACAAAGTTGAAGATGGCCCAGGAAGCTCAAGATCCTAGTTTTGACAAAAGCAGCTGGGATGTTGAGGGCTGGAAGGCAAGGTTGGCTGATCTTGAGGATGATGAGGAGGAGGCTACTGAGGTCTTGGCGATTGAGGCAAGTGGCAGTGGAAAGGATCTGATAAAGGATACCGCAGCTGGAGGGGAAGAGGATGCAGCGAAGGCATAGGCTGCATGAATGGGCGATGAAGGACATTTCTAGACGTAGCCGGAGCCCATTTTTTTTTTTTAAGTTTGATAGTTTGTTTTGGTTATGGTGTTTTTTGCTGAACAATGATGGGTTGTACTTTGAACAATAGGTTTTAGGATTAAGGATCATGTATGATCCTTTGGACAATAGGCAGGATTGCATATGGAGGGATCCTCTGTTTGGGGGATGAAGCCATTGTGATCCTGCCACCTTTATATTCCTGCACTACTTTTGAACTTATTATCATGGACACCCTTTACCTACCCCAGCGGACGGGCCACGTTTTGCTGGTAGATGCTCGGGTAGGTAATTTTGACAACCTTTCAAGGGTTAGTCTTTTGTTAATAAATAAAATCTTAACCTTTTGTCGCTTATCTTGTGTTGTTATCCTTGTGTTTCTTTGATTTTCCTTTATTTTGATGCATATTTATTAAACAAATAATTTTGAATAAGTCAAATTGAAAATACTTAGGATATGATCCATGATCAAATATCCTTTAGTTAAAGAATCTCAGAAAGCAATATGTTTTAAGGATCACAAGTCTAGTTGTCAAACTTTAAGGGTTATTCAAATAAATAATGAATAGAATTAAAAATAGTTAAGGATCATACCTGAGGATCCAAGTTAGGATCCTAACCATAATAAGGATAACTACAAGATAAACCTTAGAATAAAGTAAGGATCAAGGATCCCTAGTTGCCTATCTTCAAGAACCTGAAATAGAGCATAACTTGGGACTAAGCCAATATAAGATAAGAGTTAGTAACTGGGGACAAGCCCAAGGATAACTGGGGACAAGCCCAAGGATAACTAGGGACAAGCCCAAGGATAACTGGGGACAAGCCCAAGGATAACTGGGGACAAGCCCAAGGATCGTATGTAAACTGGAGTATGGCCCTAACTGGCGACTATCCAAACTTAGTGGCATGAAAATGCCAAAATCTTAGCTAACGTGAAAACGTTAGAAACCTTAGCTAACGTGAAAATGTTAGAAACCTTAGGAACGGATGTATGGTACGTCTACCATTATACGTAGGATCCTAAGCATAGCCAGAACAATGGAATTATCAGCCCCTAAGACGAGTACTGGTCCTAATGCCTTGAACTATACCAGGATCATCGTGCGCTATAGGCGGAACTGGGGTCAAGCCCAAATAACTGGGGTTAAACCCAAGGAACGGATTGCTTCAGCAGATAACCAATGTTATGCTAAGGATACCTGAACTTTCAAAACTTAAACTCACGTGAGAGATGGATAAAGGATACATGATCCTTATCCTTATATGAGAAAATAAAGAAACGAAATAGTTCAAGTTTAGGATATTACCTAAGTAAGGATCACCAATACTTCGAGGATCCTTTAAGGATATCCCTATCGTGAGGATCATCTGTGCCATGAGGATCCTGCTCACATGAAATATTTCTTCAAGTGGACAGCATTCCAAGCTCTTGGTAGCAAATCACCTTCCATGGTTAGCAATCTATATGCCCCCTTTCCTGCTTCAGCTTCAATCAAATAAGGGCCTTCCCATTTTGGAGCTAACTTTCCATCAGCAGGATTGGTGGTATTCTGAAATGCTTTCCTTAATACCATGTCTCCAACTTGAAACCTCCTGATCCTGACATTTTTGTTGTAAGCACCAGCCATTCTTTGCTGATAACTGGCCATCCTTATCCTAGCCATATCCCTGATTTCTTCAATAGTATCCAGGTCTTGAGCCAAGTTCTTATCATTCTCCTCAGGATCACGGGTACTTGTTCTTGCATTTGGAACCACCATTTCTGTTGGGATCACTGATTCTGCCCCAAATACCAAAGAGAATGGTGTTTGACCAGTAGCATTTTTAGGGGTTGTCCTATCAGCCCAAAGCACATAGGGTAGTTCTTCTGCCCATTTCCCTTTCTTGGATCCAAGCTTCTTCTTCAAATTGTTGATGATGATCTTGTTAGATGATTCTGCTTGGCCATTAGCTTGTGGGTGGACTGGTGTTGATGTTATCATCTTAATCCCCCAGCTGTCACAAAAGTTAGTGGTTCTGCCCCCAATAAATTGGGAACCATTATCACATATAATCTCAGAAGGAATTCCAAATCTAGTTATAATATTTCTTTTAATGAAGGATATAACTTCCTTTTCTCTGACTTGGACAAAAGCTTCAGCCTCTATCCACTTGGAGAAGTAATCAGTCATAGCAAGCATGAATACTTTTCCACCAGGTGCCTTAGGGAGCTTACCAACTATATCCATACCCCATCTCATAAATGGCCAAGAGGAGGATATAGGATGCAATAATTCAACTGGTTGATGAAGGATATTGCTGTGTCTCTAGCAAGGATCACATCTTCTGGCATACTCCACAGCATCTTTCTTCATGGTTGGCCAGTAGTATCCTGTCCTCAGGATCCTTGAGAATAATGCCCTGCCCCCAGTGTGGTTTCCACAATCTCCTTCATGGAAGTCTTTTAAAACTTCTTGAACTTCAGGATCCTCAATGCATCTCAAGTATGGTCCTGCAAGAGATCGTCTATACAACATATTATTCATAATTGTGAATTGAGATACCTTAGATTTGAAAGCCCTAGGGTTTTCTCCTGTAGGAATCTCTCCATGTTGTAAGTATCTCATAATTGGTGAGATCCATGATCCTGATCCTGAATGGGATTGAGTATCCTCACAAGGGATAATTGCAGAATCATTTCCTATCTCCATAGCCTCGTGATCCTCGATAGCCGGGGTCAGGATATGGATAATAGGAATCTTGATATCCTCCGGGATCTTCAAGGATGATCCTAAGTTAGCCAATGCATCAGCCTCTGTATTTTCTTCCCTTGGTACCTGCGTCAAACTAAAGGAAACAAAAGAGAGTGCCAAACTTTTGACTATCTCTCAAGATACCTGATCCCCATATGCTTAGCAATTTGCAAACCAGCAATTAAGGCTTCATATTCAGCCTCATTGTTAGTGGTTTGGAACTCACAAGCTATAGAGTGGGGTATTATGTCCCCCTGTGGCGATTTTAGTAGTATTCCAAGCCCTGTGCCTTTGACATTTGAGGATCCATCAGTATAGAGTATCCAAGGATCCTTGGTCTCTTCTAGCTGCTGGACTTCTAGCTCAGCTTCTTCTTGTAAATCACTACTGAAATCAGCCACAAAGTCAGCTAATGCTTGGGATTTGATGGCTGTCCTAGGCTCATATCTTATATCATATGCACTCAACTTCACTGCCCACTTAGCCATCCTTCCTGACATCTCTGGTTTCCTGAGGACATTCTTAATTGGAAAATTAGTTTTAACAATGATAACATGAGTTTCAAAATAATGTCTTAACTTGGTAGATGCCATAATTAATGCAAGAATAAGCTTTTCAAGGTGTGAATACCTGGATTCGGCATCAAGTAAACTTTTACTTACATAATAGACAGGATGTTGTGTACCTTCATGATCCTTAACAAGGACCGCACTTACTGCTTTTGAGGATACTGCAAGATACAAGGATAACACATCACCTTTTTCTGGTTTCATCAAAGCCGGGGCTGAGGATAGGTAATCTTTGAGGGCTCTTAAAGCATTTTCATGCTTCTCAGTCCACTCAAATTTCGTGTTCTTCCTTAGGATATTATAGAACTCTTTGCACTTCTCTGAGGATTTGGATATAAATCTGTTCAAAGCTGCTATCCTTCCTGTTAGCCTTTGAACATCCTTAGCATTGGCTGGAGATTTGATGTTCACTATTGCTTTGATTTGTTCCGGGCTAGCTTCAATGCCTCTCTTTGTCACCATATATCCTAAGAATTTACCTGCTTTAACACCAAAGTGACATTTCGAAGGATTAAGTTTCATGTTATATTTGTCAAGGATATCGAATGCTTCCTCCAAGTCTCTTAGGTGATCCTCAGCTTTTAAGGATTTTACCACCATATCATCTATGTAAACCTCCATAGTTTGTCCAATCTGATCCTTGAACATCATATTCACCAGCCTTTGATATGTTGCACCTGCATTTCTTAATCCGAACGGCATAGCAATATAGCAGTATATACCAGTTGGAGTCATGAAGGCTGTATCCTCTTGGTCGGATGGTTCCATTTGGATTTGTTGGAATCCAGACGAAGCATCCATAAAAGTTAACAGTTCATGACCCGCAGTTGCATCCACCATGGAGTCAATGTGGGGTAAAGGGAAAGGATCCTTGGGACATGCCTTATTTAAATCGGTAAAATCGACACATACCCTCCACTTTCCGTTTTTCTTTTGAACAACAACCACATTGGCCAACCATCTTGGATACTTGACCTCTCTAATCATACCTGCCCGGAGCAATTTCTCTACCTCTTCCTGGATAATGGCATTCCTTTCCGGTGCAAACTTTCTTCTCCTTTGATGGATTGGTTTGAAGGATCTGTCAATGCCGAGTTTATGAGTGATAACATCTTTGGATATACCAGTCATGTCTTCGTGTTTCCATGCAAAGGTAGTCTTTCTCCTTTTGAGGAAGGATACAAGGTCTTCTTTCATTTCGCCAAGGATCCCTGATCCAATATAGATTTTGGATTCAGGATCATCAGGATCCATGAGGATTTCTACCACATCCTGCTCTCTGGCCTCCAAGACATCCCTTGGAGGATACCTTGATTGCTATTGCTCCCTTGACTTCGAGTCTGGTTTCATCGATGAAGTGTAGCAATTCTTAGCCTCCTGCTGATCACTATCAATCTTTACTATTCCCCAAGGACTAGGGAGCTTCACACATTGATGGTAAGTAGATGGGACTGCTTTCATATCGTGTATCCAGGGCCTGCCAAGGATAACATTACAACAGGATAAACAGTCAATAACACAAAATTTTTTATAAGAGTGTAAGCCTTCAATATATATTGGGAGTTTAATGTCCCCCAGGGTATTCTTAGTTTCGCCACTAAATCCCACGAGCACGGAGGATCTTGGTATGATCTCTGATTCAGGGATACCCATCTTCTTTAGAACGTCAAGCTGGATAATGTTCACTGAACTTCCTCTGTCTATAAGGATCCTGCGGACAAAATGATTAGATATGAAAAGAGTAATAACTAAACCATCGTGATGAGGATCCTGGATATCAACACGATCCTCTTCATCAAAGGTTATGACTTTTCCTTCGGAGACACTTGATGTTCGAACTGGTCTTTCTCCATTATCCATTTTAGTTTCCTTTGCATGCCTTTTAGCTGCTGAGAAGGATGTGCCACAAATGTCGGATCCTCCAGAAATAAAGTTTATCACTTGTGCATCTGCTGGAGGAGCTGGAGCCTTCTCAGGGATCCTTTCAGGATCCTGAGTCCTTGACTTTTTTCTTCCCAACAACTCTTTTAGATGCCCCTTGCTCAACAAGTATCCAATTTCCTTTCTTAATGCAATGCATTCTTCTGTGAGATGCCCAAAATCTTCATGATATGCACACCACTTTGATTTATCCTTAGTTGCAGCTGGCCTATCGTTCTTTCTCGGCCATCTAGCTTTATCACCTAGGTTCTGCATAGCAAGGATTAGTTCATTGTTATCAACACAAAAACAATATTCAGAAATTGGAGGATAATCCTCATCATCCTCTTCTTGATCAACAGAATGCACGTTCTGGTTATGAGACCTATTGTAAGATCTGAACTTGTTGTTCCTGAATGAGGATCCTTGCTTATCCTGCTTTGAGGATCCTGCTAACCTCTCCTGGATCCTCTTGTCATCCTCTAGCCGGATGAACCTAAGTGCTCGTGTTCTTACCTCATCTAAGTTCCTGCATGGTGTCATAACAAGGTCATCATAGAAAGACGAATCCCTAAGCAGTCCCATTTTAAAGGCCTCAACAGCCGTGGCTATATCTAAGTTGGGAATGTCTAAGGATTCTTTACTGAATTTGGTAATGTAATCCCTTAATGATTCATTATGACCCTGGGTTATCCTATATAAATCACTAGTTAATCGTTCAAATTTTCTACTACAAGAAAACTGATTATTAAACAAGTTAACTAGGTTAGCAAATGAGGTAATAGAATAGGGAGGAAGACTTAGCAGCCATTTGAGAGCTGATCCAGAAAGAGTGGATCCGAATCCTTTGCACAGGCATGCTTCCTTTAACCTTTCTGGGATTGGATTGATCTCCATCCTCTCCCTGTATTGTGCTATGTGTTCTTCAGGATCCGTCGAACCATCATACAGTTTCATTGTAGGCACATGGAACCTCTTGGGTATCTCAGCATCACATATTGGTGGTGCGAAACGAGATATCTTGTGGCTCCCATCTGCAATCTCTGGGATAGGTTTGACCACTCCTGGAACACTTGATATCATATCCTTTAGCTTTTGCAATTCTCTGGCCATGGCATGATTGATACCTGGATCCTGCATAAGACCATGGTTAGTAGTATATGAATTATTAAAAGTGTTACCTCCCATTGGATTCAGATTAGGAAGATTGGATGTTAATCCATATTGTTGAGACTCTGGAATGATCGAGGGACCAGTAGAAGCATTGGTCTGCATTGGAATAAAATCTCCCTGATGGACATCTGAACCTCCTGTTTGCAAACTCCTCAAGGATCCTGGCATCTGGAAGGATCCCTGAAACTGGGACGATCCTGGAACGAAGGAGGATCCTTGAACCTGGGATGATCCTGGAACGAAGGAGGATCCTTGAACCTGGGATGATCCTGGAACGAAGGAGGATCCTTGAACCTGGGATGATCCTGGAACGAAGGAGGATCCTTGAACCTGGGATGATCCTGGAACAAAGGAGAATCCTTGAACCTGCTGCATTCCCGAATATCCTCCTGAATTTGTGAGGGACCCCATATGCTGAGGATAGGATCCCGCTGGCTGGAAATATGAACCTGATGCCTGGGTCACTGTTGTTGTTCCGTAGTGCACTCCTTTTGGTCCACCCACATATTGAACATCTGGAGCCACTGATGGCTGAGAAGTAATCACCGGAGTATCAAAATTCAAGGATTTTGGCACCAGTGGGGAATGAACCTCTGCCGTTGTCTTTTGTTTCTTGAGATCTCCGATTTCTTTGAGAATCCTCTCATTGGTCTTATCCTGTTGCCTTATCTGATCCTTCATCTGCAAAATCAAAGTAAACATGTCACTAGTAGTAGGAGTGTAAGAAGCAGAAGAAGTTGGGGGTTTTGAGAAAATGGGAGTTGGTTTCTTCGCAGCATTCTCGGTATTCTTCTGGGATCCAGAAGGTGGTGGAGGCAAAGGAGGGACGCCTTGTGAAGAAGTGAATGAGGGCATCAAATTTGAAGCATTCTTCGCTGAGGAAGCCATTTGCTTGGTTGTAGTGAACCGAAATAAGCACAGAGATGCGTATTTTTCTAAGGACGAAGCACCAATTGCCCCACGGTGGGCGCCAAACTGTTTTGGTCAAAAAAAATCTGTTGAGGATATTGCAACCAAACTCTTTGTTACGGGGTATGATGCTAATTATGTATATCAATGACAAGGATCACTTCAATGTAATTTGCACAAATGACACAAGGATGTATACGGGGAAAAAGCCCTTGATCAAGAGTTGATCTCCGGCACAAAAAACCCCGGGTGATGGAAACTACTGATCTCCAAGCTCAAATAAATGATTAAATGTTTACAACTTCGGATAGTAACGAGCTAGGTACAAGGATCACTATCGTGAAATGTGTACAAGTGAGTGAAAATGAATGTATGTTCGTCGAGAGCTTCAAGTGTGCGAGTATACGAGTGTGTGTAGCTGCAAAAAATGGCTAAGTGTTTTTCTACTAGCTCGTTACCCCTTTTAAAATAGAAATTTAACTACCAAACTAACTATCCGACTTTTGTGCCAAGCCCCCACGTTCTCCATAACGTCCATTTTTAGCTAAGCACGTGCAGAATAGTTTGGGAATATTCTCCAGGAATGTCGCCAAGACTAAGTCCGACTTGTTACTCCTGCAAAACAATACGAAACACAAGTGAACAATTGTTAGTATGAGGATCCTTAAGGTGATCCATGATCCTGATCCTGAAGCTCTTCTGAGGATCACTATCTGTCACAGAAGTAAGGATCACTAAAGAGGATAATAACTAAGGATCACGGGTCATTTAGAAATCCACCCCTAACAATGATGAGGATCCTGAATGTCCACACAGTTATCCTCATCAAAGGATATCACTTTCTGCTAGGTAAGGATGGAGGTCCGAACAGGTCTGCCCCCATTCTCCATCTTTGTTTCCTTTGCACGTCTTTTAGCTGCTGAGAACCTCCAGAGATGAAATGGATGATTTGAGCATCAGCTGGTGGAGGAGGAGCTTTTCCAGGAACTTTCTCAGAATCCTTGATCCTTGACTTTTTCCTTCCAAGCAATTCCTTCAACTATCCTTTGCTCAAAAGATAACCTATCTCCTTCCTTAATGCTATGCACTCATCTGTGAGATGACCAGAATCCCCATGGTAAGCACACCATTTCGATTCGTCTTTGGTGGCAGGCGGTTTGTCATTCTTCATTGGCCACCTAACCGTGTCACCTAAATTCTGCATAGAAAGGATTAGTTCATTATTATCAGCAGAAAAACAATATTCAGAAATAGGAGGATAATCCTCATCATCTTCCTCTTGTTCCACAGCATGCACATTCTGGTTGTCATGCTTGGGGTATTGCTTGGATCAGTTATCCTTGAGATAGGATCCTTATTTGTCTTGCTTTGAGGATACTGACAATCTCTCGTGGATCCTTTTGTCATCCTCCAAACGGATGAACCTAAGGGCCCTGATCCTTTCCTCAACTAATTTCCTGCAAGGGGTCATAACAAGATCATCATAGAATAATGAATCCCTAAGCAAACCTATTTTAAAGGCTTCCACAGCCGTAGCTATATCCAGATTAGGGATATCTAAGGATTCTTTACTAAACTTAGTGATGTAATCTCTAAGTGATTCATTATGACCTTGGGTTACCCTATATAGATCACTAGTTAATCGTTCAAATCTCCTACTGCATGAGAATTGGCTATTAAACAAGTTAAGTAGATTAGCAAATGAAGTAATAGAGTAAGGAGGAAGACTTAGCAGCCATTTAAGAGATGATCCTGTCAGTGTGGATCCGAAACCCTTGCATAGACATGCTTCTTTTAACCTCTCCGGGATGGGATTGATCTCCATCCTTTCTCTGTATTGAGCTACATGTTCTTCTGGATCCGTTGAGCCATCATAAAGCTTCATGTTTGGTGTCTGAAACCTCTTCGGTATCTCTGTATTGAGCTACATGTTCTTCTGGATCCGTTGAGCCATCATAAAGCTTCATGTTTGGTGTCTGAAACCTCTTCGGTATCTCTGCATCACAAATAGGTGGTGCAAAACGAGATATCTTGTGGCTTTCATCTGGAATTTCAGGAATGGGCTTAACCACTCCTGGAACGTTGGATATCATATCCTTAAGTTTCTGCAATTCCTTAGCCATAGCTTGGTTGATACCTGTATCCTGCACAAAGCCATGGTTAGCATTGCAAAAATTATTCAAAGTGTTACCTCCTGAAGGATTCAAGTTTGGAATTCCAGATGTGAATCCATGTTGACGGGATTCTGGTATGATCGAAGGACCAGATGAAGCAATGGTCTGCATTGGTATGAAGTCTCCTTGATGAACATCGGTGCTCGGGGGTTGCAAACTTCTTAAGAATCCCTGATCCTGAAAGATGTTGGATCCTTGAAGCTGAGATGATCCTTGAACCTGAAAGGATCCTGGAACCATGGAGGATCCTCGGACCTGGGAGGATTCTTGGACCTGGGAGCATCCTTGGACCTGGGAGGATCCTTGATGTGCTGTAAATGAAGGTCTTGGAGGATAATCCATGGATCCGGAAACCTGAGATGAGGATCCTTGAACCTGGAAGGAGGATCCTTAAACCTGAGAGGATCCTTGAACCTGAGAGGATCCTTGAACCTGAGAGGATCCTTGAACCTAGGAGGATCCTTGAACCTGGGAGGATCCTTGAACCTGAGAGGATCCTTGAACCTGAGAGGATCCTTGAACCTGGGAGGATCCTTGAACCTAGGAGGATCCTTGAACCTGAGAGGATCCTTGAACCTGAGAGGAGGATCCCTGAATTGGTTGCGTCCCCATGCATCCTCCTAAACTGGTGAAGAATCCCTGATGTTGAAATGAAGATCCTGAAGGCTGGAAAGAGGATCCTTGAGCCTGAGACATTGCCGATGATCCAGAACGCATTCTTGTTGATCCACCCTGGTATTGGACATCTGGAGCTGCAAAGTGCTGGGAAATTATGACCGGAGTGTCGAAATTTAGCGACCTCGGCATCAAAGGGGAATGATCCTCTGCTGATTTTATCAATTTAGCGAAGGATCCTGCCATTAGTTTCATCCTGTTGTTGCATGTATCCTCTCATCTGCAAAATCAAAGCATAAAGATCAATGTTAGTAAGTGTAGAGGAAGAAACAACAGTTGGTTTTGTGAAAACGGGGGTTGTCTTCTTCGAAGCATTCTCAGCATTCTTCTGGAATGCGAGGATAAGATGATGCAACGGTGGAATGCCCTGTGATGAGGTAACCGCTGACATGGAAATTGAAGAAGTTTTTCCCTGAGAAGCCATGTGGTTGAAGGTGATGAACCGAAATGACCGAAATGAACAAAATTTCTCAGAAATGAAGCACCAATTGCCCCACGGTGGGCGCCAAACTGTTTTGGTCAAAAATCACACAAGGATAATGCAACCAAATCTGATTTTGTGAGGTATGATGCTTGGTTAATTGTATGAACGACAAGTATATGAAATCAATGATGAACACCGAGATTTATAAGAGGAAAAAGCCCTTGATCTTTAGAAGATCTCCGGCATAAAAAACCTCGGGTGATGGAAACTACCGATCACCAACTATATTGCAAAAACAATAGTGATCCGTGTACAACTTCGGAAGAAAACAAGCTCGATACAATGAATTGCTAGTGTAAGTGTGTGTTTTTGCTAAGTGTTTGCAGAGAATTCGAGTGTAATGTGTTTTTTGTGTGGTGTGCACGACTTATGCCTCTAATGAGCTTGTTTCCCCTTAAAAAGATAGCAAAATATCAAGAAAACCAACTTTCCTAAAAAGGTGGAAGTCACCCATGACCACCACTAACGGTTATTTCTTCATTTAGCACGTGCCCATAAAGCATATTCCACGATATTCCAGCAAAGAAGTAGTCCACCACGTCCATTATCTGCATTTACACATTAAAAACGTGACAATTGTTAGAAAACATAAGTTCTGTTAAGGATCCTCAGACTCGTGATCCTCAGACTCTGGATCCTCAGACTCTCTGCATCATCCCTTAAGGATCCGTGATCCATGCTCAGTCTCAGGATAGATGATCCTTAGCATAAAATTCATGCCCTAACAGTACTAATGTTGGAAAAAGTGCGCTTTTGTCTTCCTTTTGTATTTTCAGGATTAAATGAGCTCAAATTAACAAAAGAAGCAAAAAGACATCAAAATCTAACATAAATACAAGAAAAGGAACAAGACGTGACATGCCCGACCCCACGACAGCACCTTCCCAAGCAAAACAAGACAACAGAAGACTGAACACGCCCCGTTCTCAGCCAGCACGGGGGCGTGCCCAAGTGTTAGTAGAAAAGACAAAGTGGTAGAAGCTTCTATTGCCCACCACGGGGCCGTGCTCAACGGACACGGGTCCGTGGTCAACTATAAGATTCGCACAATCTAGGCAAATCTTCATAGTACAAAGATTCTTCTGCACACGGGGTTGTGCTCAGCGGACACGGGGGCGTGGTTAACTAATAAGACAAAGCTGCCTTAAATGAAGAAAGAGAAGGATGTGGACACGGGGCCGTGCCCGAGCTTCTGTTCAGCCTATAAATAGGAGTGCTTGGCTCAAGCTTAAACCATCCCTTGGCACACCACCTCTCTCACACTTCACCCACCACCCACCACCACCATAACACCATCATCCACCACCATCATCCATTGTCCATCATAGAGTGTGTGAGTCGTCTCGGGATCCAAGATTGATCGTAAGAGTTCTTGATAATCAAGGCCATGTTTACCTAAGTCTCTTACATCACTTGGTGAAGACAAGTGTCTAGTGTAATACTTTTTATTTCTAATCTTTTCGCACTTTTTACTTGGTTTTGTATTAATGACTTTAATAACTAGTTTCTTATGTTGAAGGTGATCTTTCCTTATCGTTTGTCCGTGGTGTCTTGAAATTATTTTACTGTCTATATAAAATAAAAGATTTTCACCATTCATATCTCCACGGTCTATATGGAGGTATGTTAGCTACCTGGTCGGGGGTTAAGGGAACGGTTTGGTAAAGGTCTTGCCAATGTTCAGCGTTTAGAGGTCCTGCAATGGACCTGGGTCAAATTTAGTAGGACCTCCTTCAATACTTAACGGTATTGGATGGCGGGGGTCCAAACTCTTTGAACCCCTCATAAGTTAACTACTATTAATACTATAACCCGGCTATTTATGATTGTATCCCTGCTGACTCAGACTACTTAGTCGAGGGTAACGTCACCTCCAAAAGAGGGGCCTACCATAATTTGCGTTAATAACTTAATTAAATATCTTTCAATAATCCACCCTTTTAGGATTGTATCCTTGCTGACTCAAACTACTTGGGTGAGGGTAACGTCACCTTCAAAAGAGGAGCCTACTACAATAACTAAGATAATCTCTTAAATAAGTGCAAAAGTGCGGGAATAATCAAAGGTTACACTAGATACGAGTCGGAACCAAGTGATTCATCTTGTCTATCTGTTTTTATTTTTATTTTCTGCATTTTAGTTAGTTTTTATTTTTCTTAGTTTAAAACATTTTTTCTAAACCTTTTGATTTGATTAGACGTTGAGGATAAACCGGTACTAAAAGCTCTTGTGTCCTTGGACGACCTCGGTATCTTGCCAACACTATACTACGCTCACGATGGGTGCACTTGCCCATATGTGTGTTTAGTGTTAGTAAAATATCGTGTTTTATAAATTTAAAACTTGGCTAAAAATAAGTGTTAAAGGGGCTTAAAATATACACCTAATATATATAACACTTCACACGCATCAAGTTTTTGGCGCCGTTGTCGGGGACACAAGGATTTTAAGAAAGTTAGGAATCAACGGCCTAATCTTTTTTTTCTTATTTTTCATTTTTTTAGGATTTTTCTTAGTTTTTTCTGTTTCTGCAGAGCTCAGCACGGGTAGTGCCTGGTCGGACACGGGCCGTGCCCAGCAATATCACTGGCAGTTTTTATTTTCCAAGTTACAGAGGGTTGAGCACGGGGCCGTGTCGGTGCAACACGGGGCCTTGTCCAACTCCCAGTAACAGGGATCCGGAGACCAATTACTGTAAACTTGGCCACGGGCCGTGTTCGCTGAGCACGGGGCCATGGTGAACCTTCTGACCAACATTCTTTTCTGTTTTTATCGCAGGACTTGGAACCTTGGCGCCACATTTAAACTTCCTACGTAGTGCATGAGCTCCAGTTCTAGTAGAGACATAAAAGAACCTCTAGAAGAACCCGAACGCTTTCTCAGAAAAAGACTTAAAGCTAAAAATCAAGAGAAAGTTTCGGAGGGCCCACTTCCAATGGCGGACCAACGTACCCTCATGGATTACCTACGGCCGACCGTAGGTAATCTCGGCGCCGCTATCAATGCACCGAATGTCGAAGCCAATAACTTCGAACTTCGGCCACATTTGATACAAATGCTTCAAAACTCCGCAACCTTCCATGGGCTTGCGGACGAGGATCCCCATCTACATATTACTAATTTCTTAGAAATATGTGATACCTTTCGGATCAATGGAGCATCAAATGACGCCATCCGCCTTCGAATGTTTCCATTTTCACTAAAAGACCGAGCTAAGGCTTGGCTTAACACCCTCCCAGTTGGCTCGGTAAACACCTGGGATGAACTAGCCCAAAAGTTTCTATATAAGTATTTCCCTCCTGCTAAAACGGCTAAATTAATGACTGAAATTAATACATATTCACAAGAGGATGGGGAATCCTTAGACGAAACTTGGGAAAGGTTCAAGGAGCTACTAAGAAAGTGTCCTCATCACGGTCTTGCGGTATGGCAACAAGTATCCACTTTCTACAATGGGTTGTTGCCACACACAAGACAAACACTTGATTCTAGCTCCGGGGGACTTTTAGGTAATCGTCGCCCAAATGAAATATATAATCAAATTGAGGAAATTGCTCAAACCAATTTTCAATGGCACACTCCCCGAGGTAATAAATCTATTGCCCCGGGCGCCCATAAGGTTGATGAAAGCACCTCTTTACAAGCCCAAATCGAGGCCCTCTCTTCGAAAATCAAAAAGCTAGAAATGACAAAAACGGCCTCGGTTATGGCTTGTGAAGGGTGTGGTGGGCCACATGAAAATTGGAGTTGTATGAAAGAATTAGATGAACAAACAGAAACGGTAAACTACATTGATAACAGACCTAGGCCGTCGGGTCCTCCAACGGGTACCTACAACCAAGGATGGCGTAACCACCCAAACCTTGGTTGGAGAGATCCCGGCAATAGTAGTAACCAACAAAACCAACGAACTAACTTTCAACAACCACAAAATTTCTCTCAACAACAAGGTGGAAGAGAAAGGCTTGAAGATACTGTATCTCGCCTCATCTCCGACACCGAAAAGAAAAACTCGGATCGATTTCAACAATTGGAATCGAATTTTAGAAATCAACAAGCTAGCATTCAAAACATTGAAAACAATTAAATCAACTAGCTCAAAATTTCTCTGAGAGACCACAAGGCGCGTTACCTAGTAATACCGAAACCAACCCAAAGGCACAAGTACACCTCATCACATTAAGAAACCGAACCGTGGGTCCCGAGGATGCCCCGCTACCGCCGGTTGAAGGAAGTCAACTCAGCCAAAGCACGACTTCACCCACACCTCAACCAGAGAAGGCTTCTCCACCAAATCAAGAGCCCACCAAGACTCTTCCAATTCCGTACCCCGGTAGGTTGAATCGTCAAAAGATCGATGAGCAATTCGCAAAGTTCGAAAATTTACTAAAACAATTGCATGTTAATATTCCTTTTATTGAGGTCCTAACCCAAATGCCTAAATATGCAAAATTCATGAGGGATTTCCTCACTAACAAAAGGAAAATTGAATCATTGCAATTAGTTAACTTAGGCGAAGAATGCTCCGCCTTAGTACTCAACAAACTTCCACAAAAGAAAATCGATCCCGGAAGCTTCACAATTCCTTGCTCGATTGGGGAATCCCCCGTTCGTAATGCATTAGCCGATCTTGGGGCTAGCATTAACCTCATGCCCACATCAATGTTCAAACGACTCGGCCTAGGAACAACAAGCCCTACAAAGATGAGCATACAACTCGCCGACAGATCCGTCAAATTTCCACAAGGTGTCGCTGAAAACCTATTGGTAAAAGTTGACAACTTCGTTTTCCCAACCGACTTTGTCATCCTAGACAAGGAAGAAGACACCGATGTCCCTCTCATCCTCGGGAGGCCATTTCTAGCCACCGCCCAAGCAGTGGTGGATATGAACGACGGAACGTTAACATTGAAGTTTGGGGACAAGGAAGTGAAGTTTGAATGTGGAAAAAGAGTAGAGGACGAAGACCCGGTCAACTACATGAAGATCATAGACTCAAGCTTGGATGACGCTCTCCGACGGTGTAACATGGGATGCAATACATCCCACTTGGGTAACATATGACTAGGCTTTGGGTCTAGCCAAGGACCCTTATAAACGTGGCGCACCACAGAGGCATTCCGCGGAACTATCCTTAGTTTAGTTTAAAATAATTTTTTTTATGTTTCCTAGTTAGTTTTAATTTTCAGGAATAAAACACACTTGAGATGGCAAAGGATACAAGGGAAACTTGAACCAGCACCCCATGCAGGAAAACAGGACCGTCCGACAAAATTCTTCATTTAAAGTAAGTTCGGCACGGGCCGTGTCCGCCCAACACGGCCCCGTGCTGCACAGTCTGCAGAAAAGGACCCAGTTCAGGTAACTGGACACGGGCCGTGTTCACCCAACACGCCCCCGTGTCCAGGCTTCTGTTTCTCTTGATTTAATTTTGTTACTGGCACTTGAACACGGGGCCGTGCCCGAACAACACGGGGCCGTGTTCAGCGCCCAGTAACACAATTTTTTTGCTTTTTCACACCTTTTACACATTCAATCAACCTAAAAACTTATTTTTGGGACACATTGAGGACAATGTGTAATTTAAGTGTGGGGGGGTGCTAAAACCTTGAATCTTGCAAGTCCTAAATACAAGCCTTACACAAAACTCTATTGGAACCGCTAATCACCCCAATTTTTTTTTCAAAAATTTTCATTTTTTTTACTTGTCTAGGTTTAACTTGGGAATTTCAAGTTCTAAAAATGTTATATTTTTACGAATTTACAGCCAATAGCGTCGTGATAAAAAGAACCAACATAAGAAAATTATGAAAAGGCATGACAAACTTAGTTAAAATTTGATTATATATACTTGATCACATAAAAACCCATTCCCACAAAAAGTGAGTTTTGAGCCTTTATTGAGCATACAATTACATATCATTAGACTAAATGCTCATTTTTCGTTTCTTGTGTGAATAGCCGCTTGGTTCTTACGACTCTAGAACTTGCCATGACGATACATTCCCGGTCCTTACCAACTTAAACCCGAGTAAGTAAATGATGGAGGCATTAGGACTAACCCTTTTTTTTATTTCTACACCATTATTTTTCTTTTTTTTTTACCACCTACCCAAAATCCCCCTAGTTAGCCCCTTTGAGCCTAAACCTTTTCATTTCATAACCCAAACAAACACCCTTTTACCCACCAAAACCTTTTTCATTTTTAACCCTTTGTTTTAGTAACTAGCTCGGTTTATCATATGACTTTCGTAAAAAAAAAATTATGAAACAAAAGCAAATAAACAAACAAGTTTATCAAAAATGACTTTTAGTGGTGTGTTAAATAATCATGATTCAGCTCTTCTATTCCGAGCCATGAACGTACGACAAACATGTAAATCTGTATACAAGATTATTTTAAATAATTGTCCCAAGTTATAAAAGATTTTATGCCTTGTGCATCCAAACCAATTTTATAAACACTTTTCAAAAGAGTCAGTTAATTATATGTACCAGTGTAAACTGACGTATTTTCAAAAGACTAAGTGACAGGTAATATACGTAATTGGCTGGAAGCTCCTTGGTGTCAATTAAGGATCTTGCAAATCCTTAGGATGCCTAAAGTCTGCTAAACTTCATTTTGTACATTTTAATATGATCCGCCTGTGGATTTAATATTGCAAGCTCGAATGTAATTGTCTTTTTAGTATTTTCTGACAATTGGGTTTCTAATAATATTTTATACTTCAAGACTTCCGTTGTGCTATTGATGTGTGCAAAATGCAACATAAAAATTTCATCAATTGTGGCATAAAACTAACCCTTTTTTAGTACTAATGTTGGAAAAAGTGTGCTTTTGTCTTCCTTTTGTATTTTCAGGATTAAATGAGCTCAAATTAACAAAAGAAGCAAAAAGACATCAAAATCTAACATAAATACAAGAAAAGGAACAAGACGTGACATGCCCGACCCCACGACAGCACCTTCCCAAGCAAAACAAGACAACAGAAGACTGAACACGCCCCGTGCTCAGCCAGCACGGGGGCGTGCCCAAGTGTCAGCAGAAAAGACAAAGTGGTAGAAGCTTCTATTGCCCACCACGGGGCCGTGCTCAGCGGACACGGGGCCGTGGTCAACTATAAGATTCGTACAATCCAGGCAAATCTTCATAGTACAAAGATTCTTCTGCACACGAGGTCGTGCTCAGCGGACACGGGGGCGTGGTCAACTAATAAGACAAAGCTGCATTAAATGAAAAAAGAGAAGGATGTGGACACGGGGCCGTGCCCGAGCTTCTGTTCAGCCTATAAATAGGAGTGCTTGGCTCAAGCTCAAACCATCCCTTGGCACACCACCTCTCTCACACTTCACCCACCACCCACCACCACCATAACACCATCATCCATTGTCCATCATAGAGTGTGTGAGTCGTCTCGGGATCCAAGATTGATCGTAAGAGTTCTTGACAATCAAGGCCATGTTTTCCTAAGTCTCTTACATCACTTGGTGAAGACAAGTGTCTAGTGTAATACTTTTTATTTCTAATCTTTTCGCACTTTTTACTTGGTTTTGTATTAATGACTTTAATAACTAGTTTCTTATGTTGAAGGTGATCTTTCCTTATCGTTTGTCCGTGGTGTCTTGAAATTATTTTACTGTCTATATAAAATAAAAGATTTTCACCATTCATATCTCCACAGTCTATATGGAGGTATGTTGGCTACCTGGTCGGGGGTTAAGGGAACGGTTTGGTAAAGGTCTTGCCATTGTTCAGCATTTAGAGGTCCTGCAATGGACCTGGGTCAAATTTAGTAGGACCTCCTTCAATATTTAACGGTATTGGATGGCGGGGGTCCAAACTCTTTGATCCCCTCATAAGTTAACTACTATTAATACTATAACCCGGCTATTTAGGACTGTATCCCTGCTGACTCAGACTACTTAGTCGAGGGTAACGTCACCTCCAAAAGAGGGGCCTACCATAATTTGCATTAATAACTTAATTAATTATCTTTCAATAATCCACCCTTTTAGGATTGTATCCTTGCTGACTCAAACTACTGGGGTGAGGGTAACGTCACCTTCAAAAGAGGGGCCTACTACAATAACTAAGATAATTTCTTAAATAAGTGCAAAAGTGCGGGAATAATCAAAGGTTACACTAGATACGAGTCGGAACCAAGTGATTCATCTTGTCTACCTGTTTTTCTTTTTATTTTTATTTTCTGCATTTTAGTTAGTTTTTATTTTTCTTAGTTTAAAACATTTTTTCTAAACCTTTTGATTTGATTAGACGTTGAGGATAAACCGGTACTAAAAGCTCTTGTGTCCTTGGACGACCTCGGTATCTTGCCAACACTATACTACGCTCACGATGGGTGCACTTGCCCATATGTGTGTTTAGTGTTAATAAAATATCGTGTTTTATAAATTTTAAACTTGGCTAAAAATAAGTGTTAAAGGGGCTTAAAATATACACCTAATATATATAACACTTCACACGCATCAGCTATTATGTGTATGTTTGACTACGACAATACCAATCTTACGTCACAATACACTCCACCGAGCCCACCGGGCTGAGCTGTAAATCTCGGGGTGTTACAACATCGCTCAACGTATGGTTATTCTATATTTTTGGGTGGAAATCTAATTTCTTGGAGTGCTAAGAAACAACCTACTGTTGCTAGATCAAGTTGTGAATCTGAATACCGTGCTATGGCTAACACTACTACAGAGATTGTGTGGATAACTCATCTTCTTCAAGACCTACTATTCTTTGTGATAATCAGAGTGCCATTTTTTTACTCAAAACCCTGTTGCACATAAGTGGGCCAAGCATATAGACCTTGATTACATTTCTTACGAGAATTAGTCCAAGTAGGAAAACTGGTTACCAAATTCGTTCCAACCAAGCTTCAGGTTGCTGACATCTTTACGAAGAGTCTTCCTTCATCGCATTTTAGCTCTCTTCAAAATTTGCTTTGCGTTGGTCCGCCACCGTTCAGCTTGCAGGGGGATGTTAGATAGTATTTATATTTATTGTATTTTCCTTATTCTTTAGGGGTCTTGTTGTAGTTTTCTCCCCTATATATTGTTGTATGTATTCTATTCTTTTTTTCAATGAAAATCATCTTTTCATATTCACACATATATGGTAGAGTTAGTCTACAAAGGATATTTTCCTAAGAAGTGTGAGAAGTCTATGTAGTTATCATATTTTGGACTTAGAAAATGATGTTTTAGGTTGTTTTGGCATTGTATCATATAGTAAAAAATCAAACATAAAAATTTAAAATTAAACGCAATGCAATGTGTTATAGGCATGAAATTTAAAACACAACTAAAACATACTACTTAACACTTAAAACACATTGTTTAATGTTCTTGGCATGGTGTTTTAAGCCTATAATACATTGAATTGTGTTTTTAATTGTTACGTTTGGTGTTTTTCTATTTAAGACCATGCAAAAACAATTCAAAACATCATGTCTAAATCCAAAACATGATAACTACATGTCAATTTATATGTCTTCTTAGCCTTCTTAAAATTTTCATACAAAAGAGAAACCCTTATCTATATATACACACATTTTTTTTAATTTTGAATATTACCTCTAAATAAAAAATAATAATAAATTAATTATAATATATATGTATATAGACACACCCATTTATAATTACATATATATACACACACCATACACGTTCTCTTCTATCCTTCTCTCTTATCCACCTCCATCTCCATCACCACCATCACCACCGCTGATGCCACAACTACCTCGTCTATCTCAACACTCGTACCTTATCTCCCCTCATCGACCAGTCGACGTCGTACCAAACACTAGTACCACCTGTCTCTACCGTCATACCAAACATCACTGATTTAATAATATTTTTATTTAAAGATAAAATCAATTTAAAAAAATAAGTATGTGTATATATAAATGTGTGGTATATGTATATATATTATATTTATAATTATAATTATATTTTTTTGTTTTTTATTTAAGGATAAAAAAATTAAAAAATACATAAAAAACAACAAATTTGTAAATTGCCAAAATCGTCCCTGAGGTTTGTGAATTGCTAAAATCATCCATAAGAGTTAATAATACATTTTTACTGAGTTAGTGATTTGGATGGAAATGACAACAAAAATTAAACGTTGGAGGCCCAATTAAAAAAAAATCTTATTTTGGATGAAAGTGACAATAATGTTCAAGGACAATTTTAGCATTTAACTCACTATTTTAATAAGTAATTTAGTTGTTTATTTGCTATTGTTTGTTAAAAAATGATATTCAGTGAAGTTATTGTTTGTTCAATTACTTCTTCTTGACTGTTTCTTTGCATAAATTTAACTAGTTTATTTTTTTATGAAATGACTTATTGAAAAAATAATACATACTTTGCTAGTAATAAAAACCGGGTTTAGTTAGGTTATAGAGCTGATTGATTTTCCAGGTTATATTAATTTTAATGATTGGGTTATAACTAAGTTGTCAAGTAAAAACGATAGTTAACCTATATAAATTCAAAACCATAGCACAATATTGGAAAGATCGATGTTAACATACCTTTATTTCTACACAAAGGTTGAAATATATTCAACGTAAATATTAAGTTACTACTTAGTAGCAAGTTTAAACTTAGAACTATTGATTAAAAAGATTGATATATTATATATGAATAATATAGTATAAGTGTCTTGTTTGAATTTGTCAAGGTTAGGCAAAGCATTTATGTGACAAATGTTCTATCCTTTTAACAAGATCCTTTATAAACAAAGGGGTAATCCCATAGCAGAAGTATGGTTCCACCCTAGAGAAGCAAGTTTCCTAAGGGGAGTGGGGTGTCCTGTGATGGAGCGTTGTGTGTGGTTGACCACTGACCATGCGTGGAACACCGCCGCCGGTCCTTGTGATCACGTGTGTTGGTGACCACGCGTTGTTAAGATAGGTTACCGTTATGGGTGTTTCAAGTTTAAACGGGATAACACATGTTAACACTATTGATGGACACTCCACTAAAATTTATCACTAGTGAGGAAAATAACATGGCGAAACCTGATTGGGTGTGCTGATTGATGGAAATTGGAGCACCACCACCCCTAATCGAAGGATGGCATAAAATTGAGGAGTTAATGCCTGGCTTTTAAGCTGGCATGCACAACATCAATCCTTCTCATCAGGGTCGGCCCTGAGAATTCGTGTACCATGTTCGAGCTTGAAAAAACGTGCCCTTACGCCTTAACGAAACTGGGTATTGGGCTCACTAAAGGTCTAAACCTAATGCCAATGGGCTAATAACTAATCTAAACCATAAGAATAGGTTTGTAAGTTGGCCTATGTTGGTGTTTGTATGGGTATATCCTATTAAAAATATATTTTACATGTACATTTCCGGTTTTTTCATAAAATAAAGTGTCATTCGAAATACCGGGCCCTAGCCGGTGGTCCTCCCCGCCCACCCTTAGGGCCGGCCATGCTTCCCATGTTACTTTTATTTTAGTATTTTACCCTTTTGATTACACAATTCTCTTTTTCTTATTTTTTTTATAAATTATTATCTAATATCTTATTACAATGATGTAATATGAACATAACAAATGCTACCTACAATGTTGTTTTACTATTTACCAAATTTGCAATATAATCTCACGAAATATGTAAATAGAAACAAAGCATATGAGAACAAATAAATTAATCTTATATATCATACACGACGTACCTTTAGTTTTGTGCATATAAATGTGATACATAAAAAGTCAAAAAGCTTTTTGATATGGTCATGTGGAGATGAGACATTGCCTCATGCTTAAGTACTTTTATTTAAATAGGTCATGGAAAAAAATACCATAATTTTAATGCAATAGACAAGGGGGGCTGCTTTCCAGAGACCCTTTTATTAATAAGAAAAAAATAATAATAATCAAGCTAATTGTTTTAATAAACTAATCGGTTGAATTTTATATCTAAATCAAATAAAAGGACGCGTTTTTTTACAATATACTGAAGTTTGTATTTTCTACAAGTAACTAATTTTGAAACTGTGTATTAAGTGACTACCTCTAGCTGGTGATTGTAACATGAGCAACGGTTTTGTATGGAGCGGGTTATAAATTAGAGTAAAATACTAAAATGAACCATGAGGTTTAGTCATATTTTGCTTGTTTCTTTTAACATGATTTGTGCATTTTAGTCATTCAGGTTTGCATTTTAATTATTGTTATTTCCATCTAAATCACGAACATTTGTTTATTTTTACTGTTAAGGTGAAATACATATTTATCTTTTTTGATGGAACAAACAAATATAACCAAACCTCATAGACGATTTGGCATTTTACTCTTACATTTTTGTATTATTTTTATTACTTATTTCATAACAAAAATGTAAGAGTAAAAATGCCAAAATTGTCCGTGAAATTTGGTTATATTTGTTTGTTTCATCCGAAAGGATAAAAATGTCTTTTACCTTAAGGATTCAAATACACAAAAAATCATGTTGGATGGAACAAACAAATATGACCAAAACATAAAGACGATTTTAATTTTATGAAACATCTTTTGTAAAATTATGACCAAAACAAAAAGACGATTTTAACTTTTTTACTCTGTAAATTAAATCAAACCAATTTATGAAACATCTTTTGTAAAATTATGACCAAAACATAAAGAAGATTTTAACTTTTTACTCTATAAATTTAATCTAACCAATTTATCAAATCTCTACACTTTTTTTTCATAATCACGCAATGTTTCCCAACAACCAAAACGTGTGGGATCCGAACCATCCGTTTTGGCAAAGTGCACCAAACAATCCCAACAATGAGCAAGAAGACCGTTATAGAAGAGACCCGTGGACGGGTGAGCTTAGATATTATCCGATGCCACCTAGCACCCCAACTTCTCCTCATCTGACCACTCCACCGATTCCCGGTTTTTACGGATATTATTCCCAACCTCCATTTTCCCCCAAATTCGAGCGAAATATATGTAGTTTTTATTTTCTAGTACTTTATTTTTTAACTTTGCATTTTTTAGGACTTTGTAATGTAGTATTTTATTTTAATGAAATTATGTTTTTTTTTATTTTCTAGTTATTAAAATTGGCATATAATTTAAAAAAAATAAAATATATAAATAAAAAAATAATTAAGTAATGATGATGGAGGCTTTATACCACACACTGCAAGTTAAAATAATGGGCTTTAAAGCCCCCTGTGTGACATGACGGTAAGATGGCACTGAGATGACGTGATAAAACCACTAGTAACTTTATACCACACCCTGTAGCCTAACCAATTTATAATTTATGAAACATCTTTTGTAAATTGGATTGGCTACGTATTTCACGAAACATACACGTGCTAACACCGAACCAAATGCAAGTAATAGTACGAACTCTCTATGGCCCTCTCTAGTATAAATCCTTGTGGATTAGTAACTTATTATTTACAAAAAAAAAATATTATCTATTTTTCATTATGAATAAAATAGCTTTTAATTTTATTGTTTATTAAAATTCAAAATTACCAACAGAGGAGATTTTTGATGTTCGTGTTTGTTTGTTAAGGAAATGAACTTGTTCGTGTTCGTTTGTGTTTGTTTGTTAATTTTAGGCAACGAACATTGACGAACACAAATGAGCACAAACTAATGTTCATGAACACAAATGGAAACAAACAGACACAAACAATTTTTCATGAACAGAATATATAATACATCAACAGTTATTCCATATATAAGTTTGCAAGTTTTTTGTACATAACAACTTGTATATTGTGCTTTATCAGTTTTTCAAAAAAAATTATGAATTTTTACTTTTGACCAAATGGTTTTTACCTTTTTCAATTTTAACCCTACATAATTTGTTTTTTAACTTTAACCCAAAACTTTTCATTATTTGCAATTTAACTTCGCAACTTTTGTCACCTATACATTTCATCTTTCGCAAATTTTCGTTTTACGTATAATTCTAAATTTTTCGAGTTAATATGACGCAACGTGCATGTGTGGTTCAACGTTTTTACCTCTATTTTTCCATGTTTGACAGGTTCGTCGCAACATGCGTATCCTAGGTCGAGTCAGTGTTGGTGGTCGATGACGGTTGTGTGACATTAGTACTATTTGACACACCGTTTTACGTCCCGCCGCAACGCGTGGTGTGCTTTGGGGGGTTTTCAAAGAAAAAATGGTTATGCATATGGTTGTCGTAACGTTGGCTTTGAGAGTTTTCCAAAAAATTGATTTTTTTTTACTTTTCACCCAAAAGTATTTCATAAATTACTTTTAACCCAAAACTATTTGTTTTTTTTTTTTACTTTTAACCCAAAACTTTTTATCTTTTGTAATTTATTCTCATAACTTTTTTTACTTTCAAATTTGATCCTTTATAGTTTTCATTTTCCGCAAATTTTTCGCTTTATGCTTGGTTCTAAATTTTGTGACTTAACACATCGCAATGTGCGTCTTTGGTTTAACGTTTTTACGTTTCATTCTAAATGTTGCGAGTTAACACGACGCAACGTGCGTGTGTGGGTGAACGTTTTTACATCGTCTATTTTTTCCCCGTTTGGCAGGTTTAACATAACGTGCGGGTTCCTAGATTGACTTAGTTATAACTAAAGAATCCCCGCCGCAATGCGGCGGGTCGCAATCCTAGTTAGATATTTAATTTGTTGGAATTTTGAAGTATTTAAATAAATATAAAAACTAAAAACACTAATGAACTATCGAATACAAACGAACACGTTACCGAACGTTCACGAACATAAACAAACGAACACAACCTCTGTTCATGTTTGTTCATTTAACTAAACGAACGAAATTTCTTGTGCGTGTTCGTTTGTTTTATAAATGAACGAACACAAACGAACTTCACACCGAACGGTTCATGAACTGTTTGCCGAACATTTGGTTCGTTTGCAACCCTAGGTATAGCCTGGTCTTATAGGAGCAATAGGCACGAGTGACCACTCGACGCGAATAAACACACCTAGGGGTGTAAACAAGCCCAAAGACTCAAGAGCTACTCGTTATTGGCTCGGTTAAAAGCTCGAACGAACCAAGCTTTAACGAGCCCGAGTCCCAGCTCGAGCCTGAAATAGAGCTCGTTTTGTTATCGAGCCTGAAATACAAAGCTCGTTCAGGCTCGTGAGCCCAAACGAGCCTAAACAAAATTTGATTGTTTTATATATAATATAATAATAATAATGATAACATTGGCGAGCCGAACTCGAGCCGAGCTTTTGCTCGTTTAATATTGAAACGAGCTTCAAGTCGAGCTTTTAGCTCGTTTGAGGTTGTTCTCAAAATAGCTCGAGCCGAGTGGGGGGTTCATTGTTTGTTTTGAGTTTATTTTGGTTGTGTTCACACTGGTTCTCGCGATAAAGGATGGTTCTCGCATGAACCTACCCTATATATATAGGATTCGTTTAATTAAGAACCACCATGTGAGAACAATGAGAACTCCTACTTCTCGTGCGAGTTGAGCCACCATTATTTTTTTTGCACAAACATAAATGAAAATGTTATAAACACATCTGTAAAAAAAGAACAAAAAAGATTGTCGAGTCGATAGTTACGCCTGATGTAATTTTGCTTACGACGATATTTTTTTTTACATACGATGTAAATTTTTGAATGCAACATTTTTTTTTTATTTTTTTTGCTGGAACAAATTATTTTTTTAACATTTTTGAGAGAAATTGAATAAACCTTTTAAATGCCTCGTTCAGATGATTCTCACAACTTAAGTTGGTTCTCAGTTTACCATTTCCCTATATGTGTGTGTGTATGTATGTATGTATATAACTAGTTTTTGCCCCGCCCGCGTTGCGGGGCAATAAGCCAAATATTTCTCTCTCATAACATGTATGTTTGTACAGAGGGCAAAATCGTAATTATATTTTGAACCGGAGGCGAAATTATAATTTTAAACTGAGAGCAAAATCATAATTTTGAGCTAGGGAAAAAACATAATTATTTTGAACTGTGGGCAAAAACGTAATTTTTGAGCTGAAGGCTGAACCGTAATTTTGAGCTAAAGGAAAAAACAACATTTTATTTTGAACTGGGGGCAAAAACGTAATTTTAAACGGAGGGCGAAACTATAATTTTAAACTGGGAACAAAATAAAAAATGGGTTTTTGAATCGAGGGCAAAAGTATTATTTTGAGCTAGGGGCATAATTATAATTTTATTTTGAGCTGGGGCAAAAACGTAATTTTAAACGAAGGACGAAAGCATAATTTTAAACTGGGAATAAAATGAAATTAAAAATGGGTTGGTACAATAGGGAAGTGTCAGACAAGCTACCTGTCACTATTCCCTCAACTTGAAAAATACTTGAACTGTGGGTAAAAAAATTATTTTGAGCTGAGGGCAGAATCGTAATTTTGAGCTAGAGGAAAAAACAGCATTTTATTTTGAACTGGGGCAAAAACGTAATTTTAAATTGAGGGCGAAACCGTAATTTTAAACTGGGAACAAATAAAAATGAGTTATGGACCCGAGGGCAAAAACGTAATTTTGAGTTAGGGGCAAGATTATTTTATTTTGAGTTGTGGGCAAAAACGTAATTTTAAACAAAGGACAAAAACGTAATTTTAAACTGTGAATAAAATTAAATTAAAAATGGGTTGGTCCAATGGGGAAGTGCTAGGCAAGCTGCCTGAAACGTAATTTTAAACGAAGGACAAAAACGTAATTTTAAACTGTGAATAAAATTAAATTAAAAATAGGTTGGTTCAATAGGGAAGTGCTAGGCAAGCTTGACACTATTCCTTGTAAAATGTATATGTAGGTAACTAGTTGATGCCCCGCCCGCGTTGCGGGCGATGGCCGAATAATGAGCGAGTGTTAGTCAGCTCATTGACACGGAAAACAAATAAATCGAGTCAACCAATTAAAATAAAACACTTTTATAGTCTTGATAAAAAAAAACTAAAACAATGGCAATATTGTAATTTTTAACAGAGGGAAAGTTGTATTTTTTGACTGGGGTAAAATCGTAATTTGACAAAAGCTAAAGTAATGGCAGTACTGTAAATTTGAACCTGGGCAAAATTGTAAATTTTCACAGGCGCAAATTCGTAATTTTTAACCTGGGGTAACAACGTAATATAAATTTGAACTAAGGGCACAATCATAATTTTAAGCTTGAGGCAAAAGTACAATTTTATTTTGAACAGAGGGCAAAATCGTAATTTTGAGTTGGGGGCAAAAACATAATTTTATTTTGAACTGGGAAAAAACGTAATTTTGAATTGAGGGCGAAATCACAATTTTTAAACGGGGAAAAATCACATTTTTGAACAGAGGGCAAAATCGTAATTTTTAAGTGGGGGCAAAAACAAAATTTTATTTTATCGTAATTTTTAAGTGGGGGTAAAAACAAAATTTTATTTTGAACTGGGGCCGAAAAGGTAATTCTGAGCTGAGGGCAAAACCACAATTTTATTTTGAATGGAGGGAAAAATCGTAATTTTGAGCTGGGGACAAAAACGTAATTTTATTTTGAGCTGGGGGCAAAACCGTAATGTTAAAGAGGGACAAAAACGTGATTTTAGAATGGATATAAAATAATAAACTGGTTGGTCCAATGGGAGAGTGCCAGGCAAAATCGTAATTTTGAATTGAGGGCAAGATGGTAATTTTGAGATGGGGACAAAAAGCGTAATTTTTTTTTTTTGAGCTTGGGGCAAAAACGTAATTGTAAAATGGATATAAAACAAAAAACGTGTTGGTCCAATGGGGGAGTGCCAGGCAGCTGCCTGGCACTATTCCCCCATTTGGTTTTTGTATATGTAGAAAATATCTTTAATTTGTTTATGTTTTATTTATTAAAATATTTCTAAATAAATGGATAAAAAGACTAAATTACCCCTATGTGATCTGATTTAACAATAAAATTTAACGGGTCGTATTATTGGCACACCTTGGGGCTTAAATCGACACCCTCAATACGCATCGTATAGGCCTATACGATGCGTATTGAGGTGGGTTCAAACTTCTATGCCTGCCAAAGGCTGCCATTGTCCCCCGCCAAAAAGTAATACGCATCGTATAGGCCTATACAATGCGTATTGAGGGTGTCGATTTAATTTTTTAATTTTTGCAAGGTAGCTTCTTGTCACGCGGTAGCAGCTTTCCGTCATGCGAACGAAGAAGCAGCACTTTGGACATTTGTTGGTCTTCAAACATCTAGGAAACATTATTTGAAGGCGGTCTCTTTGCTTCGTCCACTAGAACTATTTGTGTATGTATTCTTAGGGTTTTTATTATTTGATCAATGGAAGTTGAAATCGGCTTTGTATTTAGCACACGAAAGTACTGAACAACAGAATCAGTTTCTCTTTGCTTCGTCCACTTTCCAAACCGAATAACTAGCAGAACCCGACACTTCTTATGTGATGATTTGAAACATTCCGAATAACTAGCAGGACCCGACACGTCTTCTGTGATGATTCGAAACATTCCGAATAAGGATCGTTCTGTAGACAAAAACAAGGATCGTTCTAATAGATTACTTTGTGTTATAGAACTTCCGAGCTAACATCTAACGTAGCAAGTACAATTGTTTTGAGTTTTGTCAGATAATGCTTCATTTGTCGAGAAACCATACTGACAAGAAACTAACATCTTTTAATACTTTATTTGTCGAGAAACCATACTGTAAAGATCTCTACACAAACTCTTGTACATCTTTTAACCAATTGTCCATCACTTAAGACCTTGAAAGATTTGTTGAAATCGAATTTGTGTATCTGAATCAGGTTCTCTGCCTTAGATCGGTCATTCCTTGTGATACATGAACGTTTGATTTAATATTAATAACGCAAACAAGTTCTCCACAGTTAGTTATCATGTGTCATACGTTACGTGATTCTTCGAGAATTAGAAAAGGAGAAAATACGGAACGACAAGGGTAGTATGAGTCTGAGTCCATTGTGGTTCGTGTCAGGTTTGTATTTCCCATAGCCACCGTTTCCGTAGTAAAAAACGGTTGCGGTTTTCATCTTGAGATGCAAGGATCTTCGAATGCGGTGTGTACGTTAAATACCGTTCACCTCTTTTTTAGTTGCTTCTCCTGTTAAGTTTATGAACCAACCGAAATCCACAAATACAAACAGTTCTCCGTCACTAATTTCTCCACTCACCGTGAAATCGAACAGTTTCTTCGTAGATTCCAACAAAGTTAATATTCACTGTGGTGGATGCAAGCATAAAGTTAGAAACCGGTGGTATTGAACCAACATTTCCTTCAAACAGTCTAAACACTACAAAGATGTTGGGAAACGAATGTACATGACAAAACAAGGACCGTTCTAATAGATTAAAGAGAATAAACCAAGAACAAAATCATCTGCTTTCTGAATCTGAATCTAAATGTTAACTTTGACTCATAAACCCTTGAATCCCAACGCTTCTATGATGATATCAGCGTTGTTTATCACCCTGTGTGAGCATTGGCAGCCCGACCACTAGCAGAAGAACCCGACACGTCTCCTATGATGATTCAGAGATCGGTCATTCCTTGTGATACATGAACGTTTGATTTAATATGGATAACGCAAACAAGTTCTCCACACGAATACATATAATGCGGCTCTATGGAGTTCAAGTGGATTTCAAACAAAATTGTACGTAATCATAGAATAAGATATTTGAACGCAACCGAACGGCACCGAAACGACTATTGTTGAAGGTATACGTAATAAAACGACAATATATGCGAAAGTTCGGCAAAAAACGAGACGTATACGCGTCGAACCGAGGGAAACACGATAACACTAAATTTGAAATAACACCATATACGATCGTATAGGCCTATGTTGTATCGTATATCTGATTAATACGAATCGTATAGGCCTATACGATTCGTATTAATCTTTGAATTTTCTCAAAAATACCCCTGAATTTATAAGAAACCAGGGGTATTTCAGTAAAATCATCGATTAATACGCATCGTATAGGCCTATACGATGCGTATTGAACTATAAATTTCTCAAAAAGTGTTTCTTCAAATCAAGGATTCCATCATTACAACCACTTGTTTTCAACAGAGATGTAATGCAATGATTCCTCTCAATTGAATAGACCGACACTTGCTTCATAGGACTCACTTGAATCGTCTCGGCTGTTATAACACTATCAGGTTCTCAAAACAAGGATCGTTCTAATAGATTAAAGAACGCTGATATCTTGGAATTGATCTTGGAACAACATACTTTTGTTAAGAAGGCGGTCTCTTTGCTTCGTCCATTAGAACTATTTGTGTATGCATTCTTAGGGTTTTTATTATTTGATCAATGGAAGTTGAAATCGGCTTTGTTATAACAGTATCAGGTTCTCAAAACAAGGATCGTTCTAATAGATTAAAGAACGCTGATATCTTGGAATTGATCTTGTTGCGGTTGCGATTTGTATTTCGCATAGCCACCGTTTCAGTAGAAGAACCCGACACGTCTTCATGTTACGGAGAATGTTCTAGAAATTGAAGGAAAAGGAAAAGATTTGTTGAAATCGAATTTGACAACTATGACATCTTATTAAAAGTAGCAATCACCTTCAATCATTTCCTGGTCAAATCACACACTATAAAGTTATAAAGTTATCGTTTGTTGAGAATTAAACGCATGTACGTGACAAAACAAGGATCGTTCTAATAGATTAAAGAGAATAAACCAAGTATAAAATCATCTGCTTTCTGAATCTGAATGTTAACATTGACTCATAAACCCTTGAATCCCAACGCTTCTATGATGATATCAGCGTTGTTTATCACCCTGTGTGAGCATTGGAAGCCCCGACCACTAGCAGAAGAACCCGACACGTCTGCTATGATGATTTAGAGGTCGGTCTCGGGTGGACATAAGATCCGTGGGCCCTATTGTCGAATATGTGACTCAAGAAAATCATTGGACTGCCGCCGATGTAGTCAAATGTGATCAAACTTGGACATTAGACGTAAATCTTGAAGAAACAGAACAGAATCTGAATCTGAATGTTAACTTTGACTCGTTCAAGTCATGCAATGTTTCCTCTCAATTGAATAGACCGACACTTGCTTCCTAGGACTCACTTGAATCGTCTCGGAAGTGGATTTCGGTTGGGTCAGATCTCTTTGGGTATATTCGAAACTAACTAAAATACGTTGAAGTATTGAATCAACAGAAATAACTGAAATAACTTGAATTATCTCGGAAGTACTAAACAACAGAAGGATGAGATATCGGCGGTTAGCTCGGAGAAGTTTCTCTCAATCAGGTGTTCCATTAGATTTCCCCTTTTATCATGTGATCAAACTTGGACATCAGACGTAAATCTTGAAGAAACAATCTTGAATGGTTTTAATAATACTTGAAAATGGAAATAATCGTGTCAAGATCTTTATCAATCATATCATCGACCAACTGCTCGAAATCCCTTTCGTTTCTCGGGTTCGCATTCGACACAACACAACAAAAAATAAATTCAAAAAAACAGGGGGTTGATACGCATCGTATAGGCCTATACGATGCGTATCAAACCCGCCGCCAGACACAGCCTGCACCTGTCAGTCTGCCATGTTTTTTTACTTTAATTCAATACGCATCGTATAGGCCTATACGATGCGTATTGAATTCAAAAAGTGTGTAGATAGACAGGAGGGTGTGTAGATAGAAAACCCCAATTTAACTAGGTTAAATCCAATTGACGTATCATGTAAGTTTTGTACACCTAAAGTACAAAAACTGTCAATTTTTAAGTAAAAAGACAGTCTTTAAAATTCATATATATGTATTAATCCATAACATATATGAGGAATAGTATCTATTTTGTCTTTTATGGGTTTGTTATTTTTCCTTTTTTTGTGAATTTTAATGTTTTTCATTATAAAACTTTAGATTATTATAATTTTTCCACAAAAGTTAAAATGAGTTAAAGTTTTTTTTTTATTAGTTTTTCTTTAGGCTTTTTCTCGGATATTTTCGTTGTTCGGTGGCTACTTAGTACGGTGTTTAGTGGTCACATTTCCGTCAAGTTTTTTTTACCCCCTCGATTTTCTAATATGTGGCGTATAAATTCTACTTCGTCTATGTGTCATATTACGTGAGTCACTTAGTGTTTAGAATTCTTATTTTTATATTATGTTGATCGTCGTTCGATTGCTACTTACAATAGGTTTTTTATCCTGTCGCCGCTTTGCGGCGACATTAGTGACCTAAATTGAATTCTTATAGACAATAGGGGGATTCGGGTACCCACACGTTGCGATGGCAAGCGACATCAAATCCAAGAATAAAATATAAAAGCACGTGTGTCTTGGTCAACTTAATTGCACAAAGGTTAAAAAACCTTAAAACATAAGAGTAAATTGCAAAAGTTGTCCATGTGATGTTACTCAAATGGTCGGTTTAGTCGACATTTAGCTTATTGCATATGTGTTCCAAAGATGACTTATTAATAACAACTAGTATTTAAACCATGCGCGCTTCGCGGCGCACTAAACAGTAAATATTGTCGACTTGGTTAGGGTTGAATCATAACACATGCTTGGCGGCAGATTAAACCTCTTAGTAATGTTCTAAGCTGTCAGGTTTGATTCTAATATAAACAACCACACATATACTGCTTTTGTTGATAACAAAACTACAAAATGCAAGTTGTGTAGCATGACTTGTTACAAAAAAAAATACAATCTGCAATGTCAAATTTAAGTGAAACTGTTTGATTCTATATCATGTTATAATACTGATTCATCACAACTTCATACCCATTTGCTGACTTTTTTTTTAAAAACGACATAGCATTAAAAACAAAAAAGCCAAAAGGCTTCCAGCGAGCCGGATACAGGAAGAGAAAAAAGATACAAAACAGAACTACATGATACACAAGGGATCCCAGAGTGACCCACCAAGTCTAGCCCCTAACCACATTTTTAGACATGTGATTAATCCAATTGACTAAGGAGGAGATGATGTCTTTGCGCACTCTATCAGTCGATCTCTTCAAACATCTAAAAACCAAACCATTTCATTCTTTCCACAGCGTCCAGAGACTCATGCACATAATACACAGCGGAATGCTTTTAGGTAGGAATGCTTTTAGATTTCCTACCGTCCACCCATTTATTTGAGAAAAAAAAAACATATTAGCTACAACCCAACATTGTATAATATTTTGCTAAGCAAACTTATATATATTTGGATAACTACTAAACCTAGTCTGATAACTACTCATAAATACATATATTTTATAGGGATGAGCTCGGTACCAATCGGTACCAAAAAATACTAGTACCGAATATACCCGGTACGGTACAGTTTGGTACCTGTACGGTAGCGGTATTTGAGGGTAAAAACCGGTAAATACCTATACCGAAAATGTCAAAAGTCGGATCGGTACAGAAAAGTACCCAGTTCGGTACCGATACCGGTACCGGGTACCATTTGCTCATCCCTAATATTGTCTAGGAATTAACATTTATTTTATTAGAGCTTAGATAGGAACAAAAAGGTGCCTTTATAGCCAAATTCTTGTCAGTAAAAGGATATAAATTACCTTTATGTTGTTTGTTTGTTTTTTTTTTTCATTTGACAACTTTAAAAAACAAATGTTAATAAAAACTACTTCAAATTTACCATGAAGTTATTTTAGTAAAATCCAAAAGAATTACAAACCAGAAGTGACAACGGGTCCAACTATCGTCATTCTTGTGGTAGTCGCATGGCTCCAGTTCATATGTAATTCTCTCTTCTCCTATTGCAAAGTTGACATATGTTAATATACTATCCAAACAATCAAATCTACAGCTGAATGTTAATGACATTTTCTATACAAGCGTATGTGCCCACAATTTAAAAAGGACTAAACTTGTAATTGATCAACATTAAACCACATTATATAGTCTTTATTAGCAAATAATCTATTTAATGTGAAGTTAAACTACACTCTAATGAACATCAAAAC
The DNA here is from genome assembly GCA_030545235.1 of Helianthus tuberosus. Classification (NCBI taxonomy): domain Eukaryota; kingdom Viridiplantae; phylum Streptophyta; class Magnoliopsida; order Asterales; family Asteraceae; genus Helianthus; species Helianthus tuberosus. The sequence goes on from CM060376.1 coordinate 24,319,151, forward strand.
ATGACATTATCTGTTTTGTTGATAATGAGCTTCAAAAGTGAGCATGATTTTTTTTCCGTTAAAAAATCCATATCAGTTACGGGACATCAAATACCAACACTTACAGCAAGTATGTTCTTTCTTGATCGCATTCTTATTTCGGATCTGCATTCAAATTAGCAATTACCATATAACTTCGCCAAGGCCTAAGGATTTTGTACCCAAACTAAGAGTTACAGCAACAAATTACAACATACCAATACTAAGAGTTAAAATAACAAAAGGCTTAGCAATTACCATATAACTTCGCCAAGGCCTAAGGATTTTGTACCCAAACATAGCCGCCATTGTCAGTCTTGGAAAACCCATCTGAGATGATGGTTTCCGCCGCTGATTATGGCGGTACACTAAAACCACCGTCGATTCTGATTTCTGTCTCCACATCCTGGTCACCTTTGTTGCTAAACCACCAAAAATTGGTAACTATTACTCTACCAAGGTTGCCTTCAGTCCATAGCTCAAACAATTGATTTTGCATAAACGGCGCCTTTCACATCTAATTCTAGAAAATTCAATGGCAAAAACCCTAAACCCTTGTATCTAAAAAAATTCTTATCATCCATGTACACATGATAAGCAGAATGATGAGTTCATATAATTTATTACCTTCATAAGCGATTAGGAAAACTCACATAAACCCTAATCGAAAACCATCAGCGACATTAGGTGTATTTCATATAATTTCATATAGCAAATCGATTCAGATTAGAGATGCAGGTTGCTAGTTTTCCATGATATATTGAAAACGAATAAGAATGATACAATCTATTTGCAAGGGGAACCGCCCAGCTAAGCCAATCACCTACAGGAGTCGTCCATCCACCATCCAAGATGAAAGCGGGTGACCGGATAACGGACGGAACCCTATTCTGATCGGAACCTGAACAAACATCGCCATTAAAAGCATATTCAACCGAAAAGGTTGTTGCATGACATCGATCTATTGATTTCATAACCAAATCGGAGGTGATAAACTTACCGGCATTGTTTGCTCGATGTAGGACCACCGTCTGCGCTTCTGTTCTTCTTGTATGACCATCACGGCCGCTTGTGTGACCTAACCGATGCCACCATAAGCTTCCTTGTCTTCTGTTTAGTGAATCCCAACCGTGCACTCGACGGAAATCGGTATTGTCGTCGTTGCTCTGCCACAGCCGGGTCGCGTGCTGCCGTGCCGGGCTTGTTTCCTTCGGCGATCTGTCTTCTCTTTGTAACCAGGAACGGTGGGTTTATAACTGATGTTGTTTTGAGCAGTGGCACAATGTTTAACATACACAAAACACGTGGGCTGTAAATTTACGGCCCAATGAATTGGTGCCAGGCTTTCTGGCACTATTCATTTCAGCTTTGTTATTAACAGATACTAATTTGTACGTCAAATGCTATCACTTATATGGCAAGAAATAATCTTTTTAGTGCATCCTCGCTTCACTTTGAGGTTGTGATATCGTCCTCTAAGCAATTTATACCGAACACATATCCCCATCGCTCGTTTAAGCCATGAATTAACTTATCTACACAAATTAAACAAATGGTTCGAACTACAACATCACCTTTAGCTTTGATGATCATGCCTTTAAGCTCTTGAGTCAGAGTCCTCATCCTAAAGAAACAAAAATTTTAAAAACGAAGGCTTTAGAGTATGAATATATTTAATATCCATAAAAAAATTCACATATCTACTTTGTAACTGTTATGCACATGTTCTTTTAGTAGATACAGTTTATATATGCATGTTTCACTGCAGCATGGGTACTATCAATCTTAAAGAAGCTCTTCATGATACGCGTGTCTAAACATATATAAACATATAAACATAACATATATATACACACACCATATATATTTACAACGTACTGGTAAAAAAATTATATCAGATGGTTCCCACCATTTTTTTTTTTGTTTCAAACAAAGAGATGGTAATTTTTTGCCATTGAATTTAGCCCTAATGGCTATTATATAGCTGTAAATTTTAAGCGTTCTCATAAGATCCTCAAATTCACTTTAAAATGATATTTAAAAAGAGGTGCATAACTGAACTTGACAACCATGATATGATCAAAATAAACCTTGTTCAAATGTCAAAAGAAAATCTTTTGGGTTAACTACTTAACTTAGATAAGTAGTAAACCTAACTCAGATGAATAGGATTATAAAATTTGAAAAGCATACAATACCTTACTTAACTAACTCTTAGATTAGGGTTTCTTTTTCGCATTCGTGTTTTTGCATAAACCAGTTTAAAGGCTATTGCGATTTTCAGACATAAAAACCCCCTCAACAGAAAAATCCAATTTGGAGCTACTTTCTTTAATCTCTTCACCCCCTAGAGCTACAGAACAATATTGTTTATGTATTTTTTAGATCAAACTAAAGGTGTAATAAAGTAAAGATACATAATAACCGAACGCATCACTGAGGGACCTTAAGTTCAACAAAATTGATTGCCTTACAATGATTTTAGGTATTGATTCAACTCCTTCTTTCCTGGTGGTGAACTCTTCACTGATTGGCACAGTGAACACATTGACATTTTTCTTTGGTGTCCCCGTTTTCTTTGGCAAGAAGTTAACTACATATTAACAAAACAACTCCATAGATTAGAAACAGGAGAAAGTTGGTAACAAATCACAATTTATAATTCAATCAAAGAGCATATATCCACACGAAAAGAACCCAAAACAATTCAAGTATTAACCATACACCATGAAATAAAGTATAAATTAATTATTTTGGTTATTCTATTTACACTCACCGGAGGTAAACTTGATACTTGCAGACGTGGAGGTTACCATCGTACACATGTTTCAAAAGAACTGATGTTTGTTCTTAATGTCAGTATTCTTACGAACAACCTAATGTTATTGGTCAATGTTGAAGAATTCTAACCTTAAAATTCAATTCCCAAAGAAATTATAGGGGTAGATGCACGGTACCCTTGACCGCGAAAGTGATCTCACTTCCCAAGCTAGTGACCCGACAACGCTGCCTGGCGGTGAATACCCTGCCAACTCGAGGGGAACGAAGAGCCTGGGGTTAACAGGTTTCGAAACCGCGACCTCAAGGGTCCTCGGGCCGGTTTTAAAGGGGTGTCTGTGGCCACTGAGCCTAGACCCAAGTGGTTAACCCAAAGAAATTATACTTAACTCCTAAATTGTATCACAAATTTTACAAAACTATGAATCGATATCATCCATTTGCTCTAATCTACAATACTGTGACAAACCCCCAACCTAATCCTCATCATATTCAGGTTGTCAATTCTTGTAAAAACAGAACATGCAGGTAAAAAGGGCTTACCTGAACTTCGTCGGATCTTCGTCGGAGGGTTGCATGTCGCCTAACTTCTAGTTGAGAAAATGACACTCAGGCCTGGAGCTTCTCGTCGGTGTACCAAAAGGGTCATCGGAACCCTAAACTCCACCGTCGCCACTGCTGTGTCGAACCAAATCCCCTCTGCAGAAAACTTCCGCCTCACATTTCGGTAACCCTAGCCGCCGCCGTCGTTCAGTGGTGCTGTTAGATCGGTCAGCCGGAGGCCATGGTGGGCTACAATCGGCCGGAGGCCATGACCGCAGCTACGCTCTGAGTTTCTCTTCTCTCTCTTGTGTTTATATGAATTACCCAAGGCTGTGGCAGGTTATAAAAAAGTTGACCAAAATAACCTCATTTCACTGTTCATTCAGTTTTGTTATTAACATATAGTAATGGTTTTACGCCGCCTCTCTGCAATGATTTTACACCACATCCCCGCAACACGGGGGGCTATTGACTAGTTTAATATAAACTAGATTTGTTGACGTCGCGCGTTGCGGCGAAACGTAGCAAATGATAAGGTAAAACAAACGTTATTTAAAAAAGTAACATGTTGTTTGGAAAGCCCAATCATCAGAATCGGTTAAGTTTATAATCGTACCGTTTTATGATAGCAAATAAATACTCTATTTTAAATACATGTTTGTTTTTAACAAAATTTATACGGGAATGTTAAAGGAAAAAATTTAACGAACGTAAGTTATTAAACGAATATCAAATTAACTAAAAAAGGAAATATAATTTATAAAAGAAAAAAATTTATTAGAAATAGAAAATAAAAGAAAGAGTAAATATGGTTTAAGGAAAGGAAAAAAAATAAAAATATGTAAAAAAAGTTAATAGTAATCATAATAATCAAGTATTACAATAGTCAAATAATAAATAATTAAAAAACTATATATTATTATAAATTTAAAATTACTATTCATGGTTGTAGGACGACTTGTAATTTAACTTATAATTTTTACATAATAAAGTTTAATCCCAATAGCGTCTAGTAGATTATAAATACCCTTTTTTTATAAAAATAAAAAGTTTCCAATTGAAAAAATTGTATTTTGCAATGTTTTAAAAATTGGTTTTTAAATTATACCGGTTAGGCTCAGATGGTTTAACCAGTTAAACCGGGTTGTACTAGAGTGTTCAACCAGGTTGGCTAATTATCCTTGTATTAAAAATCCAACGAATTGAACAGTAAACTTTATATTGAATTAAAAATGAAATAAGGTATCAAATTTATTAAAGCGGGTATATTTTCGGTACCGAATCGGTATCGACTTTTGATATTTTCGGTATCGGTTCGGCACCAGTATTCAGCGGTTTTTACCCTCAACTACCGGTACCGACCGGCACCGGTACCGACCGGCACCGGTACCGAATCGGTATCGACTTTTGACATTTTCGGTATCGGTTCGGCACCAGTATTCAGCGGTTTTTACCCTCAACTACCGGTACCGTACCAATTGAACATTAAACTTTATATTGAATTAAAAATGAAATAAGGTATCAAATTTATCAAAGCGGGTATATTTTCGGTACCGAATCGGTATCGACTTTTGATATTTTCGGTATCGGTTCGGCACCAGTATTCAGCGGTTTTTACCCTCAACTACCGGTACCGACCGGCACCGGTACCGAATCGGTATCGACTTTTGACATTTTCGGTATCGGTTCGGCACCAGTATTCAGCGGTTTTTACCCTCAACTACCGGTACCGAATCAGTATCGAATTTTGACATTTTCGGTATCGGTTCGGCACCAGTATTCATCGGTTTTTACCCTCAAATACCGGCACCGTACCGGTACCGACCGACACCGAACCGTACCGTACCAGGTATATTCGGTACCGGTACCCCCTTTTGGGGATTTTCGGTAACAGTATTTTCGATACCGGTTGATACCGAGCACATCAAATCCTGTAGCAACGCAAGTAACTGCACCGATTTAGATTATTTGCCATACACAATCCAATGAATAGTAACATCATCAAGGGGATGAGCAAATGGTATCGGGTACCTGTACTGGTATCAAATTTACCAAATCGGGTATATTTTCGGTGCTGAATCAGTATCGACTTTTGACATTTTCGGTATCGGTTCGGCACCGGTATTCGTCGGTTTTTACCCTCAAATACCGGTACCGTACCAGTACCGACCGGGACTGAACCGTACCGTACCAGGTATAATCGGTACCGGTACCCACTTTTTGGGATTTTTGGTAACAGTTGGTATCGAGCTCATCAAATCCTGTAGTAACGCAAGTAATTGCACCGTGTAGATTACTTTTCAAACACACTGTAAGTAAAGTGTATTTCGTTTGATTGAGGTTTTATATACACAACAACTTATTTTTTTTTATTTTTTTTTTTTTTGTCTTTTCCTATAATGAATGAATTGTAGCATGTAAAATTAACTTGGATATTTAGATTATTGATGACCAAATCGTATTAAATCCTGTAATCAAACCGGTATCGTATCGGTACCAAATTTACTATACCAATCATTTTCGGTACCAATTTGGTACCCACCTTTTGGCGTTTTCAGAATCGTTACTTTCGGTTCGACACCGGTCTAGCACCATACCTGTATTTACTGATTTTTAACTTCAAATACCATACCATACCATATCGTATCGTACCGAACATTTTCGGTGCAGGTACCTAATTTCGATGATTTTCCGGATGGTACTCTCGGTGCTGTTACTGGTACCGAGTTCATCCACATTTTAACATGTTAGCACCGTAATAACTAAACTGAAAACAACTGAATTTCCAACATGTAGAACATGTGAGGTCCTATTATTATTATTATTATTATTATATATTAGTTTATTTAAAATCGTTTTTTTTTTTTGGACAAAGTGACTATCGTTACCACGTCATTGTTATTTATGTTTTGATTTTCGATATCTGCTTGCTGTTGCCGACACGCGTTTTGCAGACATTAGGGCCTGCCGCAACGCGCGGGTGGAAAATAAACTAGTTACCTATAAATCCATAAAATACAATTTTTACTCAAAAAAATAATCTAAAACTACATCGTTTCATGATAAAAAAATATTCCAAAACAAAAAATAATAAAAAAATCACTATTGGTACATTTTTGGGCGTTAGGTTTTACTAAGAAGGTAAATCGTTACTTTTTGGGCCCATAAAAGATTAAAAATCCAAATTTTTACCTTTGACCTGGTAACGGTATATCGGTTTAAACCAGTATAACCCAATTTACCGGCAGTACAACTTCTTTGCCGTTTCCTCAGTACCGGTATGATTCGTGTTGACCAAGCTTTCGACATGCGGTTTAACTGGCCGGTATAAACCGGTTTTTAAAACATTGGTATTTTGTTACAAAAGTCAAAAACTTTTATTAAATATAAAATGCTTTCATTTTATAAAAGGTGTTTTTTTTTTTTTGTTAAAAATAAGATCCCAGATCTTTTGTTATGAATCAATGATATTTATTAAGCCATGTGCTAGTAAGATGTTGAAGTTAGTAGCTAGAATAGTTTATTGACTATGATGGTCTATCATTTATGGCTTATGGTATGATATAGAATGTGTATTTGTAAATTGAAGTTTAGGATAGAGAAATATTTATCCAGCTGGCTGCTGGCTAAAATAGGATTTAAACATGAAGGGTAAAAGTGTTACAGGCCGTAAAGGTTTATATTTGATAGCTTCTTCAAATTAAAAAATAGTAAATTACAAGTTTTGTTCTTTATTTTTGTACCAAATTACAGAAAGTGTCATTTGCCTTTAAATTTAACGAGTTTTGTTCTTAACGTTTCAAAATCCTGCACGTTATGTCCTTTATCCCTAACTCAGTTAGATTTTTTTTATTAAATATGGTCATGTGCCTTGCACATAAGTGTATTCTTCTCATTTTACTCTCCAGGGACTATTGAGTAAATAACTCATATCAAGAGACTAAATGTTAAACCCCTCTTTCTCTCTATGGAACTTTCTTCTTCAACTACCCACTGCCACAACTACCCACCCTCACCAGCCACCAATCTCCACCACCGTAAACACCATCACAACCACCATAAGCAACCACCCATCTCCACCACCGTCAACCAAATCTGAACGACGAGACTCTTGAACACCCCTCGGCGTTTCCACCCTCCTAAACGCGGTGGTTGCTGCAGCGTGAAGCCATCACCGTCACCACCATACAATGATCGAAGCATTCCTAATTCAAGTGACTAATTCTCCCTATGATACTGTGTGACAACTCGAACTTTCCCTTCATGTTCTACCTTACGTTGTAACTATGTAAATATTAATGAACGTGGTTTGTTTTGGTTAAATGGCCCTTATGTAAAAAAAATACTTGAATATGATTATTAGTTTATATGTAAAATGGAATGCTATTTGATTATATGAAATAACAACAAGAAACCGCACATTAAATAAATATTAGTGTAGACACACTACATCACCAAATACATATGATTGGTGTTAATTAATAAATACAAATTGGTTTTAGTCGCACACTCCCCTAACCTGCACACTTTTAATAAAACGGCTCACACCCACTTCGACCGCACGCCCCTTTTATTCGGACCCAGAACCCTAAAAGCTGGCCAATAAGTGGACGCACACTCTTCTCATTGGGCTTTAATGGACCGCACATTCATTTAAGGAGGGTGTGCGGAATCTTGTGACTTGTATATATACCCATGTGATGCGAAACCCTAGGAAATCCTTTGCCAATCATTGACGGCAGCAATTTCCTAAAACGTTCTTTCTTCTTTCACAAAACATTCCCTCCTCTTTTAGAAACCCTAAAAATATTCCCTTTTTTTCCTTGGAGCTTGACGGCGACATCTTCCCAAATCATTTCAACAGCAATTTAATTTCATTCTCCTGGAACTTTATCTCTTCTTAAACTCCTCCTTACAGTTAGTATGTCTACCACTATGTGAACATTACACATGTTAAGGGTATGCTCATTTGACTGATTATATGTTTGGTGAAGTGTTGATGATCTAATGTGATATTCAAAAGACCTGACTTCATGCTTGATTGATAACATGTTTAGTGGTTAGTCCAAGATTTAGGGTACATAATAGAATCAAGATAGAATATTTCTTTGGCTAAACTACTTGATTTGATGTATGATTTCTCTTGAAGAACGAACTGAGATGAAATGGGATTTGCTAGTTGATCGATTCTGTACAACGAGATGTTGAGTTGATTTATGTGTGTTCTTGCTATTAAACGTAGATCTGTTAGGATGTTGTGTACATATGAATGATCTTGCAAGATAATGATGTTGACTGTGCAAAATGAGTAGATCCATTGGTTGGAGATAGTGTGTAACTAGGATGGTTGGTAATTACTAGATCTGATGAGCAATGATAGTATTTGATGATTTTCGAAACACTAGTTGTCACATCCCGATTTTCATACCATAATCCCAGTGGGCACTGGTGGGGAATATCGTGACTTAAGATTGGTATCGTCATACTCAAACAATCACAAGTAGCATAGCGGAAGTTTTGGAGTATAAAATATTATTACAAACTCAAGTGTCTGAAATGTTCAAAAATAATTATATAGACTTGTTTGTAAAAAAATCCACAGGCGGATCAATAAAGGTACAAAAGGGAGAACATCTGACTACTAGGTTTTATGCAAAAGAGTTGCAAATTCCTCTTCTAGCATTACCGAGCAACTTCCAGCCTATTTACGTATTTGCACCTGTCACTTAGTCTTTTGAAAATACGTCAGTTTACACTGGTAAATACAATCAATCGACACATTTTGAAAATATTTCAAAATTGTTTTCATGTACACAATGGTACATATAATTTTCATAAATAACTTGGGATAAACTATTTTTCATGTTATCAGTTTTACAAGCTTGACAATACATATGGGACCCGGAAACTATGCCGATACATGATTAATCGACACAACACTTATTCCCTTATTGGAAATACCCATATTGGGCAAAACCCGTATTGGGTTATAAAAACATTTTTAATATCGCATTAGCATCTGTCAGGTGTATGCCTACACCCCACGCTTAGGTTGTGGCCACTTACAATTAGATGAGCCGAGGATATCCAGGACACAGTCGTATTAACCCCCAATGTTTAAATCAAAGCAATACGAATTAAAACGTGTTACTTAGATATTCCCTACACATTGGTCTTTGATCCCATACCCGACCATGCGGTAATAATATATCGTACCCCAAGCCCGTATAATGAAAATATGTTAAGGGTATTTACTTGAGCTAACACTCGTCTTATAATGCAATATTTATAAATAACTCAGCCATTAATCAATTGACAAAGTGTCGGTAGCAATTTACTGAAAGGGTCTAGTCTGGAATGATGGTATAATTAACCAATTAGAATGCTAACGGGTGCTATTCAAGTCGTAGACTTGGACCGGTTAACTCTAAATATCGAAAACGGTACGATACGTTTGATTAAGCGATGACCGGAATAGAACGTAGTTTAAACCCAAAAAGTATGAAGACCTGTATAATATGGGTAAACAAATAACATTATGGAATTTGAGATAAAAATGATAAGGTTAAACCTGTTTTGGTAAACTTATGCAAACTAGTCACATAAGCCTTACTGTACGCGTATAAGCGATATCGGGTAACCGGATGAGTCATGAAAAAGTTCTATATGCCAATATACTTTAAATAAGTTGTAATATCAGTAGGATATCAACTTACATGCCCGTTAATGTTTTAAAAGAAAATTATGCCTTATAAAGGCGTTTTAGTCATTTAGCGGCGTATAAAATGAACTTGCATATAAACTGATGTTATGATCATAAACATTCTGTAAAAATACTTTATTTATGATATAATATCAGTAGGATATCAAACATATGTTAATATTATAGTTTAAGACCAAACTATGCACCGAATGGGCATTTTGGTCATTATGAACATAGTTTGAAAACTTATTTGGAAATCTGAGTTAAGATCATGTACATACTGTAAAAAAAAATTATAAATAAGTTATAATATCAGTAGGTATCAAGTTTTGATTGATAGTTATGGTTTAAAACCATACTATGCGCCAAAAGTGCATTTCGGTCATAAAATACTGACATTTGCGATCTTTAGTAAAAACTCAAGTTATAAACTGATTTGATATCCGAAAATATTTTAATTATTATATTATATCAGTAGGTAATGAGTTTGGTATGAGAAATTATGTTTAAAACCATCTTATATGTCGAAATGGCACTTTGGTCATTTTAAAGCATAATTTACGACTTTATACGAAAACTCAGTTTATGATCAGTTTAATAACATCAACATATGTTAATTACATTAATATATTAGTATGTAAGTCATTTGCAAGTTTGTTATTGATTAAAACCTTATTATTTACAAAAAAGGGCAATTCGGTCAAAGTTTGGCATAATAACGAAACTTGCATTAAAATTCAGAATACTATTATGATCATGTAATATAACCTCAGAGGGTTATGCTACATTAATTTATGATCATAATGCAACCTTAGATCAGTAGCAAACTAATCTAAATCGGGTCAGAATCGAAAGTCAAAGCAGAAGTCAAACTTCGCGACTTTCGGTTGCGAACCGACCCTAAAACTGGAATTGACGAGTCAAACATGTTTACACATGTTCTAATAATTATTACCAAGTTGTTTAAGTGTTAAAACATATCTTAGAACATATATATACTCAGATTATAATATTTATTAAATTTGTCCCGTTGACTTTTTAAAACAATAAACTTTGACCCGTCAATTAACCAAGCAAACGTGATTTTCAGGAGGTGCCCTTTTGAGGGATTAACACCTACCTAATTACGATCAAGTAGCCATGTTCGTCTCGAACAATGGCTGGACCATTAAGGTCTAAACCGAAAGTCAAATCATTTATCGAAAATACTTGACTTTTGGCTTTAAAAGCTTAATAAACGAAAATAAAACTCAAAGGAGCATTTACTAGTGGTCCTTAGATGAAAATGCACTTGCTTAGGAAGTTCGTATAGCTCAGGAACCTCCAGAAGTGAAGAGATAGAAGGATTTCAAGAAGGAGCAAGTTTAAAGTGTTGCTAACACTTCAATTTATAGTGTTTGGAGGAGTTGGGAGATGATTCCAGGTGTAATGAGGGCTAAGGAGATGATAACACATGTCCCATAACGTGTCTAGTGCAGACAACAAGCCCATAGTTTCGAAAATGGAGGTTTGGCAGCCTTGTGTGGGCTGCAAGGCAGAATATGGTTGTTGTGCAAGGCTTACGGATCGTAAGGCCCGACCTTTGCGGTCTGTAAAAGAGTCTGGTCAGCAAACCAATCTTTGAGCTTTGGCATGTTTAGTCCCTCAACCTTCCATACTTATATACCTAATTATAAACGGCATAAATAGCCCCTCTTGGCCAATGTTTGGCACACCCGAGAGTATGACTGAACATTATTAAGCTCCTGGTTCGTTAAAGGGTCACTCAGAAGTATAAATTAACATGTTGACGCCTTTTAGTCCTCCAATTATCAAACTTTCATATAATTTCACAAACGACCCTTCTCATCCAACAAGTTGCTTATTTGAGAGTACGGACATCGTAAAGGGTCACTCAGAGGTATAGTTTCAGCATGTTGACACTTTTCGTCCCTCCACATTCATAGTTTCCACATTTGGCAAAAATAGTCCCTCCTAGCCAACATTAGGCATAACTAGGAATAGGGACACGTGTCAGAACATTACGGGACACGATTTTACGAGGTGTTACATCCTCACCCCCTTAAAAGAAATCTCGACCTCGAGATTTATTTAAAAAGATGGGAGTACTTTTGTCACATAGTGGACTCGACCTCCCATGTATACTCGGGGACTCTATGGGCATCTCACTAGACCTTTACAATAGGTATGTACTTCCGTTGGAGCTTCTTAACCTGTCGATCCTCGATTGAAACCGGTTTCTCAACAAACCGCAGGTTTTCATCAATTTGCACATCCTCATGTGACATTGCTAGAGACTCATTGGCTAGACATTTCTTTAAATTAAGGACATCATAGGCCTTTAAGTAGTGGAGTCACAAATTCCAAAGCTTTCGCTAGTAAATACAATTAACCGACTCGTTTAAAAAAAATCATTTTCATAAATCATTTGATACATATTATGATAACCCGTAGGTTAATCATTTAGTATTTCATTGGGATAACTTTCTTGTTACCAGTTTTACATACTTGTCAATACAGATAGGTACCGGAAATATATGCAGGTATGTAATGATGGTACACACCACCTTTAATACAACGTCTTTTGTGAGTATGCCTACTACCCTGCGTGTATTTTATATGGCCATTCCTAGTTTACGAGTTAGGACATCCGGACACGGTACCATTACCCCCAGTGTTTAATGTTATTCAAGCAATACGAATTAAACCGAATTCTTATATTTATGAAAGCTTTTTCCCATTTATATAATACCTGCTCCAAGCAGCTAATGTTGTATCCCAAGTTTTCAAATAAAACTAGGCTAAGAATATTTACCTTTGCTTAGCAAATATTATGTTAAATAAGTTCTTTGAAGCAAAGTCGTATTTCAAGTTGTATATCCTAGGCACGATTATCTGGAATGCTCAATAGTCTATAATGATATATATATCCGTTAGAATGTTCACGAGTCTTTTTGTAAATTATATTACTTGACTCGCTACTTAGAATATTGTTCGGTTTCGCTAGATTAAGCGTTGACTGGGTAGAATGTGGTTTATATCCTTTTGAGTGCGAAGCCTCATTGGATATGAGTTATTGAACCAAACATTCTGATTATGTAACTTTTGCAATAGGTATGTCTGTATGGTTACAAATTTGGTCAAGATGACCAGGACGAACTTAACGTCCCATGCTTATGTAGAGCTCCCAACTATAGATACTTGAATTAGTTTCACTTTAGATTTTTTGTCAACATCGTTAAATATTATATAATTTATTTTGAGTAATCCGAGTAACACACGGGAACTTAAACTAGTATTATATAATCAGTTTTGAGGTCAAATTATGTGCCTCGTAGGTTTTAAAACAATTTTTATACCGTAGGGGCATTTTAAAGTATATACAGTGGACTTGTCGATTTTCCCTTCAAATGGTATGACCATAAGGTATAACCTTAGATGGTTATTCCCTATAATATTATGTCACGAAACATGCCTTGATTGGGTTTCAAAGTAGACCAAACGGGTTAGAATTAAAAGTCAAAGAAAAAGTCAAACTGCTTGACTTTCGATGTAGAATTGAAGTCTAAACTGGGTATGATGAGTTGAGCATGTCAAAACATGTTTCATTAGTATATATAAATTGATACGATGTCAAAATAATTGGTTTAGATAGTTAAAAGTCCAATTAGCGCAAAATGCATATTTACTAGTTTTGACTTTTTAGATATAACATGCTTGACTCATCATTTTGCCTATTAAACGTGATTGTCGTAGGGTATGATCACATGGGAAATCACATAGGAAAGTTCGATTCGAACTTTGACTTGACCATAATGGTCAGAACTGAAAGTCAAACTGTTTGACTTTGAGTTGAATTCTAACTAAATAATCGGAATTGACCAATGGAAATGACTTACTACATAGAGGGACTTCTGAGAACAATAGGGGGTAACTTCTAGCTCCAGAAATGTTCCAAGAAAGATTTAGCAGTGAATTGTGAAGGTGTGAGTTAAATGAATAACTCAAATCATGACAAGTGTTGCCAAAGATCACTAGGAGCTGATTAGTGTCACAACACATGGAGGATTGAGAGTTAGAACGACATAAACCGAAGCTAGGTGGCAACATGGCAGCCATGGCAGGCCAGCTGCCATATTTCTATCGCTGGGCACCTCTTACAGACCATAAGAGGTGGGTTACGGTCCGTAAAGGACTTCCAGAAGCCGAATTTTTGGCATTTTATCATTTTAGTCCTTCGACTTTTATATTTTTCCCCTTTTGATGTAATTTGTCCCTCTCCTTCCATAAATCGAAATTAAACTGAGAGTTTGGACACGTGTCGCGTTATAATTTGATAATTTTATACGGGATGTTACATAGACGGCCCACTTCGGGTAATTATGTTTACTTGGGTGATAATCTTATTTCTTGGTCATCTAAAAGACAACCCATAGTCTCACGTTCCAGTACCAAAGCTGAAATATCGTGGAGTTGCTAACGCTGTTGCTGAAACAAGTTGGCTACGTAACTTATTTCTTTAATTGCATGTTCCAGTTTGTTGTGCCATTATTGTCTACTGTGACAACTGACAACGTCTCAGATGTTTATTTATCTAGAAATCTTGTTCAACATCAAAGGACCAAACATGTTGAACTTGATATCCACTTTTTTTGAGAAAAGGTTCGCCTAGGTACATCCGTGTTCTTTAAGTGCTAACCTCCTACCACTACGCGGACATCTTCACCAAAAGCCTTTCAAGGAAGTTATTTCCTAATTTTCGTTTCAGTTTAAGAGTGTGTCAAAACTTCGTTTAAATTGGGCAGTATTAGCGGAATATATTATGTATCTTAGACCGTGGGGTATGGTGGGGCGTGGGTAGGGGGCATGGTGCGACACGTGGAGTATGGGGCACCCAAGACCAAAAGCCAATTTCAAAGGGGTATGGTGGGGTGTGGCTGGGGTGGCGTGGAAAAAAACCAATTTCAAAGGGTTAGTGCTCTTGGCCAATGAGGTTCCGTCATGTCATGTGGGTAGCCCCGTCCAACGCCCGGGCTGAAACCCCCGCCCAAGGGGCCACGCCGAAACCCAAGCCCACCCAGGATGGTGACTTGGGCGTTTGTACCCAACCCACGCCCCATACCCGATAGTATTAGGAAAGGATTATGATGTCCATAATCATAGGAGGTTAGTTAGACTAGAGTCCTCTATATATTGTATCCTATGCATTGTATTGAAAAGATGACAAACATTATACCATAAACACTTTTAGGTTAGTCAATAGAAAGAAATATGGAAAACTAAACTTACGTCCAAACGCATTCATGAATCAATACTCGGAGAACATATCCTGAGAAGAACTATAGTGAATTCACAGTTTCTTTTTGGTTGAAAAGTAAGAACAAGGATGACGAGTTGCAAACATAATTCGTTTTAAATGGCTAATTTAGTTTCAACATAATTGTTTATAAAAAAAGGTAAAATAAAGTAGCACCAAATTTCAATTTGCTCTAAACTTTTTGGAATAAAAATTATGAAGACATATTTCTCTTGACTATTCTTCACATACAGCATGTTGGAAGGAAGTTTGTATCAATTTAAATATAAAATAACACGAATTATTAAAAAGGGTCATCTTATTCCTACATCTCTATGTCTTATTTTCACACATTTTTCACTCACTCTGTCTCTCTCTATATATCTTTTGAACGGTAAAGAATCTCATTGTAAACTCATTCTGCTCGGGTCTATGTCCAAGGTCGACTCCTCGACCGTGCACCCCTGATGCGCAGAAACCGGATCGAATCCATAAACTCTCACCCTCGTCAGGTTCGAATATGGGATTAAAGCCTCGTTCGTCCCTTCACCCAAATGTCCCTCGAAAATGGCCCAAATGAGAATCAAATCTACATCTCCACTAGGGAGGGCAGACCTTTTAACCAATAAACCAACATCTCAGGACACACACACACACACACACACACTCTCTCTCTCTCTATTTATATAGAGAGAGATAGAGGGGAGGGGTGTGTGAGTATTAACACCCAAAAGGGTCAATTTATCATTGTAAATCATTATAATTTATAACCCACATTCGTATTGTATATAAAGATATATTAAGTTAGCATGTCCGGTTTTTTATTAGAACAACAATCTAGTTAACATAGAATATGATATGAAGAGTTAATTACGTTTTTTATCCTTTTAGTTTGTTGAAAATAACCATTATAGTCCATTAGTTTAAAAATTGTTAAACAGTCCTCGTACTTTCATTTTTGTAACAATTACAGTCCACCGTCACTAATGTCATCCAATTATTTTGTTAGTTTATTTGGAATAAACATAATGCCCCTTTTATTAAAACTACAATAATAAACAAATAAAGTGTTATTTACACTTTCCATCCTTGTGGTTTGTTGAAATAACTATTATAATCCATTAACTTAAAAATTGCCAAAACTTCACAACTTCCCTTTCAAGTCACCAACAATGGCGGTTAGCAGCTTCACCTATCTATTATCCTCCACTCTAGTCTTCACTTTCTCTCTTTCTTTAGGTCCAGTCGAAACATCACCTGCTCCGGCTCCACACTTTCTCCACTTCATCCATCTTCAACATCTCCCACCACCACACACACACATACTTGAACAATGACCATCTCCACCACCCATTCTGCCTACCACCGTCATCAAACTACCACCCACGGGGGCAGAGCTAGTGTATTAGAAGGGGTAGCACGTGCTACCCCTCAACCCCGTCTCCGTACCATTTTAGTAGTGTAAAAAAACAAAAAAACTCCGGTTTTATACAAAG
The DNA here is from genome assembly GCA_030545235.1 of Helianthus tuberosus. NCBI lineage: Eukaryota > Viridiplantae > Streptophyta > Magnoliopsida > Asterales > Asteraceae > Helianthus > Helianthus tuberosus. Next base: position 24,335,985 of record CM060376.1, read on the forward strand.
GATACGCCTGATCCCCAAAAAAATAAATTGGGATGCCCCTGAACGTTTAGGCTAGCTCCGCCACTGACCACACACCCCTACCCCCACACCCCATGGCCATTCTCTTCAAACAAATCATTAACTCCTTTTCTACCGATGAATTCTGCCCATTCCGACCACTACACAGGGCACCGCCCAGCTTCATCTCCTCCCCTTAAGTTTTTCAGGTAGGCCTCAAGTTTTTTCATTAATGTTGATTGTGATGGGGAAAAATAGGGAGCCAACGATTTCGATTGTGATGCGGGATAGTTAGATGGTTGACGATTTCGATTTTGATGTAACTGGTTGATGGAGAAAGATTTGACGCCGGTGGAGGTGACGGAGGAAATCCGGTTGACGGTGATACGACCGCGGGGGGGGGGGGGGTGAAACTGAAGAACGGGGAGAGTGAAAAGTAAAGTAAAGTGAAAGATACTGGTACTGTTTTGACAATTTTTAAACTAACGGACTGTAGTGTTTATTTTCAACAAACAATATGGGTGTAAAACGTAACTAACTCTTTATTTATTTTTATTTTAATAACATGGGCATTATGGTCATTTTAAATAAACTAACAGAATAACTGGATGACGTTAATGAGGGTGGATTATTGTTACAAAAACAAAAGTACAGGTACTGTTTTAGCAATTTTTTAAACTAATGGATTGTAGTGATTATTTAATCACAGGGACGAAAACGTAATTAACTCTTACATAAAAATAGACTAAGTTATTATAAAAAGGTTTAAAATTCGGTTGTTTTGGATTATATGATTGAAAAAAAAAAGATGATAATTGTACGTACTTGCATTCACATCCTACCCACCAAAATATGTGAGAAGTGGTTTTTATATTATAAAAAGGATAAAAAGTGATTGTAAGTGGAAGAGAGAGAAAATGTTACTGTTCATCTTTATAATTGAAGGACATTGTTCACCCTCTATAATTTGTTAATATATTTTGAAAGTGATTGTGAGTGAAAGTGTGAGAAAATGTAATGATAAAGCTATAAAATATATTATTTAATTGAAAGTGAGAAAATATAATTATTTTTTTAGTATAATTATAGAGTAAAAAATGATGAATAGGATGTGTTATAGGCCATGGCCATACAAGAACTTTTTATGGGGTAGGTCAGTCCATTACACAAACTTTTAACACTTTGGCCCGTCAAATCAAGAAAAACTACTCATATATGAACTTCATTTTGGATTCTAGAATCCTAGAAGATGCACATTGAATATTAGGCCATGCGGTATGGGGGTCGGTTCCCCCCGTCCCGGCTCGTCGCAGGCGTCCCACCCCACCCCCTGCAATCTGCATGGCGTCACGTCCTTGGCGTCTTCTCCAGGACGTTGGAGACGAGCCCATTGATTGGCTGATGATGGGCCCCCTTTAGTTCTTCTCTCTCTCTCTCTCCTTTATTTATATATTAGTTTTTTTATTATTGGGTAATCCCCACACCCTTGGGTAGTCCCCTTTGGATGGTCCTCCACTCTTGGTGAGGTGCCGCCTTCGTGGCGGGTGGTCCCTTTAGGGACTATCCAAACCATATCCTATGGTCTTACTTGTACCAGAAGCAATTACATGAATCACACTTTGATTCAAAATCTGAGAATATGAAGCGTAATGATTGGGATCTACACTTCAAATGTATGAGAAGTCATACACTTCATAATAAAGTTTTCTTGATAAGATTTTTAACCGGTACAAAGATGAAAAATAGTGTGGCAATTTCGAATTCTGTTCAATATAATCTATGTTAGTTTCTATAGAGACTACATTTGATGATGAGACACAAGAACTCTTATTATTATCTTCATTTTTCGAGATTAGTAGACTCTTACAAAGTTGGTAGTTCATATGGACAAACTAAGCTTATGTTCAAAGGAGTTCATGATCTAACACATGGAGACGAAGGAAGAACGCTAGTCAGGGGCGGACTTTACGTATACCAAGCCGTAGCACGGGCTACGGCTTAACTTTTTATCTGTAGTGTAAAAAAAATCGGTTTTTATACCAATGATACCCCTGAACAACTACGAGGACACCACTAAAAAAAGTTTGTAAGCCCAAATCTTAATTGCCCAATATGTTAGCTCAAATCAATTGAAGATTGTAAATAATAAGCCCAATTGCCCAATATGTTAGCCCAAAATAAAAAAAACATTGTAAATAATTGCCCAATTGCCCTGAAGTTTTAATGCATGACACGACACAACTACGAGGATACCAATCAATTGAAAATAATAAGCTCAAATCCCAATTGCCCATTTCGTCACACTATAAGCGATGATGATAAATTTTGCAAACTTGAATGGAATAAGTGATCGTGCGCGTGTTATGGTTGAAACGGGAACGCATAGTTCTTGTTCTTCAATTTATCGGGTAGTGAAGCTAGCTTTACTTTTACCGGTTGCAATCGCAACCGTTGAAAGATGTTTTTCGAAATTGAAGCTTGTCATGACGGATTTACGCAATCGAATGGGCCCGAAATTTTTGAACAATGCTATAGTTTGTGCGGTCGAAAATGATTTTTACGTGAAGTAAAAGATGACGATGTGATGGAACGATTTCAAGCTATGAAAAAAAAGAAGAGAACAAATCTATTAGGTATTTGTTTTACATTATTTATTTATTGGCGTTTTTTTTTTTAATTGTACGATTGCACTTGATTTTTTTTTTGATACCCCTGAGTTAATGTTCTAGTTCCGCTAGTGAGTATTCAAGTTCTTGTTGAATAGAGAAAGCACGAGCATGAGGTTTGATAGAGTGAGAGTGTAGTGGCACAGAAAGATCCAAGTCTAGAAGAAGTGAGAACAAGAATGACATCCAAGTCTAGAAGAAGCAACAAGAAGAATGACATGTTGCAAACACAATCCATTTCTAAACGCATATTAGATGTCTAAGTTAAATACAACATAATTTTAATTTTGGAAGATTAAACAAGCTATTACCAAAATTTAGTTTCCTCTAAACTTTTTAGAATTGAAATTATGAAGACATATTTGTCCAAGTATTTCGTCATGTATACAAAACTTTTAAGGAATTAGGTATCATTTTAAATAATTGTTTTTTAAGACCAAATTGCAAGTGAAAGTTATTTTTAATCATTTTAACCAATATTAGTATTTACCAAAATAATTTAAGTTGGTATATGCAGTTTTTTAATCATAAAAAACTCTAGTTAACATAAAATATTATACAAAAGTAGACTAGGTTATTATAAAAAAAGTTCAAAAGTCGACTTTGTTTGTGGAATTATATAAAATAAAAAAGTTAACGAAAAATGATAGTTGAAAAAAAAAAGAAGATGAAAGATGATAGTTGAAAACAAACAAGAAGATGAAAGTTTTTACATAATTAACAATGACTAAGGAGTTTAATAGGCAATAGGCCATGCCCCATGGCCATCCAAGATTTTTTTTGGGCAGGTCAGTCCATTAAACAAGTCTTTATGACTTTGGCCCATCGAATAAGAAAAAACTAGTAATTATGATATGATATTTGAACGATTTAAGGCAACTGGATTAAATAAAGTCACAGGCAACAAACGCAGTAGCAATCTTTTAGTTAATTTATTTATAGTTTAATAATTATGTCAATCCTGAATTTGCGAATATCACCCATTCCCATTGCAAACCACCCCAAAGAAGCTGATACTTATTACCTAACATAAGGGCAATACGACTCACATTATGGTGAACGGTTGGATGCATAACGTTGAAGATAACACCCAAGCACTCATTAAGCATAGACAGCCTACGGATCTCCCAGGGTCCGTCCACACTTCTTTTTTCTTTTTTTCTTTTTTAGCGGAAAATCCTGACTTGGACTTCCTTGACCTCCTAGAAAATTAGACATCTATCTTATAGCCAACACAGTAAAAATTAAAAATATTATATGTGCCCATACAAAATAGTTAAAATATCAAATATACCAAATTTATTAAAACAATCTAATAATAATAATCATTTTACCCTTATTTCTTTGAATTCAAGTTTTCATATATGCTCATCTTGTAACTTCATATCTTTACATAACACATTTTAAGTTTAAATTTATTTTTACCCATTTTTATATTTTTTTCCATAAACGATAATATTCTTCATATATAATATTTAAGCTAAATAAATTAAGCAAGAAATGAGTAAATATAATATCTGAAGTTAAAGGTCATATATGAGATCTCAAAGTTTTAGAAAATAAGGGTAAAATTGTTATTTATTAAATTGTTATAATTAATTGGGTATATATGATATTTCAACATCTTTGTAAAGAGTATATATGATATTTTGCAAGTTTATAGGGATATATATGATATTTTGCAAGTTTATAAAGGTGTGTGTATATAGAGAGAGAGAGAGAGAGAGATTAAGAATTTTTTATCAAACAAAACTGTAGAAGCTGAACACACCTATAAAACAACTTGTGAACTATGATTCTCCTCTTCTTTTTTATTAACACAACAATCAAGTTAACATTTAAAAGACGATAATTAAAAAAAAATGAAATATATTTATAAAGAGATGACTGAAAATGACCAAAAGAGTTTGATAGGCCATGACCATCCAAGAATTTGTATATAGGATAGGTCAGTCCCTTAAACAAGCTTTTTAAGACTCTGGCCCATCAAATAAAGAAAAACTAGTTTTAAGACTTTGGCCCATTGTGATGTTATGAACTTCATTTTGGATTCTAGAATTCTAGAAGATGCACATTGAAGATTACTTGTACGGTTGTACCAAAAGCAACTACACGAACCACACTCTGAATCAAAATCTGAGAATATGAAGCACATTCATTGGGATCAACTGGATTGGCATGCACTTTAAGACCAAATTGCAAGTGTAAGATATTTTTTAATCATTTTAACCAATGTTAGTATTTAACAAGATAGATTAAGTTAGTATATCCGATTTTTTAATCATAAAACACTCTAGTTAACATAGAATATCATATAAATAAAAGTAGGCTAGGTTATTATAAAAAAAAGAAAGCAAACTTGAAATTCGATTTTGTTTGGGGAATTATTGATGATAAAAAAAAATGAAAAGATGATAGTTTTGACATAATTAAAAATGCTAAAGGGATCCAAGAACGTAGGTTTTGCCTCGGTTTGGTCGGTTTGAAACACTGGTTTCGGTTCAGTTCAATTTAGGTTTGAGTTTGTAAATTGGTTCTTGCACGCGCTTTTTTAACCGTTTTGACAACAAAAAGGTTAAAAAACATAAAATACCAATTTTATTGTTTTTATAATTTTCAAACCATTTTAGGATAAATATAACAAGTTTTTTTATAATTTTTTTTAAAAAAGCTCAATAAAATAACATTTGCATTAAAGAAATGGACCAGTTATTCCGATATGGTCCAAAATGGCTACACATACATGCGTGGGGCACAACAACAACATAGAACAGAATGCATGCAAATTTGGACCATATCAATTTGCTTGCATTTCGTTCCATGTTGTTGTGCTCCATGCATGCATGTAAGGCCATTTTGGACCATATCAATTTTTTACTAGGTTTTTTTAGAACAGTCCGTTTCGGTTTTTGGCATGGAGAACGGGAACCGGTGCCAAACCACTGGTTTGGAATAGAAACTGGAGCAGTTTGTATGGAACTAGTTTCGGGTCGGGTTGGTGAAACCAGTTCGATTCAACCGAGGGCTCTTGGGTGATTAATTCTTGTTCAAGTTAAAATTGGGATTTGCCGCAAGTCGCGCACTCATGACGTAGCTCTTTCTTGGTGAGGTGTCTGGGAGGGTGAGCAACTGTAGGTTGCTTTCCTCTCCTTCGTTTGTTGGTGGGTTGATACCTGGCCTCCTCCTCACCTCGAGAAGGAGGACTCGTTATCACTTCTCGGTTTTGATTGTTTCCAATGGGCTCTGCCAAGGGTAGGAGCATGGTATCCAGTGCCTCTGAAGGGGATGTTGGCTCCACCTCGTCCAATGGAGTGTGGCTATGCCCCTTCAGGAACTTCCACGAGTGTAAAGACGGCAAGCCTGGGTCTTCTGGGTATAACAGATTGATCGCGCATTTTCAGCAATTCCATTTTAAAGATGATCGTAAAGAATCCCTTCAAGGTGCGCTTTCTAAGGATTTAGAATTGTTTTCGAATGTTGGGGAAACCTTGCGAGTTTTGGGATATTGGTTGTGTGGGAGGTGCATGAAGACACACGCACTTAGTAGGGGGTGTCATCATCCTGATGGTGTTTTCACGTTCTCTAGAAAATCCGGGTCTGATGAGGATTTTGTCGTGGGGATCCCAAGGCCCCAAGGCCCCAAGATCCTGTGATGGTTGTTAAGCTTAGGACCCCGCAGGGAGTGATGGGAGATGTCGATCTCCTTGAACGTGTTTTCTCCCTTCCGGTTCGAACTGTTAAGAGCATCCCCCCAAGCTGTCGTTTAGCATTTGCACAAGCTTTGACAGGTGCCATCCATAAAGTAGTAGCTTCCCCTGGGACTGTCGAAAGTTGGGTCAAACTCTTGCTCTTACCCCGTTGTACCCTTAAGGTGGTTAAGCCGTCTTCCAGGCAAGAGCGAAGGTCGGGTAATCGAAAATCCTTGCAATGTGATAGTATTTTGCGGGCCTTAGCCATGTGGAAGGAGGGCTCTGGTTTTGAGGTTTTGGTCAATTCCCTCCTTTCCGATACTGGAGAAGGGGTCGTGCGTGGTGGGGAGGCACAACGGGAGATAGCTGAGGAGGTTAGCCCCAACATCAAGCAATGTCTTAGGAAAGTGAGTGATGGTCACTTCACTGCTGCAGTTAAGGTATTGTGTTCCAGTGGGGTTGCTCCCCGGGGGGAATCTACCATGCAAGCCCTTATCGACAAACATCCCTTCGCACCGCCCCCGAACCTCCCTTCAACTCCTCTTTCACAACCTGCGTTATCCGTGGATGAAGACTGCGTGCACAGGTGTGTGAAATCTTTCCCGAAAGGGACATCTTGTGGGCGAGATGGCCTGCGGGCCCAACACCTGTTGGACGCTCTTAGCGGCGAGGGGTCGGCGACGGCCTCGGGACTGCTTACTGCCATCACTGAAGTGGTAAACCTTTGGCTAGGGGGGTTATGTCCTAAGGTGCTCGCGGATTTTGTTGCTTCGGCGCCCCTAACCCCTTTGTTGAAGCCTGATAATGGGATTCGCCCCATTGCTGTGGGGGCAATTTGGAGAAGATTAGTCTCCAAAGTAGCCATGAAGAAAGTTGGGAAAGAAGCTGTTAAGTACTTGGGGGACTTTCAATTTGGGGTGGGGGTCCCCAATGGGGCGGAGGCGGTGTTGCACAGCGCTAACAGGTTTCTTAATTCTTTTCATTCAGATGGTTCGCTGGCCATGCTTACGGTTGATTTTTCCAACGCTTTCAACTTAGTTGACCGTTCAGTTTTGCTTCGCGAGGTCCATCGCCATTGCCCCTCCATATTCCCATGGGTTCAATTTCTGTATGCTCAGTCTGCTAGGCTATACGTGGGGAATGATCGCATCGGGGCATTCACGGGGGTGCAGCAAGGGGATCCCTTGGGACCTTTGCTTTTTGCCCTAGCCTTACACCCTTTAGTGCTTCAGGTGCAGGAAAACTGTAAACTCCCCTTCCATGCTTGGTACTTGGATGACGTGACAATTATCGGGGACGCTGTTCAGGTTGCTAAAGCTCTCGACATCATCGGTTCGGAGGGCCCAGCCTTGAGGCTACGGCTTAATATTAGAAAAACTGAAGTATTTTGGCCGACATGCAACGGGGTGAAGGTCCGGCCAGGGCTTTTCCCCAGTGAGATTGGGAGGCCGGAGAAAGGTGTCAAACTGCTAAGAGGGGCAGTCAGCCGTGATGCCAGTTTTATTAGTGGTCTAGCGGCTAAGAGGGCAACGCGTGCTGTTGACATTATGGGACACCTTCCCTTGTTGCGGGATCCTCAAAGCGAACTCCTCTTGCTTAGATCTTGTATGGGGGTTGCAAAGTTACTATTTGGTTTACGAACTTGCCAGCCCCCCTTTGTGGATGATGCTGTTTCATGTTTTGATAAAGGTCTTCGGGAGGCAATAGAAGACATTGTCGTATGTGGGGGTCCTTTTTTTTGGTGATCTACAGTGGCGAATCGTGACCTTGCCAATGAGGCTTGGTGGGTTGGGCCTTCTCTCGGCCCGGGATGTGGCTGCCTATGCCTTTGTGGCTTCCAGGTCTCAATCTTGGGAGTTGCAGGACCACATCTTATGTAACAGTGGGGTTGCTAACACTGATCCGGATTATGCCAGCGCCTTGGAACGCTTGCATGAATCTCTACCTGACTTTGATCTCGGCGGTTTCTCTAACAAGGACACCGCCCCCAAAAAGCCACAGAAAACTTTGGCGAATGCCCTTTGTTGTCGAATCGCACAAAGCTTGGGAGAAGATTTCCATTTGTCACCCCGCCAGAAAGCCGTCATTGAATGCCTACAGAGGCCTCACGCTCAGGATTTCTTAACTGTTATTCCTATTGAAGGTTTGGGTCAACGTATGTCAGCGGTGGAGTACCGGTCAATCCTTAAGTACCGTTTGATGATCCCCATGTTCCCGAATGATGAAACTTGCCCAGTCTGCCGTAAAGCATGCCTGGATAAATACGGGGAGCATGCGTTACACTGTAGAGAGTTGCCGGGGTTTAAGTATCGCCATGACTTTGTGCGAGACGCGTTAATGGATATTCTCAGACGAGCAGGGATCTCGGCGAAGAAAGAGGCACCGGTTAATTTTCTTACAGACCCGTCGGAGGGGAGGTCCACCCTACGCCCAGCTGACGTGCTAGTTTTTGGTTGGGAGGGCGGGAAACATGCTTGTGTCGATCTCACAGGTGTATCCCCACTAGCCGGGTTCCGGGAAAATGGGTTTGTGGCGGGGCAAGCGGTACTGAAAGCAGAGTCAAAGAAGGTGGAAAAGCACGCGAAAGCTTGTGAGGATAATCAACATGCCTTTGTCCCCCTGGCGTTTGACACGTTCGGCTCCTTGGCGCCGGAGGCAGTTCGGTTCTTGTCTAGAGTTCAGCGTGTGGTCCATAGCAACTTTTCGACCCCTCAAGGGCGGGGCTTTGTTTTTAGTAGATTAGGGTTTTCTATTCAAAAAGGGATGGCGGCGCAGTTTGTTGCTCGTCTACCTGCTATCCTTATGTAATTTGCCCTGATGATTGGAATGAAATTTTACTATTGAAAAAAAAAAAAAAAAAAGGCAACTTGATTAACTAAAGTCACAGGCAACAAAGTCAGTGTGAGATTAGAGTCTTTTTATCTTATCTAGTTTAAAGTTTAATTATGTCAATTTTGAAATTGCCATGTTTTCCACATTCCAAGGGCAAACAAGCCCAAAGAAGCCGATACTTAATCCCTAACATAAGGGCAATATGACCCACATTATGGTGAACGGTTGGATGCTTAACGTTGAAGATGAAAGCCAAGTACCTATTAAGCATCTCCAATGGAGAGCCCACGAACCTTCCACGATCCGTCCACACTAAACGTCCCTGGAGGACGGTGAAAGCGTTATGATCGAGGACTTCTATGTTTTTCTTCACTGAATGTGCCCGACTTATGAATCAACCGAATTAAAGAGAGAGAAACTATGAGGGTCGGCTCTTCTATATAGCACGCTAAAACAAGAGCTTTAGGTCCCAAAACTAAAAAGTCTTTCGGATTCTTTAAAAAATATATCCAATTTAAATAATTATTAAAAAAATAATACTGTTATTATTGCATATAGAAGTGTTGGTTCCGAATTCTAACAAAAATATGTTTTTGGAATTTCAACTTTACATATATGTTCCTGGTGGAGTTGTTGGAGTATAATCTTTATACCTTAAAAAGAATTAAAATTACGTACTTACAAATGAAAATGTAATGAATAAAACCTCATTACAAATCTGCTTCATTGATAACTATTCATGGCTGCTTTCGTATTACTTTTCTTTTTAGTTACTTGGGGTCCACAGTGTCATTTTTTTGATAATGTATTTATTTTGTTAGTTGTAATAGATTTATTATAAGGAGTTAATTGCATTTATTTTAAGTTGCCGACAATAAATAATTTCATAATTTGGGTTTATCATTGTTTCCTATAAATAATAGAGAGAGGTGTAAAAATGCAGAAAAATGTCAGTTAATCTTGAGAGCAAAATACAAGAAAATTACAATCTACACTATTCATTTAGCTAAGGTTTTAGAATGAACAAGAGAGATTAAATTTCTGATCATACAAAACTATAGAAGTTGAACACACCTATAAAAGAACTTGTGGTGAACTATGATTCTCCTTTTCTTTTTTCCAAATCGAGAATCTTTCATCTTGTATTATGAATAGGGTCCGATCCTCTTCGAATTCGCCTTTTGTTTGATTGACTTGGATCAAACATCATTGCGGGTGTTGGTGCAATATTCACAAATTGCTCAACTTTTAGAACGCGTGAATTTCTTGAAAACAATCTTTCTTCTCCCCATCTTAAAGCAAGATCAATGCTTCTACTACGTGCGGAAACCGTATTGGAATGTGTAGATAATAACATGATACAAACAAAGATCATCATCACTTTGTAATTAGCAATCCCCATGGTTGGAGAGTGATATTGGTGATGATGGTATGTTTGTTTATGGATTGTGACTTATACATGTAAGGCAGGTTATGGTCTTTTATGAGATTTGGATGAAAATAAAGGTTGAAAAAGCCAACAAGTAGATTCATTTCAATCATAAGGTTTGATGTGCCATAGAAGCCACATAGAGAGAGAGAGAGAGAGAGAGAGTGAGTTGTTCTTTAGAAGACAGTGACAGGTTTGAACGAAAAGAAGGTTGGAACAGCACTCTTGGAATGTTTATAGAATTTGTTCCTTATTTGGAATGTATTGAGCCGGGTGTCTCACTGGAAGCAGTCTCTCTATTCCTACGAGGTAGAGGTAAGACTGTCTACATCTTACCCTTCTCAGACCCTACTTTTGCTTTGCTATTGGTGGGATTTACTGAGTATGATGATGATGTTCCTTATTTGTCTTTCTTCTTCAACTTCCTTGCAAAGGAAGTACATAAATGTTTTACCGTTGGGATATTGGATGTCTTTCTTCAACATTATATGATATGTACTATTTGCAACATTATAATCATTTATGATGATTAGGTTGCGAAATATAATGTTTGGATGTAGTTTTTGTTATTGTAACGAGTTAGTATAATATATTTGCCTAACATATTCAGTTTTGTCACAACTCTGATAATTATCCTATATATTAAAAAACAAAGCTTATGAATAGTAAATATACATAACTTCACGGCATCTTTTGTTGACTTTTTTCCCCTATACCCTTTTTAAGTGTGTATATATATCTATTTTCTTCAAAGTTAGTTAGATTATTCATCATGGTGGAGTGGTTTTGTGGTTGTATGTGTTTTAAAGAGACTCAAGTTCAAATCATGGGGTCTTCTGTTTTTTTTTTCCATTTCGTCGCGCCGCAACGCGACGCGCAGCATTAAAACCTAGTAAGTTTCAAAACGCAAATCCTAAATAGCTTCATAGAATCAAAATTTAAATCCTTAAAGCAAGCTGGGGTCTTCTGTTTTTTTTCCATTTCGTCACGCCGCAACGCGACGCGCAGCATTAAAACCTAGTAAGTTTCAAAACGCAAATCCTAAATAGCTTCATAGAATCAAAATTTAAATCCTTAAAGCAAGCTGAGATTACAACAGGTGCAAGAAAGCCAGATAAAGGAAAAGCTGAGGGAATAGAAATATCTATATTAAAATAATAGTAATAAAACTTAGAACTTACCAAAGTGCTTGCTTTATGCTCTCTTGAACTCAACTTTAGAATTCCAAGCTCTTATATCCATGCAATATATAAGCCAGTCTTGATTTCTTGTACTTGATTTTGCTTTATGCTTTTCTTTGCTTCCGTATAACCATCTATTTTACTGTTTTTACACTATTCCCTTTTTTGGTTCTCATCTAGCAAACAGTTCGTGAGCCGTTCTGTGAGAAGTTCGTTTACGTTCGTCCATTTAATAGATAAACAAACACGAACAAGAAATTTCCGTCGACTAGTTAAATGAACGAACACGAACAGAAGTCTAGTTCGTCCAATTGTGTTCGCAAACGTTCAGTAATGTATTTGTAAACGTTTATTCATTTATGTTTTTTATTTATGTTATTTTATCAAAGATTTATTTGCATTTATTTATTTTATCTGAACCCTTGATATTATTTAATTTTTATTTATTATATTACCCTAACAAATGGAATAGGAAACCCCATTCTCACCTTGTTTATGCATCATTACTTCCTTCTTATGATTTTACATCGACGAATACTATCAACCTCCGTTCCACGATTAGGGCTTTATGTTCCAGCACTGCTCCCTCAACTATCCATCTCTAGCCTCCACAAATTTTATTTGTGTTCCTTTGTGTTTATAAACCATTCATGAACACGTTTATTTCCTTGGTGAACGAACATGAACAGAAAATCCCGTTCAGTAAATTTTCATTCCGCCGATTTTATTTGTGTTCATTTGTGTTTGTAAAACATTTATGAACACATTTATTTCCTTAATGAACGAACATGAATAGAAAATTTGGTTCGGTAAGTTTTCATGAACCGTATACATTATTTCCTTAGCAAACGAACACGAACAATCGTTAGACTCATTTGCAACCCTATTCCCATTTATCTCTTATTGTGTGAATTTTATTTATAACTGGTACAACATTAAATTATATATATAAGTATATTCAAACTTAATACAAGAAAAGAACTAAATGGTAGAAAGCCTTTAAGACACAATGGCACCCTGAACACACAACGCAAATTTCATGTTGATAAATATAATTTCAAGAACAGAAATATAAAAGTTATGCTTTGTGTACATATTAATGAAGTGGGCCACGGACTGCGATTACTGGTGGTGTGACTGCAGGTGATGGTGCCACGACGGTTCCTGGTGCAATTGTGACCTGCAAGCCTCTATGTTGGCCTGCCTGGATCATGAATGCAACGTCTGCCGCCGCCAATGTTTCAACCTCCTGATTATTCATAAAAACGGTATAACGAAAACAGGCTATTTACTAAATCCTGAAGAAGATTGAATCAGGCAGTAGGCACTGGTACATAAAGTTCAGGGGGTAGTTTTAGAACAAAGTTATAAGTGGCAACATGCAATGGGTGGACGGACTTTTTACGTTTAAGATGCGTGCATTGCACATCACGCATCGGTTTTTAGGACCAAAACGCATTGGAGCGCACCGCGCTTTTTAAAACCAAGGATGGTGGCATTTAAGGTCAAACATTCCTTATGACCCAACATCTATCCAGTCCACTGCCGATGTGGGTTTGCGTCAGCCATTACAGTTCGGGTCAAAAGCGGGTCAATTCATAACGGGCTGACACACCAACAAGTTTAAAATGCCTTCTTTTAAAGAAAAACGTTATAGATAATTAAGATATTATTTTTTATTACAAAAAGAAACTATATTATTTAGATGATATCAACTAAGGTGTCGAGTCAGGGGTCTCATTTGGAGCAGTCTCTCTATTCTTCCGAGATAGAGGTGACTAATGTGCTTGATATATATTAATAGGGGTGTAAATGAACCAAGCCTTCCACTACTCGAGCTCGGCCCGTCATGTTTTTTTGAAGCTCGAGCTCAGCTCGGTTCGAGCTTACTCTTTTGAGATCGAGCTCGGCTGGCGAGTAAAACCCAAAGATCGAGCTTAGCTCGGCTTGACTTGGCTCGAGGTAATTTGAAGACAATCTCAAACGAACTAAAAGCTCGGCTCGAGCTCGCTTCGATATAGCTTAAACGAGCAATAGCTTTCGATCTCCGCTCGCCAATGTTACGATAGTTATATTATATATATATATATATATATATAATTTAAAATTATGTTTGGGATTGTTTAGGCTCGTGAGCCTATAAGATCTTTGTATATAAAGCTCGAGCTCGGGCTCGATAACTACACGAGTCATATTTCCGGCTTGAGCCCGGGCTCGGGCTCCTTAAGGCTCGGCTAGTTCGAGCTTTTTACCGATCCGATCCTGAGTAGCTTTCGAGCCGCTGCGCATCGTTTACACTCCTATATGTTAACTAATGTGCTTGATATGTAATATTAGAGGTGGTAAAATGGGTGTGGGTCAGGTAATGGGCTCACGTCAAAGGGGTTACTATTGAGTTTGAACTTAGAAAACCTGTCAAGTTGGAATGAGCCACCAACACCGTGAATCATGTTTTTTAATATATATACACACACACAAACACCATTGAAAATGAAGACAAACTATATTCTTATGATGATGATGTAACCATTAAGTCAAATTTTGAACACACTTTCGACAACTTAAGACCCCTACTTGTTTCCTAAATTGTTTTCTAATTTAACTGTTCCACTCATTATCAATAAAATGCAACCCAAAATGACCCTTTTAACATACAAATCAACCTCTAAGAATAATAGAAAACAAGGATTGTATTAATTAACAAAGAATCAAAAGATCATCGTGTTTTACCTGTGCTTGCCTTCGACGTTGCAATATACTGATTGCCCAAATCATTATGTAGCAAGGAAGGAGAAAACCAGCTGCCCGAAGCAGGAAAATCTGTCAATAATATACAACTTATTAAAATTTGCAATAATAATCTTCCTCAAATATGTTTTTATCAGGAATATAAATATGCATGCAATTAATTTCACGTACAGCAAAAAATACAGAAGGATCATCATCGTCACTATCACCATCTCCAATAGTCAGAGCATGCCTCAATAACAGAAGAGCCATCAACTGACCAAAAATTAGCAAAACGGTTGAGAATAATAATTATTCGAATCCAGGGGGTTTTCTGCCATTTTCCAAACTAAAAACTAGGGATGTGATTGGTACAGTACACATCCTTGTACCGGAACCGTAAATACAGATACCGAATTTAAAAAAAAAATTGGATACCGATTACCATACCTAATATATTGGTACGGAACAGGTCGTATTTTGGTACCGATGTACCGTACCCACTTTTGAGTTTGGTACCACTTTTTTTAGCACTCGTACGGGTACCAAATAGGTAAAATGGGTACGAGTACAAATGTGATACGGGTACCAAATAGTAATAAATATGAGTATCATAAATACCATAATATGAAAAAAAAAAAAAAAACTCTTAACGTTCTATATAAAGTTTGGTACCAGTACACCATTTTTACCCGTTCCCGTACTGATACCGAAAGTACCAGATACCGAAATCAATAAAACTGGGTACCGATACATGTACCAAATACCTAAAATCGGTACGGATACGGGTATTTGGGAAAAGATTTTCATCCTACTAAAACTCAATTCTCATTTTCTATATTTATTAGAGGGATAATGCGGGCTTACTATGATGGCAACTGAACGGCAAAGGGAAGCACCACTAGCACCGTTGTCTTCATATTCATCATAGTCCGACTCGATAAAACGTTGTTCAGCAGCTGCCAAAGCCAAGACTCGAGGATCATTCAGATCTAAAGGAGTACCAGAAAGTGTCCAGTTTCCACTGCAACGAAAAACAATTTATTTACGTCAGTTCAAACTGATGCCATCAAATTATTTGTAATGATATTAATAGGAAACCATGCCTGATGTTAATGATGGTGTCATCAGGTTGAGGTGGGGGAGCAGTGTAGCCAGGTTTGTAAGGCTGTGTAACGAAGATTTTTCCAAGAAGTTAGCCATTTATATAACGTATTACGTTAATAATATCGTCGGGAATACATTTAAACCAATATTTATACAAAAGTTAAGTGCATGTTGTAGATGTTATGCGAGTCACTCACCAAAACACAATAAAGGGTTCAATCTTGGTTTTATAAAAGCGTGAGGCAAGAGCTTCATGTACGTGAGACATTTGGTATTCAGAAATTCTTATATATTAATTTTGAAAACATTTTCTACTTTATTAATCCTTAAAACACAAACAAAAAAGATGATAAATAATATTAGACAATCAATGTATTATAGTATAGGATTAGGGACTAGATGTGTAATATGGTGTTCTATATAAACACCCACCTTATTTAACCCTAATTATACAATTACAATCAAATACAATTCTGATTACAAAGTTTAACTAATAAAGATAATTATAATTTAATTCTTGATTTTCTTACATCTGTATACAACCAAACAAGCTCTATGTACAACAAAACAAGCTATATGTACAACTAAAAAACCACAAGACACGAAATAAACAGTTCAAAGACCATAATTTAACGTTATAGGTCTCAAATGCCGAGGCGCGAGAAAAGAGCATCACGTAAGCAAGGCGTTGCTCTATGTACAACTTTAGTTGCATCTCTTTTAATTATCATCCTTTTTATCAAGTAAACCATTCATAATTTCTACAGTCTTTCGGTTGTTTTTACATACGAGCCTCCTAAATACTCTAATTTTGACCAACTTTGACAAAAATTTGACCCAGATGTGCATGAGGCGCCACCTCAATTCCTTGAGGCGTTCTCTAGATCGCCACGATTGTCATGGGCGCTTTTTAAAACCAAGAAGACTAACTCACTTTTTTAGACTATTTTCAACTTCTAAAATACCCTTCAAATTTCAATACCAATAATATTTCAAACAAGGAGAATGGGAACATAGTAATGCATAGCTTAGTGTAAGTACAAACAAATAAACATGAGAAAAGTACAGGGTAACTGGTATTAAATTCAAAAGACGGCTGACACAAACAATATATTTGTGGTCGAAATGCAAATAACCACAACGAATTGTCATCTTATTCACAGCAGTTTGTCACAGGAGAAGAGAGAAACTGGCAGCAAAACAAGATTAAAATACAAATTCAGGTACCTGATGACAGATTTCACAAATTATATCTCTTTTCTCATCGCACCATCGCTGAACACATTTCCTATGTGCAAACTGCAATATATAAGGTACTTTCATATCAACATGCTTTACTCATATAACAAACCGTCCACAATACAAAACAAGTATTCAGATTTAACATAAACCATGAACATAATCATAAAATATCAGTAAACCACCACCATCCTTTAAATAACAAAAAAAAAAAAAAACTACCTTAAGACTGCCACTGCAAGCACAAGGAACTTCAAGGTTCTTTACACTATCTTCCTCCTGGCATATCCGGCATTCGATCGACTGAATCAACGGTTCTTCCTCACTAGACACATTACATTCTTCAACCACCTTACTATCAGTAGTCAAACCACCAGTTTGACTACAACAACCCTTTGTAACAAACCCTGAATTCCCCCCTTCCAGTGGCACCACAGGCCGGTCACCGCGTAAAATTCGCTCGTCTTCCATCTGCAAAATAACACCTTAATCAGCAACAATTCAACAAGTTCAACAATTTCAAACCCCCAAATTTATCATTTTTCAAAGTCCAAACCCTAATAATCAAATTAGAGCCACTACTAACACAATTGTCAATATGTATTCATACAATTATGGCTACAACAACTAAATTTAGATAATCCATAAGTCAATTTCATAGTTTACAGAATTATTACAGAGATTAATTCGAATTTATTTGATTTACATGTATGGACACTATGGATGAAAAATTAGAGAAATTAAACCGAAAACGGTAGCGAAATGGAGATCAAAACATGGAGATTGATGAATTGAAAGCAGATTGAAATTGGATTACCTTTTGAGAAGTGATCGAGTTTGAAATCAGTTGTTGTTGAGATGTAGATATTGTTATCGGTGAAGGTGAACATATATTATTTTATATTAATAACATGAGAAATGGACGTTTGGATAACAATATATAAGAAAAAGGAGGATCATTTTTGGAGTACTGTTTCTCATAATCTTTTGACGGCCGTTTAGTGCTTGTCTTAAAAAAATAGAAGTCGGTATAACTGTTTTTTTTTTTAACGTCGGATAAGTATGCGAGCCCTCAATCGAGCAAATACATCTCTTCTCCATAACGCTCAGCGTTGGATGCATACCCGAGCCACCAGTTCTAGAGAAAACCCGCCAAAGGACAGCGCCACTGCGGTAAAACCCGGTTTTGTTCGGTTTTGAACTGACGACCTTAGTTGTGCGACACCTTTAAGACCAGACTCCCTTTGTCAAAGGAGGGCGCCATTCTCCCCTACGCCATCACAATAGTGAGCACCAAAGACTTGTATGGTGCACCATCTTGAGTGAGCTAATCAAATTATTATTATTTATTATTATTATTATTATTATTAATATTATTATTATTATTGTTATTATTATTATTAAAATCATTATTATTATTATTGATTATAGATCCTGTACAACGAGCCCAAAGTGTGAGAAGTGTGATAAATATTGTGAATATGACATGTGTCCTCAATCTAAATTAATTCAAAAGGGTTAACAAGTAATTTTTCTCATTGATTCAATTAATTGAAAACCTTCCATAACCGCCACCAGTTATTATAGGAATACGAATTTGTATTTTTTTTTAAGATCCATTAAGATTCTGTAAGTTATCGTTCATCAATTATAATTTCTGAAGATCGCAAAATGAAGGTTTTATAGAGTGTTATATAGTGATGGATGCAGAATGAAGGTTTTTATTAGGGATGGCAAAATGGGTGGATTGAGTAGGTTTGGGTAATGGGTTAGGATGGGTATGGGTTAGAATGGGTTTGGATTAAGATGGGTTTATTAAGAGATGGGTTGGAATGGGTTTAGGTCAAGATGAGTTTTTGTCAAAAAATTCAAAAAAATTCAAACAAAATTCAAAAAAAAATCAAAAAATTCAAAAAAATTCAAAAAATTCAAAAAAATTCAAAAAAGTTCAAAAAATAAAAAAAAATAAAAAAAAGCTTACTGTTAATCAAAAGAGTAACATGTCAAACTTAACCCTTTGAATGAATAACAATGAAATGACTCTTTGAACCCGTCTCAAAAGACTGGTTGTTACTTTACATGCTAGGCTTTGCAGGCTAAACCAAAAAGACACTAGTCTTTGACCCATTTATTGACTAAAATTATCAAGCATTGACACACATCTTTATATAACCTTTTTCAATCCAAAGTCAAACTACAAATCATGGTAGCAGGGGCGGTTCTTAGAAGAGTTGTGGCAGGGCCACGGCCCGGGCAAGTTTTTCGGGCGTAGTGCTAATTTTCCGCATTTCGATCGAAATTTTTTATATATACTATGTTTGGCCCGGGCTTGTCCGGGCTTTTTTTAGTGACCGTGTCTTTCGGCCCTGGCATGTTTAACGGGCAAGATCCGCCACTGCATGGTAGTAAGTGAAATGACTCCATGTTACTGTTAATCACTAGTTTTGTTGTCAATTTCACTATGCACAAATGTAGGGCTGTAAACGAGCCGAGTCGAGCTGAGCCGAGCTAGACCCAGCTCGAGCTCGGCCAGAACTCGATTCGAGCTGGCTCGGCTAGAGCTCGAATTTCAAATCGAGCTGAGATTTGAGGCTCGAGCTCGGCTCGATTAGAATTCGAGCTAGCTCGGCTCGGCTCGATCTAGCTCGAAGTAACAAAGAACCGCAAAATTTATTACTTAAAAAGCCCTTAAAAATGAATTTCTTCATAGCCTAAGGGCCATAATTGTCATTTAATTTAATCATATGGCTAAATATGCAAGTATATAAATAGTTAATTCACTTTCTCAATTGTCTTACCTTCTTTTATAGGGGAGATAGTCCCTTAGTTTTTGTTTTCTAAGCGATGTGGGACAAAAAAATGAAGGATGTAAACCTTATCGAGCCAGCTCACGAGCTCACGAGCCGAGCCAGGCCAAGCTCGAGCTCGGCTCGTTTATAAACCGAGCCGAGCCGAGCTGGCTCATTTACAACCGAGCCAATTTCGAGCCGAGCTTTCTTCGAGCTTTTTTTGAGCGAGTTTCGAGCGAGCTGCGAGCCACGAGTTTTTTGAACACCCCTACACAAATGCAAGCAAACAGCAGGCATTAAAGAATCCTCTTGCATATTGTATTTCTGAATGTGACATATCAGAAGCTCAGCTGTACAATTTGAGAAGAAAATGAAAAGAATTACCATAGCCCCGGTTAAGAGTGAGACTTGAAATTTAAAACAATCTGAAGTAAGTTGGTATTTTCACAGCTACACATTCCTGTGCTTCTTTAGTGCTAGCCCCAAGATGAGGTGTGGCTGTCACATTCTGATGCAGTACCAGTTTGGTATCCTTTGTGGCTTCTTGTATTCGGCCTCGCCGCCTCGCACAATGCCTATAACAAACCATGTCACTAGGAATTAGGCACAGTCACAGCAGGAAAATAAAAATATTGACAGTTGAGAACATGTAATATATTGACAGTTAAACTGTTAAACCACTTGGTTTAGAACATGTAAGTATTATCTCAAACGGGTCAAATAAAAAGAAGTCCAGTTTTAATCCGTTTGGTATGAACGAGCTGATCTGGGTGGTGTTTTATCTTAAATGGGTCAAATAAAAAACAGTTGCAGTTTCAACCTGTTTACAACTTGTGAAGTTCGGAAACCGGGCTCCACTGACTCAAACCTGAAAGCTAGGAACCTCTCGATCGTCTTCATTAACCAGGCAGCGGTAAGCGAGCACTGACGTTAGGCATGGAAACAACCTGCCATAAAATGATCCTGGCACGCCCCAAACATAACAAAATACTACAAGCATTTAATCAATCATATAATGTACCATAATGTAAGCAAATACTATTAATAGAGTTGTTAAAAGAATTTTAATACATATTAAAAAGCTCCCTACTGCAAAAAAAAAAAAAAAAAAAAAAAAAAAAAAAAAAAACACGAACTGCAATATCGGCATCTTTTTCATCCCCTTTGCTGTTTCAGATCACCTTGAATATATCCTCCACCCTGAATAACGATCAAAACAAGACAAATATTTCACCCGTTTAAAATTAAAATTAAAATATTTGTAAGGTTAACCCGTTTATTACAATATGCTTACAACCCGCCAACCCATTCACAACTTGTTTACAACACGCCAACCAGACACGATTGACACCCCTAGTATTTGGACCAGAAAAGAGAAGCATAGCCCGAAAAAAGTGATTGGAAGATAATGTTTGGTGGCGTAAAAAAATATTTTCTAAACATGTACTACTTTATCAGTATGGTAGTCAATATTACCTAAACGTGGCTATCATCATATGTCAGATACAATGATTCAATATCTTCTGCAAGTCCTTCCTCGATATCATTCTCGTTTTCATCATCTGGATAAGCAAAATGAGTAAAATATTAATTAACATTCTATACATAGTGAAGTCATAAATAGAATGAACTTAATACCTTCTAAATCAAATAACCAATCACGAGTGCATAGCAAAGCCTCAACATTCGATGAGAGTAATGAAGATCGATATTTACTTAGAACCCGACCCCCAATACTAAAAGATGATTCTGAGGCAACGGTGGTGATTGGGATGCTCAATATATCACGAGCCATGAGAGACAATTGAGGATATCTCCCTTGATTATCCTTCCAATACTGTAAAATGTCAAGTTCTTCTTTTCTATCAAGTCAATCCTCCTCCAAATACATGTCTAGTTGTGATTTTTTTTCTCAACATTCCTAAATTCGCCTGAAAATGACTCAAATCCATCCAAATCATCAGACGTATCAACACAAATATTTGAACTCCTGGCTGTTGAAGAAGTTGTTCTTGACAAAACACCATACTCCGTATCATATAGCTTATGTATCCCTTTGAAAATAATATCCAATTTCTCTTTACATACTTTCTCTTCCATGTTAAGCTTTTTGAAAAAAAAAACTCAACAAGCTCAAACTTATATCGTGGATCTAGAACAACCGCAAAAGATAATATCATGCTATAGTTTTCCCAATATTTATCAAATTTCTTTTTCATTTCTTTTGCCATGTCACTTATCACCTTATCAACATTGTCCATCTGATCTTCAATACACTTTTGAATCTTCCACACATTATAAAAATATAAGTCAGAAGTAGGATAAGAGTTACCAGAAAACAAAGTTGCGATGTTATAGAAAGGCTTCAAAAATTATGTGATTGTTTCCACCCTTGTCCATTCCTGTTCTGATGGGAAAGTCTTATACCTCGAATCAACAAGTGCTAGCCGCTCATATGCATTACGATAGGCCAATGCACTATCGAGCATGAGATAGGTAGAATTCCATCTGGTTACAATATCTTGATGCACTTTTTTCCCGCATTGTAATGACAGTTGGTATATACATTCAGCAAACTTGTACTTTCTATCAGAACTTCCTCTAACATACTTCACCGACTCTCGAACCTTTTCAATGGCTCCTTCAATCACCTTTAATCCTCCTCGAACAATAAGATTTAACACGTGTGCACAACAACGCACATGCGTAAAATCCCCATCACAAAGTAAAACACGATTAAAACGAAATGACTGTTTAAACAATCTACCAAAACATCATTATATTTGGCATTATCTACTGTGATCGTAAACACCTTTTTCTCAATACCCCAATTTCCTAAAAAATTAACCATGTACTCTGCTAAAAGTTTGCCACTGTGTGGAGGTGGTATAACTTTAAAGTTTAGAATTTTTTTTCTTAGAACCCAACTATCGTCAATATAATGAGCCGTCAATGCCATATATCCATCAGTTGTGATAGAGCTCCATAAATCAGTGGTCAGGCATATTCTACTAGTTATCTTTTGCAACTTTTCTTTCAGTTTTGTCTTCTCTCTATCATATATTTTTAAAACATCCGCCTTCGCCGTGTTTCTTGTTATAGGAGTCACATCTCGATGTAAAAGTTTATGTAAATCTCGTGTCCCCTCATGTTCAACATAACTAAAAGGATAGTTGTGTTTAATGATAGAATATGCTAATTTTTCCGGTACAATGCTTGATCTAAAGGAGCACGTTTTCTTGGTGGGCCGGGTTCATCAATGTGGAAACACTTAGGTAAGAGACGTTTCATGGTAGTTGTTCCCTTGTTAGCCTTAAACACCTTTCCACAACCATTACAACTCGCTTTCTTAATCCCATCTTGTTCAGGTGGCATTTTCTCAAAATAATTCCAAACTATTAAATGGTCTTTACTCGAACTAAATGAACTAACTTCATCTTCGAACTCGGGATTAGTCGACATAATTTGTCTCCTACAAATAAATATACACATATACTCTATTAATCATTCTCCATAGAATCAATGATAATCGACTAATTTTAAAAGTCAACTTAACAAAATAACGATAACAAAAGAAAGTACCAAATCTAAGAAAAACCCTAAACCACTTGAACTGCCACTAGATATACAAACTGTAAAAATCCATAGAATTTGATATCTAAATGCCCTAAATTCATTCTTTGAAACAAACAAACCTAATTGATGAAACAAGAAACAAAGAAAACCCTACTTTAAAACCACTTCAACTGCCACTAGATATACAAATTGATCAACAAAAACCCAAAAAAGCTGCAAAAAAGTTCCAAATTTGACTCACCCCCTTCAAGATTTGAATACTAAAACCCTAAATTCTTAATCAAAACATTGAATTTCATCAAACCCATAAAACAATTTCAATAACTTACTCAAAACGTTTGCAGATTCACTGTGAATATTCGTTTAGGGAGTAATGATTCGTTTGAAAGGATTAATCACTGGACGTTGATGAACACCAAGGGTTAATCACTGCAAGTTGGTCTGTAGACGAATCGCACCAAGGGTGAGATCATGATTAGAAAGGATTCACTGTGAATATTCGTTTGAAGGATGCGTGTTTTAGGTTTAGGGAGTAAAAACCCATCTTGACCCATGTGAAAATTTAGATGGGTATTTTAAAACCCATTCTAACCCATCTTAATTAAATCCCCAGCCCAATCTAACTAATTTCATTTTTTAAAGAGGCCCAAAATAACCCAAAATATCATGGTTGGGTTTTTGTTGCCACCTCTAGTTTTTATACAGTGTTACAGTGTTATATAGTGTTGTAGTGTTATATTTTCTGGTAGCAGTTCTATGATGGATGTATAGTTTTATATAGTGTTACATAGTGTTATGTGGTGTTATATAGGGTTGTATAGTGTTACATACTGTTATATAGTGTTGCATAGTGTTATATTTTTTCCGGTAGCAGTTACATGTGTCCGGATTCGTAGAATAAGGATGAACAAAGATCGCTGGAATTTAGGAGAGGTTACCTTATTTGAAACATATAAAAAGACACTATTACCCCTACAATTTTCAAATCAGTCCAAATAATTAAAACACAATTTACAATTTGGTCCCTGTTAATCTCAACTATTAGATCAAAGATCTAATGATTAAAAATATCTCAATATGTCCTAAAATACACCCCGTATACGAAAACGGGCCCTGAATACCTTTATTTTTATTAAAATTAAATAAAATCAAAGTTTTAACATCACTCGCGGGCCGCGAACGTATTGACGAAGAGCTACGCGGGGCGCGACAACCTTGCCACACGACACCCGGTGCTGCCACGTGGCAGCCACACGTCGAGCCTATAGTGGTGACCAGGCCAACCTAGGCCCTACTACCCCTATGTCGCGGGCCGCGTAAGATGACCCTTTGGTCTTCGCGGGCCGCAAGGGACTGAGAAATCAGCCCTATAAATGGAGGGCTTCAGCCTTCAGTCCAACTCGCTCAAATTCGTTTCTTTCTCTAGAATTTTCACATAGTTAAAGCTATTCCCGGGCATAATACCCCCCTAAATAACGAAGTTCTGCCTCGTTGTAAGTATCATAACCCCGGTTACGTATTAGATACTCTGCCTGATTGATCCAGGGTTCCGTAACGGCTGTCGAGGTTCTGCCCGACGTAGTCGTTGGAATGCCGTCTCGGGGAGGGTATTACTAATGTAAATATTGGGTTATTATACTAACGTATGTGCATTTGTGCATTTAATAGATAATCACCAGGAAACCCTAAAGGAAAACCTAAGACAACAATGTGAGTAATCTCCTTTTTGCAAATTGTTTTTACAAAACCTCACATAATTAATATTATATTAAACAGTTATTGAGTATTTGTATTCTACAATTATCGTCGGTATGTTGGGGTTTTGTATACAAAATTTGTTACTACATTGTGAGTAGTAACATGACCACAAGTTGGGTTGACAGTACCGTGGGTGGTAATTAAAGTAGATGGAAACAAATGTAATTGCGCGACCGTCCTCAATACTGTACAATGGTTTTACTTAACTTGATTAAACTGAGATTCACTCACCACTATTTCCCACTGACAAAAATGTTTTTAAACGCGTTTCAGGTAACAAAATGTGAAAGCCAATTAGAAGCCAGCTGGACATCACTGAAGGCTTGGAAAAGTGGCTATTAAGTTTCCAAAAATAAAGAGATGTTTTATTAAATAAAGTCGGGTTTATACCTATGAAAATGTGTGTACTTAAAACTTGGGATTATTCCCACGTGTTTAATATATTGAAAGTGTGGTATTTACTCTGATAAAATATTTCCTAACTACGGTCCTGATGAAATTTCCGCTGCCAAAATGATAACCACCGATACCACTGAAACTGGCCACGGCCGCCCGTTCCCGGGTTGTTAGGGGACGGGGGTTGTGCCAGAAGTTGGTATCAGAGCTAAGCCACTTATTCAGCCACATAAGTGTTATGCTGACACCAAGATATTATTCAATATGTTAGGAAATTTTCTATGGAACTACGTGTATATTTGTATTTTATTGTTGTGTGTTATTTGACTATTTGTTAATATACAGTATGAGCGACCAAGGACCTTCCGACGCCTACCGCCAGTTGTCCAGCTCACCTAGAAGCGAAGGCACCTTTTCACAGCCTGCCCTCTCAGGGTATTCAGATGACAATGAAGATGGGATATTCGTGTTTAAGGCTCAGTCTGAAGAGCCATTCCCTCCTAAAAAGAGAGGGTGGTTCAGTAGTGGAGCGCATGAACGTAGGAAAAGAATGAAAAACAACGTGCTGTAACAGCCGCCAAGAGAGAAACCGATGCCCACACACATGATATGCTTAATAGGAGTTTAGCCAATTTTCATATCCTAGCAACCACACCTGCCGACCCTAACCTGGAGCAACTCATAGCACCTCAACCATTACCACTGTTTCCCACCCAGCCAATGGAAATTGAGAACAACCCAGAAAATCAAATCCCAATGCATGATTTTAACCCAGAAGAGATACCTAGAGTGCCAGCACCTAATCCCTTAGACCCAAACTACGACCCGTGGTTAGACGACAATAGGGATTACCAGCAACGATACCCAATACCAGAAGATGAACTCATGCCGAATCTAGCAGCCTACCCAGGTTTGGACCCTCTAGATCCCTTCTATGATAGCGATCAATACATTAGAGAAATTCTAGAGAATCCATACCCGTACCAGGAACCCATGCCCCAGTTCCCAAACCCAGTACCAGCACCTGCACCCCCAATGAGTGTAGAAAATGTGCAAGAACTCCGAACCTTCGGTGAGGAGATTTTAGAAAGCAGCGAGAGGATGAGTCAGGTTGGAGAACGACTCGTCTGGAAGTATGACGAGCGTAATATGGAGTTTTGGATGAACCCATATCCGTGATGGTGACAGTAGTAGTAATTATATATATATATATATATATAATATGTGTGTACGTTTGAAAAAAAAATTTAGACTATAGCTCTGGATGCATAGTAGTATTGTAATTTTCAATTCCAGTTCCAGTTTGTATTAGATGCATACTATATATAAGAAAGAGTAAGTCGCAATGTTCGACGATTTTGATCAATATGCGTGTTGTGTGATTGTTTGCATTAAATGTTATTTTGTAATATTAATGATTGACAAATGTTTGAAATTCAGATGGACAACGAAGTGGACCATGAAAACCAGAATGACAATAACCCGAATAACAATAATCCGAACAATGATAACCCGAATAATGATAATAATGGAAGCCAAGTGAATAATAGTGGCATCCAACACATAGTGGCACAAATTAGAGACTCAATGCCATTTATTATTCAAACGGTTAAGGAAGCTGATAATAAAAGTTACAATGGCAGTAAGCGACCAACTGAACCAGACCACAACGTAAACAATGGACCAGTACTTCAAGTGCCCGTTCCCAAAGAAGAAGAACCATGTCTTATGGTTGTTCTTACAAGGAATTCTGGTCCTGCAAACCAATAGAATTCTCGGGCAATGAAGGACCCATTGCAACTCTACGCTGGATAGAAAAGAATGAGGCAGTCTTAAAAATAAGTAAGTGCACAGAAAAGGATAAGATAATGTTTGCTTTCAATCTGTTTAAGAACTCAGCTTTAGAATGGTGGAACACTATCCTCCAGTCTAGGGGAAGTGAGAGGGTTTACAATATGGAATGGGAGGAATTTAAGAATATGGTAGAAAGGAAATTCTGTCCTCCCAATGAAAAAGAACAAATAGCAAATAAATTCCTAGACCTTAGAATGACTGGAGTAGATAGTAAGGGTTACACTACTACATTCTTTGAATATGCTAGAATAGTGCCAACCCTTGCATCACCTGAACCAGTATTAATCTCCCGTTACATCTGGGGATTAATCAGTGAGATTAGGCATGTAGTCAAGGCAGCTAGACCTCAAACCATAGAGGAAGCCGTAGAACTAGCAAATACCTTGAAATATGAGTTAGTGCGTACACGAGAAGAAGACCAGAGGAGGAACCTAGCTCAAAAGCTTACCCAGGAATTCCGCTACGGTAATTCCAACCGTGGAAGAAGTGTAGGTTCTACCTCTGCACCCTACTGCAAGGCCTGCAAGAAGAAGCATTCAGGAAAATGCTCTACCTACTGCAATTTCTGCAAGATACCAGGACACAAGGAGGAAGACTGTAAGAGGAAACCTAATAATGTAATGTGCTTCAACTGTGGAGAAAAAGGTCATATCAAGCCAAACTGTCTGAAACTAGTTCCAGCCATGGGCAATAAGACTACTAAAAATGCTAGAGCGTTTGTGCTGACCGCGGAAGAAGCAAAGATGATCCCGGACGTGATAGCCGGTACGTTTTTAGTTAATGATGCTTTTGCTAAAGTATTATTTGACTCTGGTGCAAACCAAAGTTTTATTAATACTTCATTTTGCAAACTTCTCAATCAACCATTAACTAAACTCCCACAAGAATGTCTAGTAGAAACAGCAAATGGAGAAACCATTAAGATTTCTGAAATCTTGCAGGGAGCAAGAATAGAATTTTTAAATCAAAAGTTTATTGCAAACCTTTATCCAATGAATTTGGAAGGATTTGATGTTGTATTAGGAATGGATTGGTTAATAGCCAATAAAGCCAGTATTCTATGTGATCAAAAGTCGATTCAAGTAAAGTCACCAAAGGGTGAAAAGATCACAATTAAAGGAGATAAGTCATCTAGATCCACAAAATTCATCTCTGTGATGAAAATAGCAAGTTATATAAGAAAAGGGTCCTTAGTGTATTTGATTTTTACATAATCACTAACACTAAAGGAAAAGAACTGAAAGATATTCTTGCTGTAACACCCCGTGTTTCAGAAGTCCAAGTCAAAGTCAAGATTGAAGTCAAAGGAACACAAGATTGCTAATTGCGATCTGTCACTCCTTGCTCAATTCCTATTTTGACTTCTTTGACTTGTAATTAGTCTAATTTTATTATCGCTTTAGTTGTATTATGTGGAGTATCTATTAATAATCGCTAATAATTGCTATTTGTCGAATGTTTAATCGATTTATCGCTTATCACAATCACATTCGCAACTCGAATTACGCAATCTGGTTACTGTTCTTATGTGTGTCTGTGCCTTATGTGTTACTTGTGCATGTTATTTATGTTTATGCTGTGATGATTAATCGAAACGCAATCGGAAACTCAATCGCAATCGAATCGCAAACGCTAAGCGAATGTCAATTAAGGATGATTGTATGTTGATATAGTAGTTGGGATTAAAAGTAATTTGATTAGGAAACAGTAACGCATCACAATGCTCGCAATCGCAA
The DNA here is from genome assembly GCA_030545235.1 of Helianthus tuberosus. Classification (NCBI taxonomy): domain Eukaryota; kingdom Viridiplantae; phylum Streptophyta; class Magnoliopsida; order Asterales; family Asteraceae; genus Helianthus; species Helianthus tuberosus. The sequence continues at coordinate 24,364,961 of CM060376.1, forward strand.
TCGAAACAGCAAAACACATCGCGTCGTGCCCTCCAATCGAGTGGCCAGCCGATCGAACAGCCACCCGATCGGACTGCCATCCGATCAAGGTGCCACTCGATCGGGCTGCCACCCGACCAGGGTAGCCACTCGATCGGCCAGCCCTCTCTCCTCCTTTCCTTTTATGATAATCCTATAAATACCCCCTATCAACATCAAACTTACCATTTTTGGCACCTCTCGACCGACTAGCTCCTCTTGCCCACTTTTCTTCAGATTTCTCGCGATTCTTGTAAGTATTCAACCTAAATCTTGTACTTTATTGATCTACACGCACTCCTACACCTTTCTATCTTTTGAATCTTAACTTTTAACCGTGAAATCAATAGATTTGAGGTGTTCTAGGATGATGTCATCATGGTGTTCTTATGAAGTTCATGTTTTGGCTTCAATCCACCAAGAACAACTTAGATCTGAACGATTTCCACATGAATAAACGAAGATCTTTCATAGATCTAAAGATATTCATAGTGAAAAAGGAATGAAAGATGGTTTCTAACTTTCTTTCAACTCTTTTACACTCAATGCACTCAAAACCGATAGAATCGGAGTTTGTTCTAACCTTCTACTCTTTCGTGTTGATGTGTTGGTTCAAGATCTGGATTCTATCCACGAGATTACCGATTTCGGGTTAAACATGGAACACCGTCTCGAACAGTTAACTGGCCGGATTTGGGTGATTCCTGTCCGATCAGGTTACTAAGTCGTGACGAGGTTTCTGTTGTCTAGTACGTTATCAAATCAACTCGATAAAACGACAAACTATCAAAATGACCAAGGAAGAAGACGATCAGGTCGACCAGGTTGGAGTGTCGCCCGATCAGACTGTTGTCCAATCGGATTGTCACCCGATCGGCCTGCACCTTGGCCCCACACTTGACTATTATTACAAACTTCAAGAGTCTTGAACACCGAACGGACTGCCGTTCGATCGGGTTGCCACCCGATCGACCGGCCATCCGACCATGTGATGTTTTGAACTCAACACTTAAACAATTTTTAACATGATTCAATGCACATGGTTTGCCACCCGATCAAACTACCGTCCGATCGAGTGACAACCTGCTGTGAACTTGTTCTCACAAGAGTGTCCAACCAATCGGATTGTCGTCTGATCGAACGGTCGTTCGATCGACCGACCTGAAAGGTAGAGATACTTCTATGTTTTCAAAATGCTACAACGAAAACTTCAAAAGTCAAGCCATCATACACAAACACATCCATCCCAAATGAGGTAACAGTCCACTCGAACGGTCACCCGATCGGACGACCGTCCGAACGGATTGTCACCCGAACGACCGGCCATCCGATCAGATTGCCATCCGACCGGATTGCTGTTCGACCCACTGACACTTCACACCTTTTACGCGCCGACTTTCGCTTATGCTATCAATAATTGTTCAGGCTATTATCCGCTCTAAGCGCTCCCTTTAATCCATTAATTCAACCGCTGTGAGTATACTCGATCCCTTTTTGCTTTACGCACTTTTGGGTGTTACATACGTTACTTAATCAAAATCACATCAAACACACTACGCAATACTTTAACGCTAACTGTTATCGCATGTTATACATGAATTAATGAATGCTTGTTTGTTATGTTTACACATGGAATGTTGTCGTACTATTTGTTTGGACTCAGCACCTGTTCACTCAGGGGTTGTAAAGGACAATTTGTTACGTGGCTCACAGTGGTGAGTGTGTATTACGAACTGCCTTGGGCAGTCAACCCGTGGTCATTGGTATCGATAGGTTCATGTCGATAACTAACATGCCTCATTTTACACTGGTTACGTGTTGGTTATGCGTAACGATTTCGAACTCTATATGCTATTATCAAACTTGTATGCTCACCTTTACACTATGTGTATTGACTTTTACTTTAACGTATGTGGCAGGTGCTTAAGATGTTTATTTGCTTGGAATGCTGTGAAATCGAGGCTAGGAAAGGTCTAGAAACCAATAAACAATTGTCTGTACTTGAAATCTTAGTTGTTGGAACAGAACAATTTGACTAGATTTGTATGTAATAATTATGTTATCTTTTAAGACATGGTATGGGATGTGTTGCTTTAATTAATTGGTAATTTTAGTTGTTATGGAAACTTCTGGACAATCTGTTTTGCTCAGTGCCACGCCCCGATGTTTCCGCCATCGGTTGGGTGTGACAGATTGGTATCAGAGCCATAACTATAGGGAATTAGGCAAGACTCGACCTAGTCCGGGTCGACGTCTTAGAAACGACCTAGTCTATAGTTAGGAACCAACAGACCGACTTGTGCATATCCTGTAGGGATTATGTACGAGCTTATTTACTATTTCTCGCTATTCTCGCCTACGCTACACTATCACTGCACTCTAATTTTTCGAAAATGAACGAGTGATCAGGTCGAGATTAGGTGTGAAAACCGCAAACTCTCAACCAAATTGCTTGATTCGACCCGCATTTTTATCTATAAACACGAGAATTTGCGTTGAATCAGGAGTGAAATCCATACTTCGACGCATAATTCTCCTTTATTTTATCAAAACAGGAGCGAAGTTGTTAAGTCAGGGGTGAAACCCGAACCTTGACAACTTGTTCCGATCTCAATTTTGTTTTTACAAAGCTCTCACCAAAGTCTCGACGGACTCCAACGACTTGAAGTCATGCTAGAACTGGAAGGACACGTGCCATTCACCCAGAATCGAGGCAAAAGCACAGTCCCAAAGGTCAAAGTGTGCTCAGAAGGTCCTTGTGAATAGTTGAACCACTTTGGGTAGTCGATGTCTATCAGCCTAAGACAATCTATCCTCGATTTTTATGTGTTTCGATTCTGAGCTCGCAACTGCCGACTCTGATATTCGTCGATTTTATGTGTTTACGTGTGTAATTACCTGTTTATATGTTTTAATTGCTGGTGATTTATTCGATTTTCGCTATCGCTTTGATCGACACACACGACTCGCACTGCTCATCTACCTCAAAACGCTGATAAATCGCTATATTGATTGCTAAGATACTCGCATACATTATACTATACGCTTATACTATGCTACTCGATATGTTAATCGCGATCGCTATTCTCAAACACTCGCGGATTTTGAATGATAGGTTTCTGTATTCTGACTGGTGCTTCTGTGCTTTTGTGTTTCTGTGCCTTACGTGCTTATGTGCTTCTGTGCTTGTGTGAATCTGTGATTATGTGCCTATGTGTTTATGTGATACATGTCTCACTGTGTTCCTGAGCTTTAGTAGTATTAGACGTGTGAGGAGAGATTCGATTATGCCGTGTCTGAGACCCATGACGATGTCTGTTGCGGACAATGTCAACTGGACCATCATCTGGACCCCGTCACCCACGAATCACTCGTTAAGAACAGAGAGACAAACGCCTTGCTGCTATCGTCGCAAAGCAAGTAGCAAAGGTTGTTCCCCAGATCGTGAGTGAAATATACGAGAATGTGAGCTAATCGTCAGAAGAGTCCAGAACCGAAGCTCCTAAAGCTACTCCCAAAACTGCTTTCAGCTTCTAGCAGTTCAAAGCTTGTGGTCCAAAGGAATTTACTTGCGAAGATGGCCCAACGGCTATGTTTCAATGGTTTGATTTCGTCGAAGTCACTTTGCGCCAGAGTGGATGTCCTGGAAATCTTCGTACTCTGAATGCTACCGGCGTCTTCCAGTCCCGCGCATTTTACTGGTGGACGGCCGAGAGGAACAAACGCGGGAATGACGCAGCCTATGAGCTGACGTGGGAAGAGCTAAAGGCCATTATGATGGATGAATTCTGCCCTCCCCATGAACGCCAAAAGCTGGAGGACGAATTCTGGCATATTAAGCAGAAGGATGGAGAGAACGAAGCTTTAACTGCTCACTTTAAGCAGCTCAGTATCATCTGTCCCGATCAAGTGAAGACGCCCGACATGACAATCAAGAAGTACAATCGAGCTCTGCCAGACTGTGTTGCAGATTTTGTGCATGCCGCAAAGCCAGCAACAATCGAAGAGACTTATCTGCTTGCCGCTGAAATCAACGACAAGCGTGTTAAAGCTGGTTTCTAGGATAAAGCTACCAAGAACTTGCATCAAGCTACCGCCGCACCATCCGCTGAAACCGCCGCCGCTCAATCTTCAAAGTCCTCACGCCGCAAGAAGAAGAACAACAACATCAGCTCCAGCAACAAGAACTGTTCTGTCACTACCACTGCTGCTCCACTTCAAGCCGTACCAGTTCAGCAGCAGTCTCATCACCGATCAGCACCAGTTATCTATGCACCGCCTGCAAAACGTTCATACACCGGTCCCCACCCTGCTTGCCCGATATGTACTTATCATCACCTGGTGGGTATCGCTTGCCGATTTTGTGTGCATTGCAACATGTACGGCCACTTTACTGTCAACTGCCGTACTGGTCACCGACAAGCACCAGCCCAAGCCACTGCTCATCAAGCTCTGCTTCCAGCTCATCAAGCTCTGCTTCCAGCTCAGGTACCCGCGATCAACGCCAGAGTCAGTTTCGCATGTGGTGATCCCAACCACTTCGCGAACATGTGCCCGAACAGGGTTGTGAAACAAGAGCCCCACCAGCAGCAACAACCTCAACAGCAACAGCAACAAGCCGCCCGCGCCAGAACTTTCAACATCAATGTGCGCCAAGCCCAGGCTGACAACAACGTGGTCAATGGTACGTTCCTTGTGAATGGTATTTATGCTTCGTGTTTGTTTGATACTGGAGCCGATAACTGCTTTGTGTCGTTTGAATTCGAGAAGCTCCTTAGTCATAAGCTCTCCCATCTCCCCTCGACGTTCGATGTCGAAGTCGCCACTGGAAGAACTGTCGCCGTTAATTCTGTTCTTCGTGATTGTACTCTTGAGCTCAACAATCACATATTCCCAATCGATCTTATTCTGATGCAACTCGGAAGTTTTGACGTCATAGTAGGCATGGACTTTCTTCGTGAAAACCATGCTGAAGTTGTGTGCTTCGATAAGATGATTCGATTCTCGCTCGCGAATGGTGATTTATTGTGTGTCTATGGTGAAACTGCTTCGAAGGGTCTCAAACTCATGTCGTGTGTCCAAGCTAGCAAGTATCTCCGCAAGGAATACAGAGCTTTCTTGGCTAATATTGTAGTAGCGGAGAAGGAAAAGAAAGGTAACCCAGGAGTAAACGACGTTCCAGTGGTTCGAGAATTTCCTAACGTGTTTCCTGAGGATCTTCCCGGACTACCGCCAAGTTGTGATATCGACTTTCGTATCGACCTCATTCCTGGAGCCAACCCTGTTGCCAAAGCTCCTTACCGACTCGCTCCATCCGAAATGCGCGAACTCTCAAGTCAGCTCTAGGAATTACTTGATAAAGGCTTCATTCGCCCGAGCACCTCTCCTTGGGGCGCGCCAGTCCTTTTCGTCAAAAAGAAGGATGGGTCGTTCAGGATGTGCATTGACTATCGAGAGTTGAATAAGTTGACAATCAAGAATCGCTATCCCCTGCCTCGCATTGATGATTTGTTCGATCAACTACAAGGTGCTACGTGCTTCTCGAAAATCGATCTACGCTCAGGTTATCACCAGCTACGCATTCAAGAGGAAGATATACCCAAAACTGCTTTTCGCACTCGATACAGCCATTATGAGTTCGTTGTTATGCCTTTTAGTTTAACCAACGCACCTGCGGTTTTCATGGATCTGATGAATCGCGTGTGTAAACCTTATCTCGACCGCTTCGTCATCGTGTTCATCGATGATGTCTTGATCTATTCCAAGTCAAAAGCCGAACACGCGCAACATCTACGTTTGGTTCTCGAGCTACTCCAAGTAAATCGACTCTATGCCAAGTTCTCCAAGTGTGAATTCTGGCTAGAGGAGGTTCAATTTCTTGGTCACATTGTCAATAGTCAAGGTATTCATGTCGATCCCGCGAAGATTGAAGCAGTCAAGAGTTGGATTACACCTAAGAACCCGTCTGAAGTTTGTTCTTTTCTTGGACTAGCGGGCTATTATCGACGATTTATCGAAGGATTCTCAAAAATCGAAGTGCCGCTTACCGCTCTCACGCATAAAGACAAGCCTTTTGTTTGGGGAACAGAACAAGAGTCTGCTTTCCAAACCCTCAAGCACATGCTTTGCAATGCTCCCATTCTCACTTTACCCGACGGAAACGATGACTTTATTATCTAATGTGATGCCTCAAACCTTGGTCTTGGATGTGTCCTCATGCAACGGGACAAGGTCCTTGCTTACACATCTCGTCAGCTCAAAATCCACGAGAAGAACTATACAACCCATGATCTCGAGCTAGGTGCAGTTGTTTTTGCGTTAAAGATTTGGCGACACTGCCTGTATGGTACCAAGTGTACGTTCTTCACCGATCATAGGAGCCTACAACATATCTTTGACCAGAAGGAACTTAATATGCGTCAACGCTGGTGGGTAGAACTTCTCAACAATTATGACTGTGAGATTCGTTATCATCCTAGCAAAACAAATGTCGTAGTCGACGCTCTCAGCAGACGGAGTTATCTGCTCAGCATTCGTAATACCCAAGCCCAATATGATCTCGAAACCCTCATCCGCGAAGCTCAGCATGCATGTTTTAATGAACACACTCTGAAGAAAGAAATAATCTACTACGATGGAGCCCAACTTTTAAATAAGTCAAATGGGATATTCCATTTTCTGGACCGAATTTTGATCCCTAAGCGGACCAACTTGCGACAGATTTTGATGGACGAAGCCCACAAATCCCGGTATTCTATTCATCCCGGTGCCGATAAAATGTACCAGGACCTTCGCTACAAGTACTGGTGGCCGGGTATGAAAAGGGATATCGCTCTCTACGTCGGAAAGTGCCTAACTTGCTCAAAGGTCAAGGCTGAACACCAAAGACCCTCTGGCTTACTTGAACAACCCCTGATCCCTATGTGGAAGTGGGAAAGTATAGCTATGGACTTCATAACAAAGCTTCCGCGCACGCCATCAAGTCACGACAGCATCTGGGTTGTCGTTGACCATTTAACCAAATCAGCTCACTTTTTGCCAATACGGGAAGACTACAAGGTGGAAAGATTAGCCCGAATCTACTCCAATGAGATCATTTGTCGACATGGGACGCCTCGCGACATCATCTCTGACCGTGATGCTCGGTTTACCTCGTGACTGTGGGAAACGTTTCAAGCGGCTCTCGGTACTACGCTTAATCTGAGTACCACATTCCACCCTCAAACCGACGGACAGACAGAAAGAACGATCCGTACCCTTGAAGACATGCTCCGTTCGTGTGTCATAGATTTCGGTGGTAATTGGGATGGTTACCTGCCATTAGTCGAATTCTCGTATAATAACAGTTATCATTCCAGCGTTCAAATGGCACCATTCGAGGCTTTATACGGAAGAAAATGTCGATCGCCTATTGTATGGCACGAGATCGGGCACTCGCAACTAACCTGTCCTGAGCTATTGCAAGAAACGACCGACAAAGTCCTCCAAATAAGAGACAACTTGCTGAAAGCTCGGAGTCGTCAGAAAAGTTACGCCGATAAACGACGCAAGCCCCTTGAATTTGACGTTGGCGACTACGTACTCCTAAAGGTATCACCTTGGAAGGGTGTGGTCAGATTCGACAAGAAAGGGAAACTAGCGCCTCGATATGTTGGACCTTTTAAGATTCTAGAAAGGATCAGAAAAGTCACCTACAGACTCGAACTACCGGAGGAACTTAGTAATGTCCACCCGACTTTCCATGTGTCAAACCTCCAAAAGTGCCTAGCTGAGCATAATTTAATTGTACCCCTTGATGACCTCCAAGTGAACGAAACACTACACTTCGTGGAGAGGCCTGTCGAAATCATGGATCGCCAAACCAAGCAGCTCAGACGCTCGCGCATTCCTATTGTGAAAGTCCGATGGGAAGGCAAACGAGGTGCAGAGTTCACTTGGGAACTCGAAAGCGACATGAAGGCGAAGTACCCGCAGTTGTTTGTTACGGCTTCGGCCTAATTTCGGGACGAAATTCCCTCAACTAGGGGTGGCTGTAACACCCCGTGTTTCAGAAGTCCAAGTCAAAGTCAATATTGAAGTCAAAGGAAGACAAGATTGCTAATTGCGATCTGTCACTCCTTGCTCAATTCCTGTTTTGACTTCTTTGACTTGTAATTAGTCTAATTTTATTATCGCTTTAGTTGTATTATGTGGAGTATCTATTAAAAATCGCTATTTATCGCATGTTTAATCGATTTATCGCTTATCGTAATCGCATTCGCAACTCGAATTACGAAATCGGGTTACTGTTCTTATGTGTGTGTGTGTGCCTTATATGTTACTTGTGCATGTTATTTATTTTTATGCTGTGATGATTAATCGAAACGTAATCGAATCGCAAACGCTAAACGAATGTCAATTAAGGATGATTGTATGTTGATATAGTAGTTGGGATTAAAAGTAATTTGATTAGGAAACTCTATCGCATCGCAACGCTCACAATCGCAATCGAAACAGTAAAACACATCGCGTCGTGCCCTCCAATCGAGTGGCCAGCCGATCGAACAGCCACCCGATTGGACTGCCATCCGATCGAGGTGCCACTCGATCGGGCTGCCACCCGACCAGGGTAGCCACTCGATCGGCCAGCCCTCTCTCCTCCTTTCCTTTTATGGTAAGCCTATAAATACCCCCTGTCAACATCAAACTTACCATTTTTGGCACCTCTCGACCGACCAGCTCCTCTTGCCCACTTTTCTTCAGATTTCTCGCGATTCTTGTAAGTATTCAACCTAAATCTTGTACTTTCTTGATCTACACGCACTCCTACACCTTTCTATCTTTTGAATCTTAACTTTTAACCCTGAAATCACTAGATTTGAGGTGTTCTAGGATGATGTCATCTTGGTGTTCTTATGAACTTCATGTTTTGGCTTCAATCCACCAAGAACAACTTAGATCTGAACGATTTCCACATGAATAAACGAATATCTTTCGTAGATCTAAAGATATTCATGGTGAAAAAGGATTGAAAGATGGTTTCTAACCTTCTTTCAACTCTTTTACACTCAATGCACTCAAAACCGATAGAATCGGAGTTTGTTCTAACCTTCTACTCTTTCGTGTTGATGTGTTGGTTCAAGATCTGGATTATATCCACAAGATTACCGATTTCGGGTTAAACATGGAACACCGACTCGAACAGTTAACTGGCCGGATTTGGGTGATTCCTGTCCGATCAGGTTACTAAGTCATTGGTATGGGTGAAATTCTGAGCCCATATCCTGACAATATATCTTGATTTAATGTTAGTTGTTTATGATCAGGATACCGGACCAGGATATTGGTAACATCCTGAGGCAGTATCGATCAGGATATCAGACCAGGATATTGGGTAACATCCTGACGCAGTATCCTGGTAGTTACTAACGATTTTCTTTTGTAGCAAGGTACCAACGTTAAAAGACTTGATCTACCTGAAGATTCGCTCAAGGTGGTTGAAAAATGGACGTTGATGGTGGAAGAATGGGTCTTGTAACGGTCAGAAAGGCATATTCCGCGAGAATATCGGATGTTGGTTAATGTTATTGACATTGTAACGGTTATATGAGCTGAAGACCCGGTTTTGTAGTCAATAAGCACGTGGAAAACAAGTAGAAAGAGTCCCCCAACGTTCAGAATGAAATATTCCCAGCATCCCGGAATAATAGGAGAGTTAGTTTGTTACTTGTAACTATAAATAGGAGGCCAGATCAATAGGAACACACACTTAACTCTCCACTCTCGAACTCACACTTCTTTTTTTCTTTCTATCACGCACAAACACTCAACACTTGTAATCGTTGTACCACTTAGCATTGATCTGCGCCATATCCTGCACTGTATCCTGATATTTGAAGCAATAGAAGAACAAGGCAGCTGCGATTGTCAGCTCCCGAGGTTTTATGCCAGCGATCTAGATTGATCAAGGGCTTTCCTCGTACATCACGTGTCACCCTTTACATTTTTGCTCATTGTTTGATCACAGATACAGCTCTATATCCTGAGCCGTATCCTGAAACTGTTTTCATAACTAATTTTGTCAACACATTTTTTACACATATTTCTAGCACACTACCTCACTTAACTAATTTGATCACTAAATTGCTTAGGTAATTTTTGACCAAAACAATTTGGCGCCCACCGTGGGGCAAGTGGTGCTACTTTTACTAAAAATCTTTGCAAAATCATTAATCGGTTTTCTATTTTCTAAACTTTTTGCCACATTATTTACAATGGCCTCAAGATCAAACATGAGCTCCTCCACCGTGTCTGCTACAACCTCTACAACAATTGGTTCGATGCTTCCACCACCTCCTCCGAGAACGCAAGCCTCTTCATAAGGAACCGAAATTCATGTGGCTCGGGATGTTATTCCCGCTCAGAATATTCAGGGATTTGGTCCTATTTTGGCCTCTAATGAAGAAATTCTAACTTTATTTGGTAGTGTACAGGAACAAACGAGGCAGCAGCAGGAGATCAACCGAATGCTGATAAGAGAGATACAACTCTTGAAATCCAGCTCAAGCAGGCCCGCTGAGGATACTGTCACTCCCTTGCAACCAAGAGCTTTAAACTTCAATTCTGCAGTTTATGCTGAGGATAACAGGGGGAATATTGTGCCTAGCCATTCTCGGAGTCATATTCCTGAGATACCCTCTTCGACCAGGATGTCGACTGTGAGGGATCCAGGATATGCTCTAGGATATGCCCCAGGATATAGCCAGAATCACCAACCTGGTAACTTGTCTGTTAACACCAGTATCCCTGTTACTAATAATCTTGGATCATTGCAGGATGCAGGTGTGACATCAGTGATAACCAGAGAGCTTCAAAAGTTGAAGGATATGATATCAAGTGTGCCTGGGATAGTGCAGCCTATACCGGAAGTATCCCGGGATAGTCACAACGTATCCCACTTTGCTTACCCCATTTGTGATGCAGAAATCCCAAAGAGATTCCAGACTCTTAACATGAAGCTGTATGATGGGACGACGGATCCTGAGGAGCATATTGCCCAGTATAGGGAGAGGATGGAGATTAACCCTATCCCGCCAGAACTTAAGGAAGCATGCTTGTGCAAGGGCTTCGGCTCTACTCTAACAGGATCAGCCTTGAAATGGCTTCTAAACGTTCCACCTTATTCAATTACATCATTTGCTCATTTAGTTAATTTGTTTAATAGTCAGTTTTCTTGTAGTAGAAGCTTTGAAAAACTAACAAGTGACCTCTACAGGATAACACAGGGGCCTCAAGAATCCCTAAAGGATTATGTGAACAAATTCAGCGGGGAATCCTTGGATATCCCACACCTTGATGTTGCTACAGCATTCCAAGCATTCAAGATGGGACTACCAAAGGATTCCCAGTTTTATCAGGATCTTGTGATGAATCCTTGCAGGAACTTGGACGAAGCTCGAAATAGGGCCTTGAGATATATCAGGCTGGAAGATGATACGAAAATGCAAGAGAGGATGAATGCATCCTTAACATATGAACCAACTAATAGGAAGTCAGAATCCTCATATAAAACATATCGTTCTAAGCCATATGACAGGAATGATAGCAAAAAAGTGAACGCTGTTGAAAATGAGGATCCTGAGGAGTATCCTGAATTGTCAGAATATTGTTTTTCTGTTAATATTCCTGAACTAATGTATGCTATGCAGGGTTTGGGAGATAAAGCCAGGTGACCTCGGAAGAATCAACAAAAAAGCTGATTGGAAGGACAAGTCCAAATGGTGTGCCTTCCATGAGGATTTCGGACATGTTACTAAGGATTGCATTGCCCTGAGGAAAGAAATAAGCTACCTACTAGGCAAAGGATATCTGAAGGATCTTCTGGGCAGAAAGAAGGATAAGGGTCAGGATATTGAGAAGGATCCTGAATGAGCAGCATCACCTCCCGCCGACGCCAAGATAATTAACTTTATCTCAGGAGGGTCCGATATCTGCGAAACTTCTTATTCTGTGGCCAAAAGACATGCAAAGGAGGCTAAGGCTGAAAGGGGGAATAAGCCAACCAGGATATCGACCCTCACGACTGATAAAATGATCACGTTCGATAATGATGACAAGGATACTGTACAGGATCCTCATCATGATGCTCTGGTAATAACTTTATACGTTGCTAATCACTTTGTACGCAGGATACTGGTGGATAATGGCAGCTCAGTCAACATCATCCAATTGGAAACCTTGAAGAGAATGAACATCCCCGAGATAGAGATTACCTCAAAGTCCGCTGTGCTTGTAGGGTTTAGTGGAGAAGCAAGGAATATTGTTGGGGAGATAAAACTGCCTGTATATGTCGAAGGAGTAAACTCGATGCAACGGTTTTGTGTCATGGACTCATTATCCTGCTATAATATTATATTAGGCAGGCCATGGATTCACGATATGAAAGTTGTACCTTCCACCTATCATCAGTGTGTCAAGATCCCTACTCCTTGGGGGGTAGTCAAAGTTGAAAGTGACCAACAACAGGCGAAGGAGTGCTACTCCTCTTCAATGAAGGCCTCAAGAAAATCCAAAGCAGGATAGCAATTAAAGATGCGGGCCCAGGATATCGTGGAGGCTTCAGAGTAGGATGTAAAGAAAATTATCCTGGATCAGGATAATCCAGATATCTCGGTGCTCGTAGGAGCCAATATCCCTCAGGATATTGAAAATCAGTTAACTAACTTTTTGAAATGCAGGATGTCAACATTCGTATGGAAGCATGAGGATATGACAGGTATTTCTAAGGATATTATAACTCACAAGCTTGGAATTGACAGGTCTTTCAAGCCTATCCAACAAAAGAGAAGGAAGTTTGCTCCAGAACGAAACATAATTATTCAAGAAGAGGTTGAAAGACTATTGAAGTCCAAGATGATCAGGGAAGTCAAATTTCCCAAGTGGCTAGCAAATGTGGTCGTGGTTCGAAAGAAGAATGGGAAATGGAGAGTTTGTGTAGATTACACAGACTTGAACAAAGCATGTCCTAAAGACCCATTCCCTCTGCCTCATATAGACTCGATGGTGGATGCCACTGCCGGTCATGAGATGTTAACCTTCATGGATGCATCCTCAGGATTCCAGCAGATCCAAATGGAACCTTCAGACCAGGAGGATACTGCTTTCATGACACCAACATGTATTTACTGTTATACTGCTATGCCTTTTGGTTTGAAAAATGCAGGTGCAACGTACCAGAGATTGGTGAACATGATGTTTAAAGACAAACTGGGGGACACCATGGAGGTGTACATTGATGATATGGTAGTCAAATCCAAGAAGGCTGAGGATCATCTCCAGGATATTAAAGGAGCATTTGATATCCTGGACCAGTATAATATGAAACTAAATCCTGCCAAGTGCCATTTTGGAGTGGGGGCAGGAAAGTTTTTAGGATACATGGTGACTAAAAGGGGGATAGAAGCAAGCCCGGAGCAGATTAAAGCTATCTGGGATATCAAGTCACCTTCAAATATGAAAGATGTTCAAAGATTAACAGGGCGAGTAGCAGCATTAAACAAATTTATATCAAGATCCTCGGAAAAATGCAAGGAATTCTACGATATCCTGAAGAAGAATAAGAGGTTCGAGTGGGGAGAAAAGCATGAAGCAACCCTACAGGAATTAAAGCAATATCTTTTAACCGCACCTCTATTAATGAAGCCTGAGGATGGTGAACCATTATCCCTATATCTCGCAGTATCAGGGAATGCAGTAAGTGCCGTCCTTGTAAAGGATCATGAAGGTCAGCAGTATCCTGTCTATTACGTTAGTAAAAGTTTATTAGATGTTGAAACTAGATATTCTCATCTAGAAAAAATGATATTAGCCCTAGTTATGGCATCAACTAAGCTTAGACATTATTTTGAGACACACAGGATTCATGTTAAAACTAATTATCCTGTTAAGAATGTGCTTTGGAAACCTGAGATGTCGGGTAGAATGGCTAAGTGGTCAGTAAAATTAAGTGCCTATGATCTAGTATATGAACCTAGAAAGGCTATAAAGTCTCAGGCTCTAGCAGACTTTGTGGCTGATTTCAGTAGTGATATTCAAAATGAAGTAGACCTAGAAGTTCAACAACTAGGAGAAACTTCAGTATCCTGGACATTATATACTGATGGTGCATCTAATGTTAGAGGTGTAGGATTGGGTATACTACTAAAATCGCCACAGGGGGACATATTACCCCAGGCTATTAAATGTGAATTTTCTGCTACCATTAATGAAGCTGAGTATGAAGCTCTGATAGCAGGATTAGAATTGGCTAGAAATATGAATATTAGATGTTTACAAGTATATGTCGATTCCCTATTGATTACTAACCATTTCAATGGATCCTATGCAGTAAAAGGTGAAAAGTTAGCTGAATACCTTGAAATTGTTAAAAAATTAGCAGGATATTTCGAAATTTTTACACTTGAACAGGTACCAAGAGAAAAGAATGCTGAAGCTGACGCTCTAGCAAACTTAGGATCTACTGTCAGGATACCGGAGGGAACTCAGATACCAATAGTGCACATCCTATATCCTGCAATGGAACATTTCAAATCTCAGGATAAAGAAGTAGCATGTATCCAGGATCCTGGTGATGGATATCCTGAGAAGGATCCTGAATCCTGGATAACTCCAATTGTGAAGTATCTTCAAGAAGGATATATCCCAAAGGATGCAAATCCTAAGGCTTTTAGGATGAAGGTATCTCGTTTTACTATTATAAATAATATTTTGTATAAGAAATCCCTTGCAGGTCCGTACCTAAGGTGCTTGGAAGACCCTGAAGCCCTATGTCAAGAATTGGATACTATTGATGAGACAAGGGATGCGGCAAAGTTGAGAATGACAGCATATCAACAGAGGATATCCAGAGCATATAACAAGAATCTAAGGACTAGAAGGCTTCAAGTTGGAGATTGGGTACTAAGGAAGGCTTTTCAGAATACTACTAATCATGCCGATGGAAAGTTGGCTCCAAAATGGGAAGGACCCTATGAAATTGAGTCAGAATCTGGGAAAGGAGCATACCGACTCAAGAATATGGAGGGGGATATGCTACCAAGATCCTGGAATGCTATACAAGTGAGTTTAGAATTTAATTTCTAACTCATAATGGTACGAACTCTATAACTCATTTATATTTTTGATATTATCTTTTATTTTGATACCCAATACTGACTTAAGCATCGGAGGGGTGTTAGCCAAGCTAACACCCACCTTAGTTTAAAGGTGTTTTGCAGAATATGCTTTGGGATATAGCTCCAGGATAAACACTCGGGATACTTTGAAAGATTAGAGGATTGGCCCCCTCTCTCACGTTTAAGGGATCCTGATCCCTTCACAGGTTTAAAGGTATTCACCTTTCTCACGAATTGGGTTTAAACACCCCGCCTGGAGGGCAAGTTATCTAGGGATAGTTCAAGGTGGCGGGACCAGTTCATGTAAAAGTGGCTGACAATTTCGTTACTGTTGGCTATACCCTGGATCCTTAAGGTATATGAGGATTGATCACCCTCTCTCACGAAAGGGTATTTTCATACTCTCTAAGGTTTAAAGGTTATCACCTTTCTAAGTCTTGGAGTTTATACACTCCCGCCTGTAGCGCATGAAAATTTGGGATTTTCCCCAGGATTAAAGGTTTTCACCTTTCTAAGTTTTGGGGTTTCCACACCCTCGCCTGTAGCGCACGAAACGTGGGTAAAATCCCCAGTAAAACTCAAAGACTTAAAGGTTTTCACCTTTTCAAGTCTTGAGGTTCTTATACTCCGGCTAAAATGCCTGGAAAATGGGTTTAGTCCCAATAAAATACAAAGTTTTTGGATAATCCCAAAGTATATTTTCAAAAAACATAATCATTTACAAGTCTACATAAATTTTTGAAAAAATATTGCTAAGTTTAAACAACTGGTTGAAGAATTGCTAAAGGATCATATCCTGGTACAACATACTGGTCCCGCACAGACAGGGGACATCTGTGATAGAACATGATGTATGCTGATACTATATCCTACTGGGGACATTTATGCTGGAGTAAGAAGGAAACCTATGCCAACACTATATCCCACTAAGGCATTGTGAGGAACTCAAAGGATCAAGTTTGGGCATAATTCGCCAAGTATCCTGGACTGGGGACACCTTCGGTGGAATGGTTGCGAAAGGACTGGAATGAAAGGATTGAGATATCTTCTGTTTCGGCTTCATCCTGAAGCTCAGGACCCATCCACCTTTGGCCATCGTATTGTCTTAAGTGCAGGAAATATAAATTGTTCTAAGTACAGGACGACCAGATGATTCGGACCCTACAAAGTAAAATGCAGGTATCATTAGAGACAAACTAACCAGGATACAGGTTCAGTATATGTGTACGGGATACCGGATTTGGATATTTACCTTATTAAGGAAGGAGTTCATGGGCTCGATGGATTCCATGAAGCCAAGGTCATGATAGCAGAAACATTCAGCAGCAACAGCGAAGGGTTTAGAGCTGGTGCCAACAGATGGTTCCTTTTTTACCAAGACAGACTTGGGGTAACTGTCAAGCTCCTCAAGATCGAAGACAACAGGGACCTTAGCAGAGTCTACAAAAAGGGAGTAGTTTCAATCTTATCATATTATGTGCTGATTAACCAAACATATGCAGGAATGTTCAAAACAGATATCCTTACCGGACGTATTGGAATGACTGAAAAATATATCTGTTGGAATTAGGATATCCAACAGTTATATTTTTGGGGACAATTGTTATGGGTGAAATTCTGAGCCCATATCCTGACAATATATCTTGATTTAATGTTAGTTGTTTATGATCAGGATACCGGACCAGGATATTGGTAACATCCTGAGGCAGTATCGATCAGGATATCAGACCAGGATATTGGGTAACATCCTGACGCAGTATCCTGGTAGTTACTAACGATTTTCTTTTGTAGCAAGGTACCAACGTTAAAAGACTTGATCTACCTGAAGATTCGCTCAAGGTGGTTGAAAAATGGACGTTGATGGTGGAAGAATGGGTCTTGTAACGGTCAGAAAGGCATATTCCGCGAGAATATCGGATGTTGGTTAATGTTATTGACATTGTAACGGTTATATGAGCTGAAGACCCGGTTTTGTAGTCAATAAGCACGTGGAAAACAAGTAGAAAGAGTCCCCCAACGTTCAGAATGGAATATTCCCAGCATCCCGGAATAATAGGAGAGTTAGTTTGTTACTTGTAACTATAAATAGGAGGCCAGATCAATAGGAACACACACTTAACTCTCCACTCTCGAACTCACACTTCTTTTTTTCTTTCTATCACGCACAAACACTCAACACTTGTAATCGTTGTACCACTTAGCATTGATCTGCGCCATATCCTGCACTGTATCCTGATATTTGAAGCAATAGAAGAACAAGGCAGCTGCGATTGTCAGCTCCCGAGGTTTTATGCCGGCGATCTAGATTGATCAAGGGCTTTCCTCGTACATCACGTGTCACCCTTTACATTTTTGCTCATTGTTTGATCACAGATACAGCTCTATATCCTGAGCCGTATCCTGAAACTGTTTTCATAACTAATTTTGTCAACACATTTTTAACACATATTTCTAGCACACTACCTCACTTAACTAATTTGATCACTAAATTGCTTAGGTAATTTTTGACCAAAACAGTCATGACGAGGTTTTTGTTGTCTAGTATGTTATCAAATCATCTCGATAAAACGACAAACTATCAAAATGGCCAAGGAAGAAGACGATCAGGTCGACCAGGTTGGAGTGTCGCCCGATCGGACTGTTGTCCGATCGGATTGTCACCCGATCGAGTTGCCACCCGATCGGCCTGCTCCTTGGCCCCACACTTGACTATTATTACAAACTTCAAGAGTCTTGAACACCGAACGGACTGCCGTCCGATCGGGTTGCCACCCGATCGACCGGCCATCCAACCATGTGATGTTTTGAACTCAACACTTAAACAACTTTTAACATGATTCAATGCACATGGTTTGCCACCCGATCGAACTACCGTCCGATCAAGTGACAACCTGCTGTGAACTTGTTCCCGCTAGAGTGTCCAACCAATCGGATTGTCGTCCGATCGAACGGTCGTTCGATCGACCGACATGAAAGGTAGAGATACTTCTATGTTTTCAAAATGCTACAACGAAAACTTCAAAAGTCAAGCCATCATACACAAACACATCCATCCCAAACGAGATAACAGTCCACTCGAACGGTCACCCGATCGGACGACCGTCCGAACGGATTGTCACCCGAACAACCGGCCATCCGATCGGATTGCCATCCGACCGGATTGTTGTTCGACCCACTGACACTTCACACCTTTTATGCGCCGACTTTCTCTTATGCTATCAATAACTGTTCAGGCTATTATCCACTCTAAGCGCTCCCTTCAATCCATTAATTCAACCGCTGTGAGTATACTCGATCCCTTTTTGCTTTACGCACTTTTGGGTGTTACATACGTTACTTAATCAAAATTACATCAAACACACTACGCAATACTTTAACGCTAACCGTTATAGCATGTTATA
This sequence comes from Helianthus tuberosus, assembly GCA_030545235.1. Taxonomy (NCBI): domain Eukaryota; kingdom Viridiplantae; phylum Streptophyta; class Magnoliopsida; order Asterales; family Asteraceae; genus Helianthus; species Helianthus tuberosus. The sequence goes on from CM060376.1 coordinate 24,383,532, forward strand.
CATGACTTAATGAATGCTTGTTTGTTATGTTTACACATGAATGCTCTCTACCTGCCTTAGCAACGGTAGTACTATTTGTTTGGACTCAGCACCTGTTCACTCAGGGGTTGTTAAGGACAATTTGTTACATGGCTCACAGTGGTGAGTGTGTCTTACGAACTGCCTTGGGCAGTCAACCCGCAGTCATTGGTATCGATAGGTTCATGTCGATAACTAACATGCCTCATTTTACACTGCGTACGTGCTGGTTATGCGTAACGATTTCGAACTCTATATGCTATTATCAAACTTGTTTGCTCACCTTTACACTATGTGTATTGACTTTTACTTTAACGTATGTGACAGGTGCTTAAGATGTTTATTTGCTTGGAATGCTGTGAAATCGAGGCTAGGAAAGGTCTAGAAACCAATAAACAATTGTCTGTACTTAAAATCTGAGTTGTCGGAACAGAACAATTTGACTAGATTTGTCTGTAATAATTATGCTATCTTTTAAGACATGGTATGGGACGTGTTGCTTTAATTAATTGGTAATTTTAGTTGTTATTGTAACATATCCCTGGCCAAACCACAGGGACCAAAATGGCAGTTTACTCTTAAATTAATTAACCACTAGTAACTATAGTAACTAGTTTTATTATTCGACCCATATAGTTTTAAAAACTATTTTATATATAATTGGTTGAAATGTTATACTAATTAATTGGCTTATATATGTGTGACACTTATATTTTCTATATTAAAATAAAGTATATAAAAACTTATATTATTAAACGGGTAGACTACGGGTAAGTTGACTGTTAGAAATATGAAGTACCGAGACAGGGCCTAGGAACCGTTTAATAATTAAATAATAAAAAATACATTATATTTGAACCTACTCCATTTTTAATGAAACTTGGTTCAAATTGTAGATAAAATTATTCTCGTTCTAATGACATATTTATTGTTTTGTAAAATGACATACTTTAGAAATTATACGCTAAATAAGTAAAGCTGCTATATTAATTATAATAATAAAATAACATTAAATTTAAACACTAAGCATTTGAAATTTAAATGTACGGTTGTTTTGTAATATACATGAAATTAAAAGAAAAATAAATAAAATAAAAATCAACAAATGAAAGCTATCTAAGTGTATGCATGTATAGTGTATACTTCAAAACTTGAAATTAATGCCAAGGGAATACGTGGAGGATTTTGGAATGAGCCTCAAGCTCATTTTAGTATAAATAGAAGACATACAAGCTCAGATTCAGTTGCTTTTTTCTTTCTTTCTACCATCTTTATGTGTCACCAACTTTCCATCTCTATTATTTTATTTTATTTTCAATAATAATAATAATAAAGCCTTGCCCCGTTTTAAGTGTTTTAACTCCCGATCATTGATACCCTTTCCGATTGATCTGGAGCCCCATAATGCATGTCAAGGCTCTGCCCGACTAAGTTCGTTGGGGTTCTGTCTCGTGACATAGGGATAAGGTTGAATTAGGGTTACTATACTTAACACGAGTGCAAATATATATATATATATATATATATATTTATATTTTTAAAATAGCTCAGAAGTTATACCCAAGATTCTACCAGAAGGCTTTCTAGTTGAACCCTAAAGTTACAAAGTGAGTCTATTCTCTTTTCTCATAGTTTTATAACCTTTTTGGGATACAATTATATTTAAAAATGTTTTACAAAAATCATAAATGTTTATCAGTTATACTTACGGTGATTAAGTTTTTATATTCTGCAATAGTTGCCTGTATGTGGGGGTTTTATACATTACTTGACCCTCGTTACTATTGGCCAAAAAGTTAGCCAACAGTAGCATGACCACAAGCACGGGGGAAATTATGCCCTAGTAGCCATAGCCTATAACTAATATTATTTTTATATTACTATATTAAAATACTGAATATATCTTATAAATTTATATAAGATATATGGAATGGGCAATGTTATGCGGTTGGTTTGGGACACCTAGCTAGGCCAAGTTTGTCAAATCAAATTGACATGATGAATAAACTTATATATAAATAATGAAAAAGAAAAAGACTTAAATATATTTTACTAGACTATTAAACATCATATATTTTCTACAAATATAATATAATATGTAATATACTAAATTATTACATGTTATATTTGACATAAATGTATATCATAATAAAATATGTCAAAAATAATATATTCTACTTTTAATATACTAAGATTATATTTTAATCTTAGTTACGTTAATATATTAAAGAATAATATCAACATTATTTAATTAATATATCATATTTGATAAAGTTATAGATAATAATTTGACAGAAAATGATATATTTCATTTTCTGGGCTAATTGGATTTGGGCCATAGAAAATATATTTGACAAAGTAATGTCATAGGACACTACTTAGTTCAGAGTCACTTATTGTGAGAATGATCAACAGTGATATGACCAGAGTCACTAGTTGAGAGAATGATCAACAGTGACATGACCAAAGGCACTAGTTGAGAGAACGATCAACAGTGTTATGACCAGAGTCACTAGTTGAAAGAATGATCAACAGTGATATGACCACAATTACTAGTTGAGAGAATGACCAACAACAATATGACCCGAGTCACTAGTTGAAAGAATGATCAACAGTGATATGACCACCGTCACAGGAATCGCCTAGTGACAGATACTTTGAATAATAATAAAATACAATTACTTGATAAATTCACTATTGGACGAAAGTTAGCCAATGAGTGATATGACCACCATCACATCGGAACTGCCACCATGTGACAAATACTGATTGAGTTTTTTGGGTAAATATAAACAAATATAAACAAATATAAACAACCTTGTTGCTGTAAAGTATAACAATATATTTTATAAAACTGGAATGAACTCGCCAATATTTATTACTGATAAAATGTTTTCAAAACACGTTTCAGGTAACTTGATGTAAGGATAGTAGAAGCCAGCTATGGAGCACTGAAGGCTTAAATAAAGTGGCTATAATAAAAAGAAGAAAATTATGTTTTATTTATTTGGGTTTATCCCTATAAAAACAGTTGAATTGAAAATGGGTTTGAGCCCATTTATTTAATATTAAAAGTTCGGTGTTTTACAAACTCTGAAATTATTTCCTAACTACGATCCTGATGAAAATTTTTCCGCTGCGTAATTAATAAACACCGATACCATCTGACTGGTTCACGGCTCTCGCGCCCAGGGTGGGGTCGGGGGCTGTGACAGAAGGTGGTATCAGAGCCACTTGTTTAAGCCATTTAGGTGTTTTTTTAATACCTAAACTTAAAAACAATAAAGTTAGGAAATTAATACAAAATAACATATGTGTTATTTTTGTAGATTTAAATATATATGATTCCTGGAAGTATTGTTTTGTTTATTATGTGATATTAATAATTGAAAATGTTTACAATTCAGATGTCGAATGAAGTATCACATAATCCAGAAGTTCATACTAATAATGAAAATCCTTTGGATAAAAATGCTATAGAAAATATGATAGCCCAAGGAATAGTTAATGCTTTACCTTTAATAATTAAAGCTGTTAAAAACCCCGTAGAACCCACCAAAGTTGTGAGTAGCAAGCATACTCGTGACAACAGTTTTAGCCATAGTGTCAATGGAGGCAATGATAATATTATCAAAACCCCATTTCCCAAGAAAATGAAGGCGATGACTCTCGGGTGTACCTACAAAGAATTTCAATCTTGTAAACCAACTGAGTTCGCGGGCAGTGAAGGAGCCACGGCTGCTCTGCGATGGTTGGAAAAGACAGAAGCTGTTCTTAAGATCAGCAAATGTGCCGAAGAAGATAAGGTGATGTATGCTTCCAACCTCTTTAAGGAAGAAGCCTTAGAATGGTGGAATACAATTCTTCAGGCAAAAGGAGGTGACATGGCTTATGACATGAACTGGGAAAAGTTCAAGGAAATGACAGAAAGGAAATTTTGTCCCCCTTATGAAAAGGAACGAATGGCTAACGAGTTCCTAAATCATAAAATGATAGATGTAAATTGTTGGGAGTATACGACGAAGTTCTTCGAGTACGCAAGAATGGTACCAACTCTGGCTTTACCAGAACCCGTACTAATTTCTCATTATATTTAGGGATTAGTTAGTGAAATCCGAGACATAGTCAAGGCCACTAGACCACAGACTATTGAAAAAACAGTTGAACTAGCTAACATCCTGACAAATGGACTAATCCACACAAGAGAAGAAAACAAGAAGAAAGAGTTAGCCCAGAAAATTTCCCAAGAATTCTACAAGAAGAAAGAAACTGAACCGTCATTGAAGCAACCTACCTGCAGAAACTGTAACAAAAAGCATTCAGGAAGATTCCGTTTTAGGAGAACACTCTACTGTGACTTCTGCAAGATGACCGGGCATATAGAAGAAGAGTGTAGAAGGAAGACTAATATTTGTTACAATTGCGGAGAGACGGGACACATCAAACCATATTGCCCGAGACTGACTAAAGCACCTGACAACATATATATAATTTAATATTTTTTGGGTGTTACACTCGGACGGAACAAAGGGGCGCCACGTCGCGCGACCCCCTTTCCCCTTTTGCGTCGCGTGACACCAAGGCCCATAATCCGCAATGAGTTGTTTCCTTGCTGCAGATTGGCCAACTTCCATTCACTTATTTCTTCCCCAATCAACATGCAACCTCCATAAACACAAAACACTACCTCGTCTCTATATAAGGAAGCCTCCATCCTCCCATTTTCACTTTCCCAACTCACTTACACTCTCAAAGTACTCTTATTTCAGCTGGAAATCCAAGTTTGAGGCAAAATCCTCTAAGTGCAAAAGTGAGCTTAATCTCACTTTTCTTCATCTTTTCTTCACCTTTTCTTCCACTAAAAAGCTTGGAACACCTCTAGGAGTATTTCCACAAGTTTACCATGTAAAACTAAGGTGGAACATCACCATTTTGAGGTCCAAGCTTTCTATTTTGGAAGATTACATTGAAACTTTTATAAAACTCATACTTTCTTACATGAATCTTGTGCCTACTTGTTTCTAAACCCATCCATGGATATGGGACTTGTTAGAGGTTGATCCTTATGAGTTTAGATGTGTAAACACCCTCTAAACTTTATGTTTTAACTAAGGTTTTAGATGACCTACAAGTGATAAAACCATCCAAGCTCACCATCTTCAATATGGTGAGACTTATGTTTTGGTAAAGGTGTGAAACATGGAAGCCTTGGCTATCCAAACTCATTACACCACCTCATTTGATGTTTTATCATGATTCAACTAAGTAGTTTCCTAGTCTTAAAGTAAGTTAACCCCGTCTCGTCTCCAACATTTGCCATGTTGGGTATGATACGCCCGGGTTGTTCATATTTGGCTACTTAGTATGTTAGTAGATTAGTTGTATTTTATTTTATTCATGACCAACCGGGTTATCAACTGTGTTGATAACTTTGTGCTTTGGTGAATCATACAATGAGGTATCCATACCTCCATGCTTAACTTACATGAATTCTAAAAAATTATATGATGGACAAATATTAACTTATACTATATAATATATAATATATGATTATGGTTATATGTCATGAATGTAGGTTACTTTGTCTTTGTTCTCAACTCCTTGGTTTTGATTCTAATGGGCAAATTAGGACCCATGAAATCACTTAAGAACTTAGTGTCAAAACGAGTATTTAAACAAGATATACTTTCGTGTACTTATACTTTTATATACATAATTTCCGAATCCAAATCTTCCACCAAAATTGAATACTCACACACCTCTGTTTCCCCCTTGTAGGGTAACTTCGGTATTCGCTCCCCAACAACTATTAAATTTTTGTGGTTTAACTCGAAAAGCTTTGCAAAACCGTGAGTGTACCCGACCCCTTTTTATTTTAACACTTTTGGGTGCAATACGTGTAACTTATCAAAAACACACACATACACTTATAAACATGGTTACAAATAAACAATCCAATGTACATGCTTGATACGATATACTTGAACTCATAGATGATACTTGTTGCTTTATTCTTGTCATTAAATTCGTACGAGCGTCCCTTAACATGTATAGCGCTATAGGACTAACTCACCGCCCGTACTCTTGAGGTCATGTTAAGTAAACAAAACGGTCTTATCATTGCCATGTTAGGATTACGCTAGCGTGAATCTTTGGGTTGATAATTATAGTTGCATGATAGTATTGCCAAGTTAGGTTCTTGGTATCCAAATTTTACCATGTGGATTCGTTTAAACTCTTATACTTATGCTAGTACTTAAACTTGTATGCTCACCAATACTTTATGTATTGATCTATAATTTAACACGTATTGCAGGAAATTGATGATGATGAATGAAATCTAGTGGGAAGACTAGAAACGCACCTTTAAATTTTTAGTACTTATGTTGTATTTTGTTCTTTGATTAAGTTGTTGTATTTGCTTCAAAACGATGTACTTGAATTTTAGCAATGAAATGAAATTTTGATTTTATTAAATATTGTCACAAATAGTGTTATGAAGTCTCTTACAATCTCGTTTTCGTCTCACTCCGATGTTTCCGCCATCGGTTGGGGTGTGACAAGACCCCACATGATACGCGAGGGAGAAGAAAATAGGAAAAATTAGGTTACGACCTAGTTAAGCTCGGGAATCAAGCTAATTCGCATTCATTAAATCCCAGGCGTATTCGAGAGCCCCCAAGTGTGATTTTCACACAGAAATCAAGTATTCTTTGTGTTGGTTCATGCAAGATCAATCAAGAACAAAGATTGAACTTGTGATGACGAACATGAGCGGCTAAACCTATCGTGACTTCCTCTGGTTGAAACAATTGTTAGGTTTGCACTAGAATTCAGTTTTTATTACATTATGAACTGGTACATCTTGACCACTTGTGTTTGGTTGATTTAAAACAATTGTTTATGTTTGAATTACTTGTCTTTTATCAAACATATTAGCGATTTCTTGCATCGTTGGCGGGTTGGTAATTAGGTAGGTGGTTAATATATTCAAGTGGGCAACTGGATTGTTACGGTTAGGATTAAAAATTGTCTCTAATTGTTATTTCACCTAAGTAGTATTCTAAAGGCATGTCTATGTAGTGTTCTTGTGATTAAACTGAGTTTTGTGTAAACATAGATCTTGAATTCTGGAGGGGGTTGTTTTTCTTAAATATGATAACACCTTTCTCAATTCATTTCACTATTTTCTTTCAAATCAATCAAAACCCCGAAATCAAGATTAGTAGTTAGTTAATTTGATCATCTAGTTAAACACTAACCACGTATTCCCTGTGGAGACGATCTTACTTACACGTACTCATATATGTATTCAAGTCATTAAAATACTTGTTTTTTTATTAGCCTACGACGTTGCCTTTTTATCATCCTCTCTTAGATCCATTTCTACAAAATAAGTGATATGTTACTGAAAATGTTACGTATATTAAATATTAAATGAACCTCTAATAAATAACTAGTACCCTCAAAACAACAAGTGGCATGGTATCTAAAAAAGCTTGTTCAAACTTTTCCATTGTAAAACTCTTAAAAAGGCATAAGGTCTACTAGGATACATATCATGAGTTTGAGAAACCGGTCTCCTATAACTAATATAAGAGTGTAATTAGTAAGTGACAAAATACAAACTAAGTGCAATATTTTTTAGGATCCTTATAGAAACATCCTGCAATTGGCATTTAGTTCTTCAAGCGCAACTATCATGAGGCATACTTTGTCTTGAATAGATCCATGACCTAGCCATTGAACGACTTGCCAAGAGGATCCTTTTGGTGGATGTACAACAAAATCATGCGCCTGCATGCATCCAAATATATTTTAAATACTATTACGGTTCATAGTGTCCAACAAATAAGTTTAAACAACATAAATTAAAATACACATGCAATATTTTTAACACCAAACGAAGCAAGAGACTTATTTTGGGGCTAAATCAAGACATTACACATAAGTTTAATTACATAAACCATTAACATTCTGTTACTATAAAAATGAGAAAAACTTACATGACGTGGCTCATAAAACATTTGTATCAACAAGTAAAACGATCACATAAAATTGAGAAAAACTTACATGAGGTGGCTCATAAAATTGATCCAAGGTGTTTATACGTGGACCTAACCGAAGGTCCACATCATTGAGTTTCCCAAGATGCTTGTTTTAGCTGATGGGCATGTGTCAAATTTTTGTCTGATAAGAAGGTTTGTTAGAGTTTACAAATACATGGGAATGACCGTCATTATATTTTGGAGTTTGTTAATTTTCTAGGTAATCCTATTAGCCTTTGGAGGCACTTGTCTCATCTTCTAGCCATTAAACATCAACTACTCATGGCCAATTTAGTTGACCAGCTAACACCGAATGAAATCCTTGATCCCTGGAGAATGGTTCTTCATTTGATTTTTCGACCAAATTGCTTCCTTTTATTATTAAGAGCCCGACTCACGATTTATGTATACATGCAGCCTTCGTTAGAAAACCACACATCGTTACCTGAACTACAGCCTGGTGATGAGAATTTTATGCTTAGCCTGATTCTACCTCTATACACACCATGGATGGTTACATGATGGTGATGGCCATGTTCGTAAATTCAGAAACAAGGACATGTAGGCTAATAAGAATTTCCCTCTACGTGTTAAGAGATGACCTCAATGAATGGCGCTTGGAGTCTAGAATTTCTGGTAATTTTCAAACCGATATAATGTTAAACCTTAGAAATAAGTTCTTTATTCTATCAACAATAGTGTAACCTTATCATTGTCAACAATTCATGTAAATCGGCTCTATATCATATTTCGCTATGATACAAGTAGGGCTCGATTATAAACAAAGTCGAGCCAGGGCAAGCTTGGGCTCGGCTCAGAATTGAAACCGAGCTGAAAATCTAAGTTCAAGCTCGGCTTGGCTTGTTTGGCTCGATTTTAAAGATAACCTTTAATACATAGCTTCAAAAATATTTTTAAATAGTTCAAAAGAACATATCCAAAATAAGTTCAACCTAATACATTACAAACCAAAATCAAGTTTATCTAAACACAAGACAAGTTTCAAATTTCAATGAAATACAGTGTAAGTTCATTAGCATGGTAATCAACCCCCAAATATGCAATTGCACTAAAACAACATGCAAACAATAACCAGTTGTTTTGTACTATATTATATGAATATAAAAATAAAAAATATTAATAGTTAAATAATTCAAGCTAAACCGAGCCAAGCTAACAAGTGAGCCAAACCAAGCAAATCATGCTCGTTACGAATCGAGCCAAGCTAGGCTCACTTTCTAATCGAGTCCAGCTGGTTCGACTCAGTTTCAAACCGAGCCATGTCGAGTGAGCTTTTTCTGAGCTAAATCTGAGCGAGTTTTGAGCTAGCTCCGAGCTGTGAGCTTTTTGGACAACCCTAGCCGGAGTATACATGCTTGCGTGTCGGCGAATGGTTCGTTACATGGCAAATGGATGGAGGAACTCAGAGTTGTCTGAAAATGGTGAAATATTTTAGGAAATCGAGAGGTAGCGATACATGTTCGAAAAAATTGTTCCAAATTTTTATAGGCAAGTTTAGAGGAGTCACGTGGATGGTTGCGTGAAAAAAGGAAGGGGAGAGGCTCATGCAAATTGTATGTCTTTCTTTATTTGACTTTTCTGATTTTTCTTAACCCTTTATTTTCTCTCTCCCCTTTCTCTCTGTTAAGTCATTGTCAATATCATTTCTATTTCTTTCTCTTTAAGCCATTGTCATTATCATTTCTAACAATATTCATTGGGTATGTATATGCATATAGAATTGGGTTATGGAGAAAACACTCAAAAGTGTAAAATCCGTGAGAACGATTTTTGTGGCTGAGATTGATGTGGTGACATTTTTTTGAATACTAGGACCCTTAGAACTATTAAGAGGGGTAAAATGCGAAGATCCTAACAAAGGTGCACATGCTAATCACATGTCATTTCTCCCATAATATTTAAACGTTCATAACATTTTTATACGTTATTTTTTTTTAAATTACACCATAAAATGCAACGTTTTTTTTATCGTTTCAACGAGTATACTATTGATATACTTTTCAAAAAAAAATGAACTGTATTTTATGAAGTTTTCAACTTGATTTTTCATGGTGTTTTTCTGAACTGGGTGTTTTTATGATGTTTTCAATTAGGTTCTTTTATGTCGTTTTTCTTAATTTGGTTTTTATCGCGTTTTCAATTGGGTTTTTTCATGGTGTTTTTCTGAACCTGGTGTTTTATGGCGTTTTGAACTGGGTATTTCGTGGTGATTTTCTGAACTAGGTGTTTTGATGGCGTGTTTATTTGGACATTTTCTATGGCATTTTCCGAAAACTTCATAAAAATACCCAGTTCATGCCATTTTTTATTTTAAGAGTATAACAATAGTATACTCGTTGGAAAGATAATAAAACACCCGACTTGCATGTGAATGATCTTTTTGACAATATTACCCTTGGTGTAACTTAGCACCAATGCCACAAGTCAACACCAAAATCATTCTTACCATTTTCACACTATTAGGCGTTTTTTTCAAATCCTGCTTCTATATATATATATAGGGTTAGGTTGACGTACAAGAGCCCTTATCCTACATTACGTACGCAATCATCTCAGCCGTCAGACCTTCATCCTACATTGAAATCGCATGTTGGTTTTTTGTAACAATTTCGCATGTTGGTTTTTTAACATGCGATTCATCAAAAAAATATCACATGCGAAATTGTTACAAAAACCAACATGCGATTTCGTCAAAATTATCACATGCGATTTCATCCATGCTATTTTATAACATGCGATTTTACATCACGTACATAGCATACGTTAAGCCATTTTGTACAATACACTTTATATATATATAGGGTGGGGTTGAGTGAACACTAGTGTATTTGTGAACTGAGTGAACAAATCCTGGCCATTGATTTACATAATCAAATTTTAAAATACACTAGTGTATTTTTATTATCAAATCCTAGCCATTGATTTACACTTGTGTTTACACTTGTGTATTGATAATCAAGGGCTAGGATTAATTCACAAGTGTTCACAATCAAGGGGGTTGTTCACAAATGAACCCAACCCTATATATATATATATATATATATATATATATATATATATATATGGGGTCATGATTTAGAGAAAATGGTGGAAAGTGTGAGAACGGTGAGAACGCTTATGAATCGTCCGATCAAAACAATCTATGGACTATATTGGCGTGGTGGCGTTTTCGTAAATAACATTAACTTTATTACGTGGACGCGCTTCATTAAGGGTAAAAAAGTCTTTTGACTTCTTCACACAAAACACCATCTCATGAAATAAAACGCCAAACAAATATCACACACTATTCTAACTAAAAACGCCATTAGATATAAAACGCCAAACTTAATTATAATAAAATCCCTCCTAAAAAAAACGTAAAAAAAATCCTATATATACAACATCTCAGACCTTCAATTAAAAACACACACAAAACCCCAAACGCCATATTTAATATATACCATTCGTCTTTAGAAACGCCAAAAACCCAAACATCAAATATCATCTAAACCAAAACGTTTATTTGAAATTCAGTTTGGTTGTCTGTAAGGTTTCACTCAATGTAATGGACAAAAAATCCTTAAGTGAGGATATTGTCCATTTCATTGAGTAAAATCTTATTAACTTCATCCTCAACTTCCATCCAATTTATAACGCCAAAACATACAAAAACATTATTGAGGTTTGTTGTCAATAAAGTTTAGTTGTATGGGGTAGACAACATTGTCAGTTATCTTTCTTAACCGAGGATTAACAATGTTGTCTATCTCATACAGCAAAACATTATTGATTTTAGCATGATCAAATTTTGAGGTTTAAGGTGCTTTTATTTAGTGGCGTTCTTTTTATCGGTAAAACGCCAAAATTAAAAAAATCAAACATCGTTCATTGGAAAATTCAAGATTGTTGGCTTCATTGGAAAATTCAAGATTGTTGGCTGAAGGGTGTAAACTCAATAACATTTTGCTGCATGAGATGGACAAATCTTCAAGAAAAAGATGCTGATGTCAGACTTTGTGCTTCCAAACAGCCACAAAAACTACTTGAAAACAGAAAAACAAAATAAATCATACGAAAGTCGAACCAGCCAGTTAAGATGATTAAAAAAAGAAGAAAATGACTGGTGACAGTGAAGATTTGGAAGATCAATTGTTTATATATTCCTTTTTTTTTTAATTTTCTTTTTCAGTTGATTATTATATAATAAAAACGCCATATATAATAAAAACGCCAGACAGCCAAATACTTGTTAAAACCAAACTTGAAAATGTAACCAGAAACAGTAACTACAAAACAGTAAAAATGAAGAGACGGAAAATTTATTATATTAGAATCTAAAACGCCAAACTTGAAAGACGTGTGACGTGTTACAGACTTCAGAGTTAAAAGCTTATCAAAAACAATAATTACAAACAGTAACTGAAACGACGAATAGTTTATTATAATAATGCACCGCCTAACCTACACCGCCAAAAGAAATCCTATAAATTAATACCTCTCAGCAACTTCCATTTAATCAAAAAAAAAAAAAAAAAAAAAACAGACGCCAATACCACTAAATACCACTCACTGTAAAACGCCAAAAAAAAATCAAAGATAGCTAATATGCTTTCTTGGATATTCAGTATTGGTCTTCCTGAAGTTTCACTGAATAGATTGTTAAGTGAGGGGAGTAACTCAGTAAGATTTTGCTGCATGAGATGGACAAATCTTCAAGAAAAAGATGCTGATGACAATCAAATGTCATTTTGTTTTCTTTGTTCTTGAATAAGGCTTGGATGAGGAGAAGAGATCAATGACGCTGAAGAGTGGGATGATTATAAAGATGAAGATCAAGATGAAGAAAAAGCGAAAAACCCACCCACACGTCATAGATCTATGTGCCCAAACATCCACAAAAAGCCACTTCAACAGACGAGCAGGCAAAATAATCAAACCGATGGGTTTGTTTAGTTTTACATAAAACGCCATATATTTGGTGACAGTTATTGTACTATTAAAGAAGAGAGAGACTGATGACAGTGAAGATTGTGAAGAGAGATCCGATTAGGATTTTTAATTTATTTTCTTCGCTTCTATTTTTTTTCCCTGTGGTTGTAATATAATTTTACAATTGTAAAACGCCAAGATACCACAAACGCCAAAATGTATATAAAAAATAATAGAACAATGGGCCATCTTGTTTAAAACGCCTTGAAAAAACGCCATTCAGATAGATTCCCTGACCCCCTGGGGTTCCAATGGCATACGATTTGAAAAAAGGCCATAAACGCCATAAACACCATAAACACCAAAATTTTAATACAATAAAACCATTAAACGCCATTAATTATTGAATTTGGTTAACGCCAAAAATCTTAAACCCCAAAAATAAAACAATATTGTGAAAATCGGAATTGGAAAAGCAGAAGATAAAATAACAAAAAAGCCAATACGCCCTAATTATATCGCACGCCACGTGTTAGGCCAGGAGGCGTTCTCACCGTTCTCACACTTTTGAGCGTTTTCTCCTGATCTCGTTCCTATATATATATAGGGTCGGAATTTAGAGAAAACGGTAGAAAGTGTGAGAACGGTGAGAACGCTTATGGATCGTCCGATCAAAACAATCTATGGACTAGATTGGCGCGGTGGCGTTTTCGTAAATAACATCAATTTTATTACGTGGACGCGCTTCATTAAGGGTAAAAGGGTCTTTTGACTTCTCCACACAAAACACCATCTCATGAAATAAAACACCAAAAACAAAAATCACACACCATTCTAAGTAAAAACGCCATTAGATATAAAACGCTAAACTTAATTATAGTAGAATCCCGCCTAAAAAACTGCGAAAAAATCCAATATATACAACATCTCAGACCTTCAATTAAAAACACACACAAAAACCCAAACGCCATATTTGATATATCCCATTCGCCCTAGAAACGCCAAAAGACCCAAACATCAAATATATTCTAACCCAAAGCGTTTTTTTGAAATTCAGTTTGGTTGTCTGTAAGATTTCGCTAAATGAAATGGACAAAATCCTTAAGTGAGGATATTGTCCATTTCATTGAGTAAAATCTTATTGACTTATCCTCAACTTCCATCCAATTTATAACGCAAAAACATACAAAAACATTATTGAGGTTTGTTGTCAATAAAGTTTAGCTGTATGGGGTGGACAACATTGTCAGTTATCTTTCTTAACCGTGGATTAACAATGTTGTCCATCTCATACAACAAATTTTGAGGTTTAAGGTGCTTTTATTTGGTGGCGTTCTTTTTATCGGTAAAACGCCAAAAAAGTTAAAAATCAAAAATCGTTCATTGGAAAATCCAAAGATTATTGGCTGAAGGGTCTAAACTCAATAACATAATTGCGACAGATTTTGATGGACGAAGCCCACAAATCCCGGTATTCTATTCATCCCGGTGCCGATAAAATGTACCAGGACCTTCGCTACAAGTACTGGTGGCCGGGTATGAAAAGGGATATCGCTCTCTACGTCGGAAAGTGCCTAACTTGCTCAAAGGTCAAGGCTGAACACCAAAGACCCTCTGGCTTACTTGAACAACCCCTGATCCCTATGTGGAAGTGGGAAAGTATAACTATGGACTTCATAACAAAGCTTCCGCGCACGCCATCAAGTCACGACAGCATCTGGGTTGTCGTTGACCGTTTAACCAAATCAGCTCACTTTTTGCCAATACGGGAAGACTACAAGGCGGAAAGATTAGCCCGAATCTACACCAATGAGATCATTTGTTGACATGGGACGCCTCGCGACATCATCTCTGACCGTGATGCTCGGTTTACTTCGTGACTGTGGGAAACATTTCAAGCGGCTCTCGGTACTACGCTTAATCTGAGTACCGCATTCCACCCTCAAACCGACGGACAGACTGAAAGAACGATCCGTACCCTTGAAGACATGCTCCGTTCGTGTGTCATATATTTTGGTGGTAATTGGGATGCTTACCTGCCATTAGTCGAATTCTCGTATAATAACAGTTATCATTCCAGCGTTCAAATGGCACCATTCGAGGCTTTATACGGAAGAAAATGCCGATCGCCTATTGTATGGCACGAGATCGGGCACTCGCAACTAACCGGTCCTGAGCTATTGCAAGAAACGACCGACAAAGTCCTCCAAATAAGAGACAACTTGCTGAAAGCTCGGAGTCGTCAGAAAAGTTACGCCGATAAACGACGCAAGCCCCATGAATTTGACGTTGGCGACTACGTACTCCTAAAGGTATCGCCTTGGAAGGGTGTGGTCAGATTCGGCAAGAAAGGGAAACTGGCGCCTCGATATGTTGGACCTTTTAAGATTCTGGAAAGGATCAGAAAAGTCGCCTACAGACTCGAACCACCGGAGGAACTTAGTAATGTCCACCCGACTTTCCATGTGTCAAACCTCCGAAAGTGCCTAGCTGAGCATGATTTAATTGTACCCCTTGATGACCTCCAAGTGAACGAAACACTACACTTCGTGGAGAAGCCTGTCGAAATCATGGATCGCCAAACCAAGCAGCTCAGACGCTCGCGCATTCCTATTGTGAAAGTCCGATGGGAAGGCAAACGAGGCGCAGAGTTCACTTGGGAACTCGAAAGGGACATGAAGGCGAAGTACCCGCAGTTGTTTGTTACAGATTCGGCCTAATTTCGGGACGAAATTCCCTCAACTAGGGGAGGCTGTAACACCCCTTGTTTCAGAAGTCCAAGTCAAAGTCAATATTGAAGTCAAAGGAAGACAAGATTGCTAATTGCGATCTGTCACTCCTTGCTCAATTCCTATTTTGACTTCTTTGACTTGTAATTAGTCTAATTTTATTATCGCTTTAGTTATATTATGTGGAGTATCTATTAATAATCGCTAATAATCGATATTTATCGCATGTTTAATCGATTTATCGCTTATCGCAATCGCATTCGCAACTCGAATTACGTAATCTGGTTACTGTTCTTATGTGTGTGTGTGTGTGTGTGTGTACCTTATATGTTACTTGTGCATGTTATTTATGTTTATGCTGTGATGATTAATCGAAACTCAATCGAATCGCAAACGCTAAACGAATGTCAATTAAGGATGATTGTATGTTGATATAGTAGTTGGGATTAAAAGTAATTTGATTAAGGAACTCTATCGCATCGCAACACTCGCAATCGCAATCGAAACAGCAAAACACATCGCGCCGTGCCCTCCAATCGAGTGGCCAGCCGATCGAACAGCCACCCGATCGGACTGCCATCCGATCGAGGTGCCACTCGATCGGCTGCCACCCGACCAGGGTAGCCACTCGATCGGCCAGCCCTTTCTCCTCCTTTCCTTTTATGGTAAGCCTATAAATACCCCCTGTCAACATCAAACTTACCATTTTTGGCACCTCTCGACCGACCAGCTCCTCTTGCCCACTTTTCTTCAGATTTCTCGCGATTCTTGTAAGTATTCAACCTAAAACTTGCACTTTCTTGATCTACATGCACTCCTACACCTTTCTATCTTTTGAATCTTAACTTTTAACCCTGAAATCACTAGATTTGAGGTGTTCTAGGATGATGTCATCATGGTGTTCTTATGAACTTCATGTTTTGGCTTCAATCCACCAAGAACAACTTAGATCTGAACGATTTCCACATGAATAAACAAAGATCTTTCGTAGATCTAAAGATATTCATGGTGAAAAAGGATTGAAAGATGGTTTCTAACTTTCTTTCAACTCTTTTACACTCAATGCACTCAAAACTGATAGAATCGGAGTTTGTTCTAACCTTCTACTCTTTCGTGTTGATGTGTTGGTTCAAGATATGGATTATATCCACGAGATTACCGATTTCGGGTTAAACATGGAACACCGTCTCGAACAGTTAACTGGCCGGATTTGGGTGATTCCTGTCCGATCAAGTTACTAAGTCGTGATGAGGTTTTCGTTGTCTAGTACGTTATCAAATCATCTCGATAAAACGACAAACTATCAAAATGGCCAAGGAAGAAGACGATCAGGTCGACCAGGTTGGAGTGTCGATCGGATTGTCACCCGATCGGGTTGCCACCCGATCGGCCTGCACCTTGGCCCCACACTTGACTATTATTACAAACTTCAAGAGTCTTGAACACCGAACGGACTGCCGTCCTATCGGGTTGCCACCCGATCGACCAGCCATCCGATCATGTGATGTTTTGAACTCAACGCTTAAACAATTTTTAACATGATTCAATGCACATGGTTTGCCACCCAACCGAACTACCGTCCGATCGAGTGACAACCTGTTGTAAATTGTTCTCGCTAGAGTGTCCAACCAATCGGATTGTCGTCCGATTGAACGGTCGTTCGATCGACCGACCTGAAAGGTAGAGATACTTCTATGTTTTCAAAATGCTACAACGAAAACTTCAAAAGTCAAGCCATCATACACAAACACATCCATCCCAAACGAGGTAACAGTCCACTCGAACGGTCACCCGATCGGATTGCCATCCGACCGGATTGCTGTTCGACCCACTGACACTTCACACCTTTTACGCGCCGACTTTCTCTTATGCTATCAATAACTGTTCAGGCTATTATCCACTTTAAGCGCTCCCTTCAATCCATTAATTCAACCACTGTGACTATACTCGATCCCTTTTTGCTTTACGCACTTTTGGGTGTTACATACGTTACTTAATCAAAATCACATCAAACACACTACGCAATACTTTGTTATGTTTATACATGAATGCTGTCTACCTGCCTTAGCAACGGTAGTACTATTTGTTTGGACTCAGCACCTGTTCACTCAGGGGTTGTTAAGGACAATTTGTTACATGGCTCACAGTGGTGAGTGTGTATTACGAACTGCCTTGGGCAGTCAACCCGCAGTCATTGGTATTGATAGGTTCATGTCGATAACTAACATGCCTCATTTTACACTGTGTACGTGCTGGTTATGCGTAACGATTTCGAACTCTATATGCTATTATCAAACTTGTATGCTCACCTTTACACTATGTGTATTGACTTTTACTTTAACGTATGTGACAGGTGCTTAAGATGTTTATTTGCTTGGAATGCTGTGAAATCGAGGCTAGGAAAGGTCTAGAAACCAATAAACAATTGTGTGTACTTGAAATCTGAGTTGTCGGAACAGAACAATTTGACTAGATTTGTCTGTAATAATTATGTTATCTTTTTAGACATGGTATGGGATGTGTTGCTTTAATTAATTGGTAATTTTAGTTGTTATTGTAACATATCCATTTTTTTATCATATAAGAATTATAGGTTTGTTTAAATTAATTAACCACTAGTAACTATAGTAACAAGTTTTATTATTTGACCCATATAGTTTTAAAAACTATTTTATATATAATTGGTTGAAATGTTATACTAATTAATTGGCTTATATATGTGTGACATTTATATTTTCTATATTAAAATAAAGTATATAAAAACTTATATTATTAAACGGGTAGACTACGGGTAAGTTGACTGTTGGAAATATGAAGTACCTAGACAGCGCCTAGGAACCGTTTAATAATTAAATAATAAAAAATACATTATATTTGAACCTACTCCATTTTTAATGAAACTTGGTTCAAACTGTAGATAAAATTATTCTCGTTCTAATGACATATTTATTGTTTTATAAAACGACATACTTTAGAAATTATACGCTAAATAAGTAAAGCTGCTATATTAATTATAATAATAAAATAACATTAAATTTAAACACTAAGCATTTGAAATTTAAATGTTCGGTTGTTTTGTAATATACATGAAATTAAAAGAAAAATAAATAAAATAAAAATCAACAAATGAAAGCTATCTAAGTGTATGCATGTATAGTGTACACTTCAAAACTTGAAATTAATGCCAAGGGAATACGTGGAGGATTTTGGAATGAGCCTAAAGCTCATTTTAGTATAAATAGAAGACATACAAGCTCAGATTCAGTTGCTTCTTTCTTTCTTTCTACCATCTTTATGTGTCACCAACTTTCCATCTCTATTATTTTATTTTATTTTCAATAATAATAATAAAGCCTTGCCCCGTTTTAAGTGTTTTAACTCCCGATCACTGATACCCTTTCCGATTGATCTGGAGCCCCATAACGCATGTCAAGGCTCTGCCCGACTAAGTTCGTTGGGGTTCTGTCTCGTGACTTAGGGATAAGGTTGAATTAGGGTTACTATACTTAACACGAGTGCAAATATATATATATATATATATATATATATATATATATATTTTTAAATAGCTCAGACGTTATACCCAAGATTCTACCAGAAGTCTTTCTAGTTGAACCCTAAAGTTACAAAGTGAGTCTATTCTCTTTTCTCATAGTTTTATAACCTTTTTGGGATACAATTATATTTAAAAATGTTTTACAAAAATCATAAATGTTTATCAGTTATACTTACGGTGATTAAGTTTTTATATTCTGCAATAGTTGCCTGTATGTTGGGTTTTTATACATCATTTGACCCTCGTTACTATTGGCCAAAAAGTTAGCCAACAGTAGCATGGCCACAAGCACGGGGGAAATTATGCCCTAGTAGCCATAGCCTATAACTAATATTATTTTTATATTACTATATTAAAATACTGAATATATCTTATAAATTTATATAAGATATATGGAATGGGCAATGTTATGCGGTTGGTTTGGGACACCTAGCTAGGCCAAGTTTGTCAAATCAAATTGACATGATGAATAAACTTATATATAAATAATGAAAAAGAAAAAGACTTAAATATATTTTACTAGACTATTAAACATCATATATTTTCTACAAATATAATATAATATGTAATATACTAAATTATTACATGTTATATTTGACATAAATGTATATCATAATAAAATATGTCAAAAATAATATATTCTACTTTTAATATACTAAGATTATATTTTAATCTTAGTTACGTTAATATATTAAAGAATAATATCAACATTATTTAATTAATATATCATATTTGATAAAGTTATAGATAATAATTTGACAGAAAATGATATATTTCATTTTCTGGGCTAATTGGATTTGTGCTATAGAAAATATATTTGACAAAGTAATGTCATAGGACACTACTTAGTTCAGAGTCACTTGTTGTGAGAATGATCAACAGTGATTTGACCAGAGTCACTAGTTGAGAGAATGATCAACAGTGACATGACCAAAGGCACTAGTTAAGAGAACGATCAACAGTGTTATGACCAGAGTCACTGTTGAAAGAATGATCAACAGTGATATGACCACAATTACTAGTTGAGAGAATGACCAACAGTAATATGACCCGAGTCACTAGTTGAAAGAATGATCAACAGTGATATGACCACCGTCACAGGAATCGCCTAGTGACAGATACTTTGAATAATAATAAAATATAATTACTTGATAAATTCACTATTGGACGAAAGTTAGCCAATGAGTGATATGACCACCGTCACATCGGAACTGCCACCATGTGACAAATACTGATTGAGTTTTTGGGTAAATATAAACAAATATAAACAACCTTGTTGCTGTAAAGTATAACAATATATTTTATAAAAATGGAATGAACTCGCCAGTATTTATTACTGATAAAATGTTTTCAAAACAGGTTTCAGGTAACTTGATGTAAGGATAGTAGAAGCCAGCTATGGAGCACTGAAGGCTTAAATAAAGTGGCTATAATAAAAAGAAGAAAATTATGTTTTATTTATTTGGGTTTATCCCTATAAAAACAGTTGAATTGAAAATGGGTTTGAGCCCATTTATTTAATATTAAAAGTTCGGTGTTTTACAAACTCTGAAATTATTTCCTAACTACGATCCTGATGAAAATTTTTCCGCTGCGTAAGTAATAAGCACCGATACCATCTGACTGGTTCACAGCTCTCGCGCCCAGGGTGGGGTCGGGGGCTGTGACAGAAGGTGGTATCAGAGCCACTTGTTTAAGCCATTTAGGTGTTCTTTTAATACTTAAACTTAAAAACAATAAAGTTAGGAAATTAATACAAAATAACATATGTGTTATTTTTGTAGATTTAAATATATATGATTCCTGGAAGTATTGTTTTGTTTATTCTGTGATATTAATAATTGAAAATGTTTACAATTCAGATGTCGAATGAAGTATCACATAATCCAGAAGTTCATACTAATAATGAAAATCCTTTGGATAAAAATGCTATAGAAAATATGATAGCCCAAGGAATAGCTAATGCTTTACCTTTAATAATTAAAGCTGTTAAAAACCCCGTAGAACCCACCAAAGTTGTGAGTAGCAAGCATACTCGTGACAACAGTTTTAGCCATAGTGTCAATGGAGGCAATGATAATATTATCAAAACCCCATTTCCCAAGAAAATGATGGCGATGACTCTCGGGTGTACCTACAAATAATTTCTATCTTGTAAACCAACTGAGTTCGCGGGCAGTGAAGGAGCCACGGCTGCGATGGTTGGAAAAGACGGAAGCTGTTCTTAAGATCAGCAAATGTGCCGAAGAAGATAAGGTGAGTATGCTTCCAACCTCTTTAAGGAAGAAGCCTTAGAATGGTGGAATACAATTCTTCAGGCAAAAGGAAGTGACATGGCTTATGACATGAACTGGGAAAAGTTCAAGGAAATGACAGAAAGTAAATTTTGTCCCCCTTATGAAAAAGAACGAATGGCTAACGAGTTCCTAAATCATAAAATGATAGATGTAAATTGTCGGGAGTATACGACGAAGTTCTTCGAGTACGCAAGAATGGTACCAACTCTGGCTTCGCCAGAACCCGTACTAATTTCTCGTTATATTTGGGGATTAGTTAGCGAAATCCGAGACATGGTCAAGGCCGCTAAACCACAGACTATTGAAGAAACAGTTGAACTAGCTAACATCCTGACAGATGGACTAATCCGCACAAGAGAAGAAAACAAGAAGAAAGAGTTAGCCCATAAAATTTCCCAAGAATTCTACAAGAAGAAAGAAACTGAACCGTCATTGAAGCAACCTACCTACAGAAACTGTAACAAAAAGCATCCAGGAAGATGCCGTTTTAGGAAAATACTCTATTGTGACTTCTGCAAGATGATCGGGCATATAGAGGAAGAGTGTAGAAGGAAGACTAATATTTGTTACAATTGCGGAGAGACGGGACACATCAAACCATATTGCCTGAAACTGACTAAAGCACCTGACAACAAGGCAAAAACAACCGACGGAGCTAAGAAGAATTCGCGTGCATTCGTACTTACTACGCAAGAAGCAGAAATGATTCCAGACGTAATCGTTGATATGCAATATCTAAGTTAAGTTATTATTTGACCCTAGTACAAATAAAGTTTTTTTTTTAAATAAATGCATTATGTCACGTACTTCATCTATTCAAAACCATAACAGACTTGTTTGGTCTTCACTTTCATTGAATCATGTTTTTTGTCACGACACCTTGTGGTGGCATTTTCTTTAACTTGAAACTTGAGCTAATTCCATTCTCACACCTAATGTACAGATTTATTTATTTAATTTCTGTTGATTTATTATCTTAAAACAGTCTTAATACAATTATGTGTTAAGATAAGAGTACACAAATTCGTATTATATTCCGGTGTACCTCTAAAGATTCTTTCATCATTGATAAAAAATTCTATGATATTCATTTGGTCTTTCATTATCAATTGGAAATCCTATAATATTTATTTGAAATGAATATCCAAATTTATTTCATTAAAGCTTTCAGTTGATTACGAACACGATGAAATTGTTCGGTCACCATAATTATTGAGCTATTTCAATCATTTCGACACCTTGCGGCGTCGATATAAACTTGTAATTTGAGCTAATCATAATCATACGAATCATTCAAAACCACGTATATCTTTCCTTTGATTCATCATTCAAAAGTAGTCTTGATACAATTATGTATGAAGACAATGATACACTAAACTCTATTGTATTTCGGTGTATCCTTGCAATTCAATAAATGTCAACACACTGATTTTTCTCTTGTTATGGTTCGATAGTTGACAATCATTTTCGTGCTTCTATTTCATTTGAGCTTATTGATTCTGAGTCTTCCTCAGTTGACAATCAAAGTAAGTTTTCTTTTGACAATGAATTTTATTGATTCTAAAAGTCATTCACAACTTGTAAACATTCAATTTAGACATCTATTGATCATATATCTCTTTTGGCTTGAACCTAGTCACCTTGGAAATTATATCATTTCATCTCATTCGTTTGACATCGATTTCTTAAACTAATTCAGTTGAACCATTGAGGCCTATTTATTGTATATCTCATATTCACAAAATTTGATATTTTGATTCTGTACCATTTACCTTAATAATGTTCTTATTGACTAAGACGTGACATAACTCTAGAGGAAACATCGTAGCCCAAATCTCGAGGACGATATTTAAAACAAGGTGTGGAGGATGTAACATATCCATTTTTTATCATATAAGAATTATAGGTTTGTTTAAATTAATTAACCACTAGTAACTATAGTAACTAGTTTTATTATTCGACCCATATAGTTTTAAAAACTATTTTATATATAATTGGTTGAAATGTTATACTAATTAATTGGCTTATATATGTGTGACATTTATATTTTCTATATTAAAATAAAGTATATAAAAACTTATATTATTAAACGGGTAGACTACGGGTAAGTTGACTGTTAAAAATATGAAGTACCTAGACAGGGCCTAGGAACCGTTTAATAATTAAATAATAAAAAATACATTATATTTGAACCTACTCCATTTTTAATGAAACTTGGTTCAAACTGTAGATAAAATTATTCTCGTTCTAATGAGATATTTATTGTTTTGTAAAACGACATACTTTAGAAATTATACGCTATATAAGTAAAGCTGCTATATTAATTATAATAATAAAATAACATTAAATTTAAACACTAAGCATTTGAAATTTAAATGTACGGTTGTTTTGTAATATATATGAAATTAAAAGAAAAATAAATAAAATAAAAATCAACAAATGAAGCTATCTAAGTGTATGCATGTATAGTGTACACTTCAAAACTTGAAATTAATGCCAAGGGAATACGTGGAGGATTTTGGAATGAGCCTCAAGCTCATTTTAGTATAAATAGAAGACATACAAACTCAGATTCGATTGCTTCTTTCTTTCTTTCTTTCTACCATCTTTATGTCTCACCAACTTTCCATCTCTATTATTTTATTTTCAATAATAATAATAAAGCCCTGCCCCGTTTAAAGTGTTTTAACTCCCGATCACTATTACCCTTTCCGATTGATCTGGAGCCCCATAACGCATGTCAAGGCTCTGCCCGACTAAGTTTGTTGGGGTTCTGTCTCGTGACATAGGGATAAGGTTGAATTAGGGTTACTATACTTAACACGAGTGCAAATATATATGTGTATATATATATATATATATTTTTTAAAATAGCTCAGAAGTTATACCCAAGATTCTACCAGGAGGCTTTCTAGTTGAACACTAAAGTTACAAAGTGAGTCCATTCTCTTTTCTCATAGTTTTATAACCTTTTTGGGATACAATTATATTTAAAAATGTTTTACAAAAATCATAAATGTTTATCAGTTATACTTACGGTGATTAAGTTTTTATATTCTGCAATAGTTGCCTGTATGTGGGGTTTTTATACATTACTTGACCCTCGTTACTATTGGCCAAAAAGTTAGCCAACAGTAGCATGACCACAAGCATGGGGGAAATTATGCCCCAGTAGCCATAGCCTATAACTAATATTATTTTTACATTACTATATTAAAATATTGAATATATCTTATAAATTTATATAAGATATATGGAATGGGCAATGTTATGCGGTTGGTTTGGGACACCTAGCTAGGCCAAGTTTGTCAAATCAAATTGACATGATGAATAAACTTATATATAAATAATGAAAAAGAAAAAGACTTAAATATGTTTTACTAGACTATTAAACATCACATATTTTCTAGAAATCTATATCTCTAATAAAGCAAACCATTGGGGGACACATGTCACCCAATGGAGCAAGCCACCTAAGCATCCACATAAGCAATGATGTGGCAAAAGTCTAATTATGTGACAAGTGGCATTGCTCATAATCCTGGATTGGAGAAGGCTTCCTTTGTACGCTCTCTCTCATTCTCTCTCATCTTTCATCATTCATCACATACGTTTTCTATACTTTCTCCTTCTCTCTCTCATTAACTCAAATTGTTCAAATCATTACTCCGAAACCCTAATCGGCGATTCTGGTTCCTGCGCTCTCAATCGATCCTGTGAACCGAGGTTTAATCAATCTTCAAATATTCAACAGTGATCATCATCGACGGTAATGATTCCGATAATTTCTTCATCATCTTATTATCGATTCTGTTTGAATGCTTTGTTGTACTTTGATTTGTGATGTATTGTCTGTTCTGTGGTGATGTATGAATTTATTGTACATGATTTGAAGATCGATTAGATTATTCCTTTTTTCTTAGGGTTTTAAAACCCGATATCATGTTGTTTGTTTATGTGATTTGAATATCGATTTCTTAAAGAAGTTTTGTGGGTTAGTTAGGGTTTAGAATCCCCGATTTTTAAGTTGGTGTATATATGTTTTGTGTATTAGGGTTTTTCATTTGAATATGTTGATTTGTTCAATTCTGTTCCTTAGATTACCTTGATGATAAATTGTACGTTTTAAGTTTTTTGTGTATTAGGGTTCTAATTACAGTTTTCATCTATAGTTATATGTTGGAAAGTGACAAGAACTAAAGATTGAAACTTTATAAAATGGATCTAACAAATTACAAACCTGCTGTTTTCTTTGCCAATCTTCAATACCTTCTTTAACCATAGAAGCAACAATGAAAACAATCAAAGGGATAATAGAACTAACAGCAGAGTAAGGAGCAAGCTCTGTAAAAGACAGAACAGCAGTCACAAGAAAAAAGAAATTTGCAACTCTTCTAAACTGTTCAAACAATGATTTGGGGAAGAAACTCATTAGTGTATACTTGGTTGACCTCACATAATTATCTGCATAATAACTTTGACCACCTGCAACAACCTCTGAGACACCACCAGTTTCATTGCAGTAAACCACTCTTGAGAACCCAGGACCCCCTATTTATGTACCATCATCATCATATCTTCTTTTTCCACATTGGAATGAGTAGATCTTGCTAAAATGCACTTTCTTTTTTCTCCCTGTGTCCATTGTTGTTGAACTGTTTTTTATGATATTTTCTGAACAATATAGTCATACGATCCATAGTTAGAAAATTGCTTAGTAATTGAAAATATGTAAGATGATCCCAGCACTTCATACCTGATCAATGTATATTGATGAATAAATACGTTTTGGGTTTTCATATCGGATTGTTAAATCTGTGATTTGATTATTATAGTGCACATTCTATTTCAAGCCTCTTATTTGAACTCTATATTTGTTACATGTACCTGTTATGATATACAATTTGGGGTTGTGAAAGACAACAAATTTGGAAGCGATATGGTGTACGGATTCGCAGCGCATGTGCGGAAGTGCGACAGAAAATCGTTGGTGAGTGTTGAAGTTATAATCATTTAAAGAAAAAAAATTAAGATGTTTTAATATAACACTTTGTGATAACTGTTATTATAATTGCATTTAACGATACTTATATTTTCCTTTGCAGAAACTTCCTGCTGAGTATGGTGACTGGATTACGAAGTTTGGTTATCCAGAGAAAAATGCAATCATCAGGACCCTTGATGGGAGTACCTTTCAAGTCAAAGTGTTCAAACTTGCAGGCGACTTTTTTTTTTTTACAATGGCTGGTTTAATGTTGTCACATCATTGAAATTACCGGACGATTCGTGGGTTGTTTGTCAGTATGACGAAACTTTATCTTTGTTCCGCCTATTCCACTTTTATCAAGACATTTCTCTAGCACCATCTAACTACTTCTACTACAAACCTAAAAATGATTTTAAAGACCGAGACGACTGCATGGTAATTGAAGTTATACGTTTTTAAATTATTTTATCTTTGCGTTCGTTCATTTTTTTCTATTTCGGCTATACCATTGATCCTGATACTGTTTTATTCTTTGTGTAGTATGTGAACAGGTTGTTTGTTCATCACTCTATGCTGAATATCTGTCCTTCAAATCCGGTTTTGATTCGTTCTGCTGGAAATCGTAAATGGGTTGTTCGGATGGAAATTTTAGACCATAACATTTACATTACCACAGGTTAGAGTCGGATCAAGGAGGATATGTCGATAACTGATGATCATTTGTTGGTATTTGAAATGATTGATCGTAATACGTTTGATTTGAGTGTTTTTTGTTGTAAGCCTGCCCTTCTAACTTACCCGCCTGAAGTTTTTGTTATCAAAAAACAACCAAGTGATGCCGTTATTGAAGTGTCTGATGATGAGGTGCCTGATGCGGTTGCTGCACCTGTATTTGAAGAGAGTGTTGATGACGAAGTACCGGTTACTTTTGTTGTTGACAATCATTACGTAAGTTTGTATTATTTACTTCTTCATACCATTAATGTATGTTAAGTGAATCCAGTTTAAATCATTAGTTGTAGGAAAAGCAGTTTTAATGGTATGTATTATTAACATTTATATTATCACTGTAGCGTTTGAAGAAGAAGTGGGCTCAAACTCATGGTTTAGACCGAAAGATGGCTTTGATCATCAAGGACAGCGCTGGTCGAACTTGGGATGTATCTATTGGTAAGGAGTTCTCGCAAGGCTGTCCGCGATTCAATGTGACCGGTATGAGGGAGTTTGTTAGAGACAAACGGTTGGTATACGGTTCTTCGTTTCATATGGTATTTGTTAAAAGTAAAGGTATGTTGCTTTATAACTGACTTGGTGAAGGTACATGGTATGTTTTGGTAGTATTTTCAAGGTGTGGCGTTAGTATACATTTAATGGTAGTTTTTTGTTGTGGTTGTTACGTTAAACATATGTGATGGTATATGTTGCTGACACTTTTTTTGGGCCGTTTATATGTGTGGCCGAATAACTTAGTCTTTGAACATATTTGATTATATATTGGTAGACGTTAATGTTATTGGTATTGCTACATGTTTGTGGTTAATATTACATCTTTTTTGTGAAATAATTAGTGCTTCATAATTGTATGTATCTTAATTTAGGAATCAAGTTAAGTATTCATCATATTAAACATCATTTAAGTACATTGTTTGATTAGTGCCAAATCTATTATTTTAACATTAAATATTATTATAATAAACTGTCCGTTTTCTAAAGATTTACGTAAAACAAAAATTTAATATGATTTTGTTTCCTTTTTTAAATTGTATAACTGACTATAATTAATTTTTTTAATAAAACCGTTCCATTTTAATCAATTTAGAGTTTTCTTAATCTTCATTGAATATCTACACTTGGAAATTTTATTTTAAATATGGTACTAACTTCATTGAATAAACTAAAGTTTGTTCACTGAAATAATTGAAATCTTTTTTACCATACATTTTACTTAATTATTTATATCAAATTGGTTTTTTTTATTATAATGAACATTATTAAGTTTTTTTATTTAAATTTGGAAATTAAAAACAAATTTTCAATCTTATATATATAAATTTTTTAAAATCGTTGCTGACATATAATATTTTGTATTTAAACAATTAAGTTTAGTAAAAAAAAATCCTAAATTAACTACATATATATTACCAAAAAAACTAAACAACCGTATGCTAAATTATATGGCATTTTTTTATTTTCTTTGGTTGGTCAAAAACCTGAATTTTCTTTGTTTTACAGTTTGAGTTTACCTTTTTAATATGTGTAACATGTGGTAATTTACTTATGGTGGTATTTCATTTTGTGTTGTTTTTTATGCATTCCTTTTAAATATACGAAAAAGTTGGTGCCTAATCTTTTTGACATTTGTATTTTTTTTAGAAATGTCAATCCATTTCTAAAAATAGTTATTTCTTAACTTAGGTAACATATTTTTATATTACTCAACTGATATTTCAACTTGAAAAAAATAATTAAACGAAATTTGTAAATATATTCACTTAATTCATTCAATTTATTCACTTATAAATCATTTTTTTACTTCAATCATCTATAGTTGGTTTTGAAGATTTTGAATAACTGATATCTTGAATTAGGACTGAATGTGGCTATTTAGTGCCTTTTTGCCTTGATATGTTTTATATAATTTTATTACATTTTTGTAATAATTTGCTTAATTTTATAAATTAGAGATCTAATTCGTGTATTTTGATTACATGTAGTGTTTTCAGAATCTATACTATCTATTAAGGGAGATTACAGGATCACCTCTATTTGCCTACGTGTCATGTTTTTAGCTATTAATGAAGAGAGGAAGACACAAAGGATGTGTCAAAGACAGTTTAGATGATACATGTTCAAGGTAATAAGGAGAAACCCTCTGTTGAAGAAGCAACCAGTGAGAGTGTTTTGCTTGAAACATGGAGGGGTCGGTGATGTTGTCGAGGAGTGTCAGGAAATGCTAAGTGATAGTATTTCCTTACACTCCTCGACAATGTCACCGACCCCTTTTAAATATTCCATCAAAACTCTATCACTGGTTGCTTCTACAACAGAGGGTTTCTTTTTGTTACCTGAACCTGTATCATCACAACTGTGTTGACTGACCCTGTATGTGTTGTTACATGAATATTCAATTAGGATTTACTCATCTGAGGCTAAGTTTTGAAAATTGATCTATTCATTTTTTATCAGGACAGATGTTTTTGTAATCGATGTTTGGTTGATGATAATTAGATCGATGTCACCTAAGGGATATTTAGTCAATGATGTTGATGAGATGCTTCTCACCTGAGACTAAAACTATGATTAAGCAGACGTCTGTCCGAATAAGTGAGGTTTGACATTGAGAAATCATTTGAAATACTTGAGCAAATCATTTAGTGTTGACTGTGAAGGTGAATAAAAATGAATTGAAAGTGCTTTGGACTTGTCCTTTGAACATAAGGCTATGATGATTTTGTAGATTTGAGTAAAAATTGAATGAAGATAGCATTATGGTATGGCAAGGTTGTAGGATGGCAGTTGTTCATGCAACCTCTCTTGCAGCCATGGTGTTGTCATCTTTTTTCATAATCTGAGCCTGACAGTCTGACAATATAAATGTTTTGCAAGTTAAACATGAATATAGAAGAAAGAGAGAGTTGGATCTTTGTGATATTGAATAGAGAAGAAAGAGAGAGTTGGATGGATATATGAATACTTATGGATGGAGATATGATTTTTGTTTCAAACAAAATAAAGTTTTTGATTTTTATTGATTTCTGTAGATCCGACCATATTTATCGCAGTTACTAATTTTTGTTTATTTTTTTTTCATGTGAATCCCTAACTCCGCATAACGAGCGGAATCCCACCATTCGTCAAGCAAGAGAGGTTAGTTAAATCTTATACTTTTTTTTTAATGTTTATCATATATAATTTTATTTATGCTTTTTGTTCAATTTTTAATTAATAATATATTCTGAATGTTTTTTGTGTTATGTTTTTTTTAATTAATAATATATTTAATTGATTTTAATTGATATTTTTTGTTTTTTTATATATGTTGTCTGCTTTATGCCTTATTCTTATTCTTATTAAATTAACAGTGTTGCTGTTATATTTTTTAAAAAATTTGCTTATTTCCTTTGCAGTTATGGTTAAGTTATTGTTCTTTGTTGATTAGAGATTGTTCTTGATTTTTGTTTCAAACAAAATCAAGTTTTTGATTTTTATTGATTTTTGTAGTTCCTACCATATTTATTGCAGTTTACTTAATTTATGAAATTTAATTTATTTTTAAAAACGTTTTTTTTTTCTATAAACATAGTAATGTTTTTATGCTTAATTTATTAATTTGATATTATAAGTATGTTTCTGTAATTAGACATTTTTTCTATAATTAGGTTGCCGTTATATTTTTAAAAAAAATTAGTTACTTCCTTTGTAGTTGTGGTTCCAAACAACTTTTCAACTTCACTCCAATCTTCTTCCAAGAATACCTTCGGTTTCCATATAAGAATAAACTTCTTCAGTGGATCTACATATATAAATGTTTTTACATTCTTCACCGTGTTCATCTACATCTACTTTATCTTGAATCGATTTCTGAATTTCACATATCCCTCTACAAATCTGTAAGTTGTTTTTCTTAAATTCCTTTTTTAATCATTATCTTGTGTTTCTCTTTTTATTTAATGTGTTTAATTTTTTTTATTTAACCCTAAATCCAATTGGTATTTAAAAATATGTTCATTTTTTGCGTTTTAAGATTATGGTTTTCTTAACGAATACATTGTTTCTGCAAAACCCAAAACCGATTTTCATTCAGAATACTTTTTATTTATAATGTATATTTATTCTATAAAGTTTACCTGAAACCCATGATCCGATTCTTATGAATATCTTTCTGAAGTACTATTTGAAGTTATGTAAAATAACTTTTATTGGATTGGAATTGTTAATAAGTTTGTGAATGTCAATCAAAAGCATAAATTCCATTGGCATTTTAAAATATGTTGATTAAGGGGTTTTAAGATTATGGTTTTCTTATACAATATTATGTTTATGCGAAACCCTAAAACCAATTTTGATGCAGATTATGATGTAATTAGGAAACCCTGATTCGTATTGTTATTGAATATTTTTTGTTTATGAATTTTATTTTATATGATTCCGTTTATATGATTTTTTTAGTCTGGTTTATTGATTAAGTTTATGTTATACAAAGCCTGATTCTGATTGTCATGGAAATTATTATGATTTTGTTTTTATATCACATGTTTTTGTAATATATCAACTTTTGAGGTCATTGTATCTATTTTTGATTATAGGATAATAGTATTACATATTTTAAGGGGTTTTAAATTTTTTTAATTGTCAGTGTAAATTACTTGGCTACACGTTTTTTTATTATGATGTATCATAATGGTTATATCATCGGTTGCCTCCATTGATTATAGATTTTGGAATAACAGATACTTTTGATGAGGTTTGTTATATATGGATTGTTATTATAACATGTTGTTCACATTGTTTGTTATGTTGTTATTTATAATTTTTTTAATAATTCATCTGATGTGGTTTGTTTATGTAACCTGTTTTTGTAGGTATTTCATATGGCAGAAAGTTCATCAAGGTATTTTTTGTTCATTTTGTTAGTATATTTTACATTTCATATGTAGTATCTGTGTTTTTTTTTTCATGTTTTTGTTTTTTTTTCTCACACTAACATTAACATGTTACACTTTATTAATGTCAAAATTTTTATATCAGTTTCAGAGGACCCTGGTTCTGTAGGCTAATGAATGTAGCAGATGAAGTTATTCTGGTAAATGATAAATTATTACATAAGTTATTTTTGTTCTTTTATTTTCTTAGTATTAAATACAGTTTATTATTATTGCATACTTTATATATTTTCACTGTAATTATAATTAATTTTGCAATTGTTTGTTTTATTAGTCCATTCCAGATGACGCTGCGGTCAAACTATGGGGTGTAGATAAAGGCCCTACAAATGTTATTATACACATTGAAGATGGCCGACAATTTAATGTTTCTTTAAGCGCTGATAAAGGAAAGTTATTCTTTTTTCATGGTTGGTCCAATGTTGTAGAACATTTGCAACTAACCAAAGGCTGTTTGGTAGTATTTAATCCTGTAGATTCTACTACGTTTAAATTAACATATTACGTTGATGGGGTTAGTCGTGGCTCTTTCTGGATGTATCTGCTCCCTCCATCATCTCATTTTTATGTAAGATAAATTCTATTTTTTATTTTTCTTAATGTGTTGATGTATTAGTTTACTTATATTAAAACTAATTTGTTTTTTTCTTTTTTATCATTCCCACAGGTCATTCCTGAATGTATCCTGCCAAAAAATTATGATTATTCATCAAATGATGTAATCTGTGCTGTACTTATAGATAACAAAACGTTTAACGTTGCCATTGAAACGTCTGACGGTAAAATCGGTTTTACCGTTGGTATTGACGTAATTGTCAGTCAGCTGCAGTTGAAGTCTGGTTGTTTTTTGTTATTTACAAAAGGTTTTGGTAATTTTTTCCATTTAAATTTTTTTGGAAAAAACGGAGTTGAAATCAATTTTCCTGATGAAGATGTCGATGAGGTAAGTTACATTTTGGTACTTAAATATATATTTTATATATGTTAATGGAATACATTTTATATATTTAATTTGCAGGCTGACGTTGCACCTATCGATGCTGAAAATGAAGTTGATGAACAAATACCTGGTGGTGTTCGTCGTTTTGTTCGTATGGCTTGTGAACGTTATTTTGTAAGTTTTAATATCATTTTACAAACCGCTAAAAAACAAGTGTTACAATTTTTTGTTACTTAATAAACATTCTTCTTTTACTTTCATATTTATTATTAATTGTATTTTTACAACAATACAGAGGATTCCTGATCCTGTATCACGGATGGCTAGACTTGATGAAGGTTTAAAAGATATCACCGTTAGGCTTATGCATCTAGACCCCCCACAACAATTTACTAACGGTACCAGACGTGAAAAAAAAGCGACGGAGGTTTTCGATACGCGTTAACCAGGTGGAAGAAGTTTATGAAAGCAGCTCGAATTAACGCCCGTGACAGGGTTCATTATTCTTTTGATGAAAATGACCAGGTGTTGAGTGTTGAACTGGTTGTACCTTACGTTAGGCGTAGTCATTAGTTATACGACATTTAGGTCATGTTTTTTGCCTTTCATATGGTAGATATTAACTTTTTATATGATTTTGTTGGTTTTTGACATTCGTTATGGTTTTCAATTTCAAGTTATTACATTTTTTGCATTAGATGAAGTTATTTCCGGCATTTGATAAGTTTTATGTTTTTTTCTTCCAATGTATGTATTTGTACACAACATTTGTATTCAAAGTAAATAATATGGTTTTGGTGGAAGCCCGCGTATTACGCGGGCATTAACCTAGTATAATATAATATGTAATATACTAAATTATTACATGTTATATTTGACATAAATGTATATCATAATAAAATATGTCAAAAATAATATATTCTACTTTTAATATACTAAGATTATATTTTAATCTTAGTTACGTTAATATATTAAAGAATAATATCAACATTATTTAATTAATATATCATATTTGATAAAGTTATAGATAATAATTTGACAGAAAATGATATATTTCATTTTCTGGGCTAATTGGATTTGTGTCATAGAAAATATACTTGACAAAGTAATGTCATAGGACACTACTTAGTTCAGAGTCACTTGTTGAGAGAATGATCATCAGTGATATGACCAGAGTCACTAGTTGAGAGAATGATCAAGAGTGACATGACCAAAGGCACTAGTTGAGAGAACGATCAACAGTGTTATGACCAGAGTCACTAGTTGAAAGAATGATCAACAATGACATGACCACAATTACTAGTTGAGAGAATGACCAACAGTAATATGACCCGTGTCACTAGTTGAAATAATGATCAACAGTGATATGACCACCGTCACAGGAATCGCCTAGTGACAAATACTTTAAATAATAATAAAATATAATTACTTGATAAATTCATTATTGGACGAAAGTTAGCCAATGAGTGATATGACCACCGTCACATCGGAACTGCCACCATGTGACAAATACTGATTGAGTTTTTGGGTAAATATAAACAAATATAAACAACCTTGTTGCTGTAAAATATAACAATATATTTTATAAAAATGGAATGAACTCGCCAGTATTTATTACTGATAAAATGTTTTCAAAACACGTTTCAGGTAACTTGATGTAAGGATAGTAGAAGCCAGCTATAGAGCACTGAAGACTTAAATAAAGTGGCTATAATAAAAAGAAGAAAATTATGTTTTATTTATTTGGGTTTATCCCTATAAAAACAATTGAATTGAAAATGGGTTTGAGCCCATTTATTTAATATTAAAAGTTCGGTGTTTTACAAACTCTGAAATTATTTCCTAACTACGATCCTGATGAAATTTTTTCCGCTGCGTAATTAATAAACACCGATACCATCTAACTGGTTCACGGCTCTCGCTCCTAGGGTGGGGTCGGGGGCAGTGACAGTTATGGAAACTTCTGGACAATCTGTTTCGCTCAGTGTCACGCCCCTATGTTTC
Organism: Helianthus tuberosus; assembly: GCA_030545235.1. NCBI lineage: Eukaryota > Viridiplantae > Streptophyta > Magnoliopsida > Asterales > Asteraceae > Helianthus > Helianthus tuberosus. The sequence continues at coordinate 24,418,706 of CM060376.1, forward strand.
CGTCATCGGTTGGGGTGTGACACCTGTAGTATCTCAGTTTTCAGATGTGTTTCTAGAAGAATTACCAGGACTACCGCCAGACAGAGAAGTCGAATTCAGAATCCATCTGTTACCAGGAACAACACCAATTGCCAAAGCACCTTACCGTTTGGCACCCGCAGAAATGTAGGAATTAAAGAAACAATTAAACAAATTGTTGGAGAAATGATTCATACAGCCAAGTTCATCGCCATGGGGAGCACCAATACTGTTTGTCAAAAAGAAAGACGGGTCAATGCGAATGTGCATTGATTACCGTGAATTGAACAAAGTCACGATTAAGAATCGGTACCCATTACCCATTACCGATAATCGATGATTTGTTTGATCAATTTAAAGGAGCTTGATTTTTCTCTAAAATCGATTTACGATCAGGATATCATCAATTAAAGGTACAGGAAGAGGGCATTCATAAGACCGCTTTCAGAACAAGGTATGGCCATTATGAATTTACTGTCATGCCATTTGGTCTAACCAATGCCCCAGCTGCATTTATGGACATGATGAACCGAATATGTAAGCCACATTTGGATAAATTCATAATTGTTTTTATAGATGATATTCTCATTTACTCTAAAAGCAAGGAAGAACATGCAAAGCATTTGCACACACTTCTAAGTCTATTGAGAAAAGAAAAGCTTTATGCAAAGTTTTCAAAGTGCGAGTTTTGGTTAGAACAAGTACAGTTTCTTGGACATTTAGTTAATCATGAAGGAATTCATGTGGATCCCACCAAGATCGAGGTAATTACTAAATGGAAAACCCCTGAGTCACCAACCGAGGTTAGAAGTTTCTTAGGATTGGCCGGTTATTATAGAAGATTCATTCAAGATTTTTATAAGAATAGCCATTCCCTTGACTAAGCTAACCTGTAAATCTATTAAGTTTGAATGGGGACCAAAACAAGAAGAAGCCTTTAGAATTCTTAAGCAAAGACTAACCCATGCACCCATACTAGCGTTACCAGAAGGAACTGAAGACTTTGTAGTCTACTGTGACGCTTCTAAGCTAGGTTATGGATGTGTGTTGATGCAACGTCAAAAGGTCATAGCCTATGCATCTAGACAACTTAAGAATCATGAAGAGAATTATTCAACCCATGATTTGGAATTAGGAGCTATAATCTTTGCCCTTAAGATTTGGAAACATTACCTTTACGGTAGTAAGTTTACCATTTTCACTGATCATAAGAGTTTAAGGTATGTCTTCGGGCAAAAAGAATTGAATATGAGACAAAGACGCTGGATGGAAATTCTTAGTGATTATGATTGTAATATCCAGTATCATGTAGGAAAGGCTAATGTGGTAGCTGATGCTTTAAGTCGAAAGTATCATGAAAAGCCAAAAAGAGTACGTTCTCTTAAATTAAATCTGCAAATAGATTTAAATGAACAAATTAGAAAAGCACAAGAATTAGTAATCAAGGACGATACTGAGAATCTGAAAGGAATCATTAAGGAATTAGAGCAAGGAACCGATGGAATTTGGAGATTCCATAAGAAAAGAATGTGGATACCTAAATTAGGAAACCTACGCCATCGTATATTAGAAGAAGCCCATAAGTCTAAGTATACAATGCATCCTGGAAGTGATAAAATGTATAAGGACTTAAGAAAGAATTTCTGGTGGATAGGAATGAAAAAGGATATAGCAGCCTATGTTTCTAAGTGTCTAACTTATTCACAAGTCAAAACTGAACATCAGAAACCCTCAGGATTGTTGCAGCAGTTAGAAATGCCAGTGTGGAAATGGGAATTGATAACAATGGATTTTGTTACCAAATTACCCAAAACAAGAAAAGGTAATGATACAATCTGGGTGATTGTAGACAGGCTAACTAAGTCAGTTCATTTCCTACCAATGAAGGAAACTTTCAGTATGGAACAGTTAGCTAAATTGTATGTAAATGAAATAGTTTCATTACATGGAATTCCTTTATCAATTGTTTCTGATAGAGATGGCCGTTTTACCTCTCATTTTTGGGCAACTTTCCAAAAATCAATGGGAACCAAGTTGAATCTAAGCACCGCTTATCATTCTTAAACAGACGGACAAAGCGAAATGACAATTCAGACAATGGAAGATATGCTTAGAGCTTGTGTGATTGATTTCGAAGGTAATTGGGACGATCACTTACCACTGATAGAATTTTCTTATAATAACAGTTATCATACCAGTATCAATGTTGCACCATTTGAAGCGCTTTATGGACGAAAGTGCCGAACGCTAGTCTGTTGGGCAGAAATTGGAGAAAAACAACTATCTGGACCAGAGATAGTACAAGAAACAACCGACAAAATTATTCAAGTTAAGGAACGACTGAAAGCAGCACGTGATCGACAAAAGAGTTATGCTGATAATAGACGAAAGCCGTTGGAATTTCAGGTAGGAGACAAAGTGTTATTGAAAGTTTCTCCTTGGAAAGGAGTGGTAAGATTCATCAAAAGAGGAAAGCAAAGCCCCAGGTATGTTGGACTTTTTAAGATTATTAGAAAAATAGGACCTGTAGCCTATCAGCTACAACTGCCAGAGGAAATGGCAGGAATACATGATGTATTTCATGTAAATCTCAAGAAATGCTTAGCTGATGAATCACTAGTAATACCTCTTAAGGACATAGAGGTAAATGAGCAGTTAAAATTTGTAGAAAGACCTCTACAAACTGAAGACAGAAAAATTAAGAACCTCAAACACAAGAGATTAGTTCTGGTCAAAGTGAAATGGGACTCCAAAAGAGGACCAGAGTACACATGGGAGCTTGAATCAGAAATGCAAAGGAAATATCCACACTTATTCTAGTAGATCTCGAGGACGAGCTCTAAAACAAGGTGGGGAGGATATAACAACCCTCCTAAATATTTTTCGACACCCCTAATATATTAAAAATATCTCAATATGTCCTAAAATACACCCAGTATACGAAAACGGGCCCTGAATACCTTTATTTTTATTAAAATTAGATAAAAAACAAAGTTTTAACATTGCTCGCGGGCCGTGAACGTATTGACCGAGAGCTACGCGGGGCGCGACAGCCTTGCCACACAACGACACCCAGTGCTGCCACGTGGCAGCCACACGTCGAGCCTATAGTGGTGACCAGGCCAAGCTAGGCCCTACTAGCCCTATGTCGCGAGCAGCGTAAGACGACCCTTTGGTCTTCGCGGGCCGCGAGGGACTGAGAAATCAGCCCTATAAATGGAGGGCTTCGGCCTTCAGTCTAACTCGCTCAAATTCTTTTCTTTCTCTCGAATTTTCACATAGTTAAAGCTATTCCCGGGCATAATACCCCCTAAATAACGAAGTTCTGCCTCGTTGTAAATATCATAACCCCGGTTACGTATTAGATACGCTGCCCGATTTATCCAGGGTTCCGTAACGGCTGTCGAGGTTCAGCCCGACGTAGTCGTTGGAATGCCGTCTCGGGGACGGTATTACTAATGTAAATATTGGGTTATTATACTAACGCGTGTGCATTTGTGCATTTAATAGATAATCACCAGGAAACCCTAAAGGAAAACCTAAGACAACAATGTGAGTAATCTCCTTTTTGCAAATTGTTTTTACAAAACCTCACATAATTAATATTATATTAAACAGTTATTGAGTATTTGTATTCTACAATTATCGTCGGTATGTTGGGGCATGTATACAAAATTTTTTACTACATTGTGAGTAGTAACATGACCACAAGTCGGGTTGATAGTACCGTGGGTGGTAATTAAAGTAGATGGAAACAAATGTAATTGCGCGACCGCCCTCAATACTGTACAATGGTTTTACTTAACTTGATTAAACTGAGATTCACTCACCAGTATTTCCCACTGACAAAAATGTTTTTAAACGCGTTTCAGGCAACAAAATGTGAAAGCCAATTAGAAGCCAGCTGGACAATACTGAAAGCTTGGAAAAGTGGCTATTAAGTTACCTAAAATAAAGAGATGTTTTATTAAATAAAGTAGGGTTTATCCCTATGAAAATGTGTGTACTTAAAACTTGGGATTATTCCCACGTGTTTAATATATTGAAAGTGTGGTATTTTACTCTGATAAAATATTTCCTAACTTCGGTTCTGATGAAATTTCCGCTGCAAAAATGATAACCACCAATACCACTGAAATTGGCCACGGCCGCCCGTTCCCGGGTTGTTAGGGGACGGGGGTTGTGACAAAACACTTCTTACACTTTAGGCCACCTTATTTTTATTATTATTATTATTATTATTATTATTATTATTATTATTATTATTAAAAAAAGGGACGGCTAAACCACATGATCAATGTTAAAGAGGGACGTCATTGTTGTGCTGAAACCTACGTGGAGCTTACATGGTGCAATACAACCTCTAAAGGCTTTATTTCACACCATCATAATCATCATACTCAGTATATCCCACCAATAGCAAAGCTTAGGTAGGGTCTAAGGAGGGTAAGATGTAGACAGCCTTACCTCTACCCCGTAGGAATAGAGAGGCTGCTTCCAGTGAGACCCCCGGCTCGATAGTAGTTTTGTATCAAGCCTGGGACATAAGGCACATGATGTGCTGAAAATGGGTTAATTAAAAACAACTAAAATTACCCTAATTCTAGACTCTCTCTAAGCTTTAAATTTATAAAACTAAGACTCGATCTAAACCCTAAACCACACAACCGGCAAGTGAACCGATCAATGTAGTAAAGCTAAAGCAAGTCCGAGTATCGAACCCACGAGACTCTACTGATTACGCTACGACTCTATCTAGACTCAGACTGACACGACATAACTAAATTGTTTATTAGTTTGGGGGGGGGGGGGTTCTAAATATCCTAAAATTATAATTAAAAATCAACTAAATTAACTAAACGAACTAGACACGAACTCACACGAAAGCTGAACTCAAGGATGATGAAGGAACTACCTAGACAGGAATCCTGATTGCTTTTAGTTATGATTATAATTGGAAGTTGTCTGCTATGGAACTGGGATCTTGAAATTCTCACCTCTCGGGAAATCTAAGGACCCCTAATCCTTCTCAAGAGCACGCTAAGATCCCCTAAAGGTTGTTAAATTACCGGTTATTAGACTCCTTTACAAGACATCTAATGGGTTTATAAAAGTATCCTACAAGGCTCACTCCCTTACGAGACCTAAACCTAGGATAGGTTTGTTTTCTCAGTTAGACTTGCTAGACGGCAGCCAAAAGGTTAACTTCCTAAGAAGGACCCACCTTGCGGTTTAATCACTTAGACCTAGCAATAATCTCGCACCTTACAGCTATTGACGATTAGTAGAACACTTGATTTTATTAAATTACTGGTTATTACTTCTAAGGTTACTTACTCGATTTTCACCCTAAAGGATCAAAGATTTATTATGTGATATAGACACTCACCAAAACCTAAAACCCTAGCCCGACTCTATTATGTGATAAAGACCGTCACCAAGAATCGAACGGAGCAATAAACGATAATTAAACAACATCAAGCACGCAAACACATCTAACTGATAGAACAAACCGTTTACAATTTATAAACTATCCATAGCATTCAAAATTCCAAGAATAATCAAAACATATGCAATCATTCAGCCATGTCTAGGTAGTAACAAGAAATCTAGCCGCTAAACATGTTCAAGAATACGATAATAAACTTGTTTAAATCTGAATTCATCATTACAAATCAAGAACAGGCAAACTGAATGATAAACAAGAAGAGATAACCCGAATATCTTCCAATCCGAATGCTCCTGAGTTTCTCACGATGATTCTTCACGACCCGAACCTTCAAAACCTCTGGAATCAGTCTCCAAGATCGCCCAAAAACTCTAAAATTCGTTGTTTCGTCTGATGTGATCTTGCCTTGCGTCCCACTGATATTTTTCTAGCCGTCTGTCGACGTATGTATATATTTTCGTTTCAAAGTCAAAGGTCGGCTACCCCTCCAATTCGTCCAGCAGCCTCATCTACTCACCTTTTTTGGCCCACTTTCTTTCAAATATAATATATCTACTTTCTTTCAAATATAATATATCAGCCCTTTTCAATTTTATAATATAGCGATAGGTGGGCTCTGCCCAATCAAAGAAAATAGCGGCAATTTCAATTCGGCAACTGGCAGTCTACTCTACTCAACTGGCTGGTTATTTCCATGTCACTCGTTTTTTCTCCATTTGCACCAGGACCTAGCCAAAACACAATATAATATAATATAGTACTAAAACTAAATAAAAACAAATAAAAACTATACAAAATTTACACACTTTACACGGGACAAATATGTGTATTTTACCCTACATCAAATATCCCCACACTTAACCTTTTTTTCGTCCCCGAAAAAGAATTATGCAAACGGAATCATAGTCGGAATAGTCGAACGGGCCAAAAGCTTAAGTTATTTTCATTAAAACCGAAACTCGTGTTAGCCGCGATTGCAAGTATATCGATCCTCTAAAACCCAACCCGGTTCCAAGCCCTTATCATGCGATTTAGTTCAAGCTCGGTCAATCTACCTAGGGTCTCATGCTAAGAATTGCAAGTTCACCTAATCCCCCCTCAAGCTTATAGGACAAAAGGAACAACCACTGGGTTATTTCCTAACCGCCTTATACCAAGATCCAGAGAGTTTAAAATCAAATCTATTTTTTTTTCTTTTTTTTCATACGAGCTTAGACTTTGCTTTTTGCTCTTTTTTTATTTTTTTTCTTTTCTCGTGAGTCTAGACGATGCTTTCCCTAACCAAGAGGTATTCCGGCTGTAGAGTCGCTATCCCCAACCACAGATTACTTAGGTTTCGGTACTTTTAATCGGCAATTCGATTTCACACATCCCAGAGGCATTCCGGCTGTAGAGTCGCTATCCCCAACTCGGATTACATAGACCTGTGTTACTTTCATTTAGTTTCTAGCTCACTTATTATTATTTTTTCAACGAGATAATGACCAAAAACTCTAACGATCTTAGCTTATAACGACATCCCTTATACTATTTTTGGCGGTTTCAATTTCCCCACTCTCCCTAAATGAGAACCCACTAGTAAACCGACAATTAGGTATATTTAAGATCAAAGGAACCAAAAACCGAACCGAGCCTACCCGCGCATCCCAAACTAGACACAAGCACGATTATTTTACCTCATATTATCATTATTTGAACCCGAACAAAAATCCAAGTTTTCTATCATTTTCCGTTTTTATTTTGCAAACTTCTCGTTTCAAAAGACATTTTTTTTTTAATTTTTCAATTTTTTTTTTGAATTTTTCAAATTTTATGACTCAAGACTCTACTAACTAGACACTAAACGATAGTTTTCCATCCCCACACTTAAACTTTACATTGCCCTCAATGTAAGATGGAAACCGACTCAAAAGACTAAAAATAAATAAGAAATAAAAAGACAAAGGGCATAAATTGGAAAGGACTTAGCTGGTTAATAACGCGTAAGCTCCCAAAACTCTTGTCCAATGCAGCTCGATCGTATAGCATTTCGTTCACGATCGGCTTTGACACTGACTGGTATGCTCGATAAATGCCCGAAATTTGAATAAACAACTCCAAACTCACCCGAATGGAGATTGAGTACGGGTGGTACATATTCGAACCTGCATCAACAAAAACAAGCAAACACCAAAGCAATACCGACTTGAAACACAAAATGACTCAAAACTTCTAACTTAGACGCATGGTAGAAAATAAAAGACTCAAAATACACAACCGAATTACCATCTTACCCCCTCCCGACACTTTGCTCTCCCTCGAACAACCCAAGTGCCAAACCTGACCAACATGTGAATGCAACGGATAACGGGTCGAATGTTTAGTGAGAAATCACATTTTAATGCCTTAAAAATATGCAACCCGTTTCCCCACACTTAAGATGGAAATAAAACCGGTAACCATCGACTCAATTACAACAAAAAAAAATTCAGGAAAACATACCTGAACGTCGACGACCCAAGCCGAATGATGATGGTGGTAAATGGATGAAGGTAAATATGGATAATGGATCAAATGGGACGAACTGTTAGGCCTTAGCAGCCCGCTGTCGACACTAATGGGCTCGCGGCCCGCGTAGATGATATAAGCAAGTTTAGGCGGGCCGCTTTAACTTAAGCAATCGGCAATCCATTTTAAAGTCCACACGGCCCGCGTAAGTGTAGACAGGAGGTCTACGCGGCCCGCGTGGACAGCAAAATGCAGCAACACAGCTTACAGCAACAGCAGAACGTGCAGAATGTGATTTTTTTCAATTTCCTTAAATGCCCCTGCATGTGATTTCGTCGTTTTTAGCGTTCAACAAACCTGGCAAGCTGCTCGGACGTCGATCTCGACCACGTGAAGGTGATGCAACCTGCAAAATACTTGACAAGACACGAAACGGACACAAATACGACACTACGACAAACGACGCAAAAGCACACAAATCACTAAACTAAAGACACGACACGGACAATGACTCAATAAACAAACTCTACAAGTGGGTCACAATTGTTCACGCACTCATGGAGGATCATGTAAGCGCAGCTCACCTCCATACCAACTCTTACGGGCCATAGCACTACCATCTCTAATATTGCCCGCATCTCTCCTATCCTCATATCTTTCCCAACCTCTCAACTCATCATCGGGCGGTCTGAATCTAAATGTTTCATATCTAAACCTATCCCCACACTGAGCCTTGCTCAGTATCTCTACCTTAGATTCCAACCTCATCAATCTCTCTTCCAACTCGACTCTCCTATCAGGTGGATCCCCACACTTGGGTTTTAACACCTTCTCTAGACTCGGCTCACTCACCACCTCTTTCTCATCTCTCTCATTCTTCTCACTCTCCTCCACCGACGCTACCGCCTCAACTCTCTCACTCGGCCCTCTCGCATTATTCACCTTGAAAACTACCGATTCGTCGCCCGCTCTAAGTGTGATTGTGCCTAAGAAGACATCTATAAGCGCTTTAGCAGTGTTCAAGAACGGGCGCCCTAAAATCAACGGCACTTTATCATCGGCCTCCATATCTAACACTACAAAATCAGCCGGAAAGACAAACTTGTCCACTTTCACTAACAAATTCTCTACAATCCCCCTAGGATACTTAACTGTCTTATCGGCTAACGAGAGGGTCATACGAGTTGGCTTCAAATCACCAAGGCCTAGTTTTTCGTAAAATGAATATGGCATCAAATTAATACTAGCACCAAGGTCTGCCAACGCGTGGTTTTTAACATTACCACCAAACAAACATGGGATCGTGAATATGCCAGGATCAGTAAGTTTCTCAGGAAGTTTATTCAAAATCACTGCGGAACACTCCCCATTCAATGGAGTACTAGAACACTCACCTACCCTATCCTTACGCTTGAGAAAATCCTTAAGGAACTTGGCGTATTTGGGCATGGATCTCAGGGCCTCTATGAACGGAAGATTCACCTTCAGCTGGGTGAACATCTCAAGAAATTTCTCGTATTCCCTAGTGTATTGCTGTTGCCTAGCGCGAGCGGGAAACGGAAGGCGGGAAATATCAATCACTGGTGGTGGCCGAACCTTCGTCGGATGCTTCTCCACTTTCTTCTCAACTGGCGCTCCTCATCGACTTCATCATCTTTCTCTTCCTCAACTCTCTCTCTCACAACCTCTCCTAGACTCATCCCACTACGAGTAGTAATTGCTTTCACAGAATGGTTAACTGGGTGAATGGTACCTGAATACTGACTAGAAGGGGACTCTTTCAACTGCCTAGCTATATCCCCTACTGTTCTCTTAAGATCTAAAAGAGTAGACTCTTGATTTTTAAGCTGAAGTTCGTGACTCTTATTAATCTGATCTTGAGCTTGCATGAACGCCTGATTCTGCGTCATCATCTGGGCGAACATCTCCTCTAACCTACTCAAATTTCCCTCTGAACCTTTTCCACTACCTTGACCCTCTTGATTCGACCCTCCACTCGCAAACTGACCTCCTGAACCACTATAATGACCACTCTGACCCGAACCACTACTCGTGTAAAGACCCGGCCCCCTATTTTGATACTGACCAGATGGGAAACCAGGGGGATTGCCAGAAGAACGATAACTACCACTATTACCACTACCCTGCCAGCTGGGGTTAAAACTATTATTGTTACTAAATTGACCCCTAGACTGACCCTCTATGAACTCAACCTGCTCTAACGTAAGTGTGGGACAGTCGAGTGTGTCGTGACCGCCCCTACAAACCTCACACCTATCAACTTTCTTCTTAATCTCATTCAACTCTTGCCTCATCTCTTCCCTCATCTCTTGCCTCAATCTCTCGACTACAGCAGCTACCGATGGATCCAAGCTAACTTGGTTTATCCCTCGACCGGCCGAGGAGGTACGAACAGGAATGGAAATCCTGCTGATAGTGTTGTAATCCATATCAGAGTGGGCAAAACTCTCAAACAAATCGTTACACTCATTCACTGTCTTTTTACCCATAAGCTGCCCTCCTGCTGAAGTATCGAACCGAGCTCTAATCTCAGGAGTAAGACCATTGTAAAACTTTTCAACTAACGCCCAATCAGACAAACCATGCTGCGAACAACGAGAGAGAAGCGTCTGAAAACGCTCCCAAGCTAAATGGTATGGCTCATCAGGCTCCATACGGAAGGAGTGAATCTGATCACGAAGGCGAGATGCCTTGGCTGGCGGGAAGTATTTGGCTATGAAAGCATCGCGAAGACCTGCCCAAGTAGTGAAAGTGCCTGCGGGCTGAGAATCGAACCAGACGGCTGCGCGTCCAGCGAGAGAAAAAGGGGAAGACCTGTAGGTACCTGGCATCTAGATTGACACCCTCGATGGAGAAGGTGCTGCAAAGGCGAGTGATGCGATTAATGTGAACGGGTGCATCCTCATCGTCACGACCATGAAACTGGCATGAATTGGTGATGGCTGTCATGATGTAAGAAGGAATCTGCCAAGACCTATCATTCGCAATGGCGGGAAGGGTAATGGGTGAAGTGGCACCGGTGAAACCGGTGGTAGCCTGCTGGTAAACGGTGCGGTTTGCCATTTGAACTACTGGTGGAGGACTAGGTGTACGAGAACGGGAGGGTGATGGGGAAACGTGTGGTGATTGCTTCGGTGTGAAATCGAAAGCGGGGGTGGACTGCGAACACGAAAAAGAGCTAGAAGAACTAGAAGAACTTAACTCGGACGCAAAAGACGAGACAGAAGACTTGATCGTAAATGGAATCGGCGGAGGTCCCTGCGAACGCGTATGGGGCATCCAATGCAAAACCAAATACGGACAAGTAAGACGACTCTAACAATGACTCACTAAACTAGCAAAGACACAAAAGCAAATATTTTTATTTTATTTTAATTTTTAGACTCCTACGACTCAACGAACACAAATAGCACGTAATATGTCAACTAAGTCCAAACAAAGTAGTCAACGCAATCGCCAAGAGTCCCCGGCAACGGCGCCAAAAACTTGATGTGCTGAAAATGGGTTAATTAAAAACAACTAAAATTACCCTAATTCTAGACTCTCTCTAAGCTTTAAATTTATAAAACTAAGACTCGATCTAAACCCTAAACCACACAACCGGCAAGTGAACCGATCAATGTAGTAAAGCTAAAGCAAGTCCGAGTATCGAACCCACGAGACTCTACTGATTACGCTACGACTCTATCTAGACTCAGACTGACACGACATAACTAAATTGTTTATTAGTTTGGGGGGGGGGGGGTTTCTAAATATTCTAAAATTATAATTAAAAATCAACTAAATTAACTAAACGAACTAGACACGAACTCACACGAAAGCTGAACTCAAGGATGATGAAGGAACTACCTAGACAGGAATCCTGATTGCTTTTAGTTATGATTATAATTGGAAGTTGTCTGCTATGGAACCGGGATCTTGAAATTCTCACCTCTCGGGAAATCTAAGGACCCCTAATCCTTCTAAAGAGCACGCTAAGATCCCCTAAAGGTTGTTAAATTACCGGTTATTAGACTCCTTTACAAGACATCTAATGGGTTTATAAAAGTATCCTACAAGGCTCACTCCCTTACGAGACCTAAACCTAGGATAGGTTTGTTTTCTCAGTTAGACTTGCTAGACGGCAGCCAAAAGGTTAACTTCCTAAGAAGGACCCACCTTGCGGTTTAATCACTTAGACCTAGCAATAATCTCGCACCTTACAGCTATTGACGATTAGTAGAACACTTGATTTTATTAAATTACTAATTATTACTTCTAAGGTTACTTACTCGATTTTCACCCTAAAGGATCAAAGATTTATTATGTGATATAGACACTAACCAAAACCTAAAACCCTAGCCCGACTCTATTATGTGATAAAGACCGTCACCAAGAATCGAACGAAGCAATAAACGATAATTAAACAACATCAAGCACGCAAACACATCTAACTGATAGAACAAACCGTTTACAATTTATAAACTATCCATAGCATTCAAAAATCCAAGAATAATCAAAACATATGCAATCATTCAGCCATGTCTAGGTAGTAACAAGAAATCTAGCCGCTAAACATGTTCAAGAATACGATAATAAACTTGTGTAAATCTGAATTCATCATTACAAATCCAGAACAGGCAAACTGAATGATAAACAAGAAGAGATAACCCGAATATCTTCCAATCCGAATGCTCCTGAGTTTCTCACGATGATTCTTCACGACCCGAACCTTCAAAACCTCTGGAACCAGTCTCCAAGATCGCCCAAAAACTCTAAAATTCGTTGTTTCGTCTGATGTGATCTTGCCTTGCGTCCCACTGATATTTTTCCAGCCTTCTGTCGATGTATGTATATATTTTCGTTTCAAAGTCAAAGGTCGGCTACCCCTCCAATTCGTCCAGCAGCCTCATCTTACTCACCTTTTTTGGCCCACTTTCTTTCAAATATAATATATCAGCCCTTTTCAATTTTATAATATAGCGATAGGTGGGCTCTGCCCAATCAAAGAAAATAGCCGCAATTTCAATTCGGCAACTGGCAGTCTACTCTACTCAACTGGCTGGTTATTTCCATGTCACTCGTTTTTTCTCCATTTACACCAGGACCTAGCCAAAACACAATATAATATAATATAGTACTAAAACTAAATAAAAACAAATAAAAACTATACAAAATTTACCCACTTTACACGGTCAAAATCATTAGTCGTCGCTACAAATTTTGGCGGTGTGGCGAGAAATTTAGGTGCCGTTTTGAAATCTTTTACTAATGATGTTACCAGAGCTAATTTTTTTTTTTTAAGTACATGCTACACATAGATACTTTAATACCAAAAAATCATACATAAAGACAACACAACAACTTTGGTGTATGTTTATGTGGTGCTAGCCGCTTGCTAGATTTAGTGGAATAAAATTTTCATTGACCGTTCCAAAAAAAATATTGTCAATGAGTTCAAGATGAAGAAGTAAACAGTAAACAATATATATCCAAATTCCAAACTTAATGCGAGCAAAATAGCAACATTAACTTATACGGTACAACTCGACCAAAAAAACTAGTACGATAATACTATAAGGTCTATGATCCCATATGTTCAACCACAAAGTGTTAGTCTCAAAACTCAAAAGCATATACACTCTTCAAAGTTAAAACAAAACGTTGCTTGAAAAGGGAAAGCAGTCACCATAACCATCCTCCATAGCTTCAAAGCTTCCATGATCATCAACACAGGTGCTAGAACACGAAGAAGATGACTGCATATTAACATTCAGTGTCTTCCTCTTCTTGTAATTCGCTTTGAAGCATGATTGTCTCAATCTTTTCGTGTCATCTTTGAGTTGTAGATCCGGAATTTCTTCCATTTTCTTCTTTTCTTTCTCCAATAACTCGATCACTTCTTCCGCTCCATTCCCAGATGATTTCTTTAACTCCTGTTACGGTTCAGGAATTTATTTCACGAGCAAGAACACAAACAAACATACCCGATAATGTCCCACTCGTAAAAGTAGCGTCTCAAGTGGTCATAACCTTTTAGTCAGGGTCATCATAATAATCTCTTCTCTACATGGACCCAACTCATGTTTTTGTTAAAAATAAAAAAAAACAAAACATTATATATAAAAACTCAACAAATTCTAGTGATCAAGAGTCAACGAACCCTTTTTACCCCTCTTAGTCCCGCCCTGGGACAAACCTCTTTTCATAAAATAATAATATAAACAAAAAACTCTTCAAGAAATACCCTTTGATGGTTATACAATGTGCCAATGATAAAAATGTAATCTTTATAACAAAAAAAGATGAAGACTAACCTGAACATTGGTGATTAGGGTTTGAAGGCTCATAAGTTTTCGATGAGGCCAACGACGAATACCCAATTCTCGACATCGTTTCTTCAAGAGTGTCAACCCGACATTAAGTTCTTTTGCAGCCTGTGTGATCGGCATGTAAAAGTACTGTGATATTACCTCCCTGCTTAATGTCACTCGTGACTGATAATTAACACCACACCCATCACCATTTCCATTAACACCATTAAACTCAACCTCCTTTTGCACTTCTTGACACTCAGATCCTACCATATTCTTCTCTTCTTTATCGTTAACATTCTTTGTATCCATAACTAACTGATCTTGTTGGGTTTGATAAGAAAACCCTAATGAGTTCATCAAGTAAGTTTCTTGATTTGGAAACAACCCGAATGAGTAATTCGCTGTGTTTGATTCTTGATTTGAAGACAACCCGAATGAGTAATTCATGTTGTTTGTTTCTTGATTTGGAAGCAACCCAAATGAGTTCATTGTGTAAGTTTCTTGCAATGGAAACCCTAATGAGTTCATCATCAACATTTCTTGATCATGAAACCCTAATTGATCACCGTATCTTCCACCCATAAAACCATCTTCAAAAGGTGTAGAAAGATCTAACAACACATATTAAAAGATCACAAAACAAGAAACTAAACATATGCATGATCAAAAAGTAAGAATCTTTAAAACTAACCTGGTAAGATATCCATTGAAGAACACACTGGATAACTTTTTGACATGATATCCATAACATAAGTAGCATCAAGGTCATGACTTTGACTTTGTACATTCATCAAATGATCGTTCAAATCGCAAGTGCTACATACATTTCAAGAACATGAAATTAACATATGTTGTAAAATTTAACAAGAAAGTTTAAGTCTTGATTACCTTATATCAAGAGAAGGCAATTGGTATTGAAAGGTGAAAACTTCATCTTCTTTGGCTATGATTTCATGGTTTGACCACTCTAGTTCCAAAGAATGTTGACTTTCCATTCTGAAGTTTGACTTGTGCAAGTGCTAGAACTCAGGTAGAGTATATTGGGTGTCCATTTTATTTATTTTTTGGAGGGATATATTATATAGGAATAGGAGAAGCCAAGTGATTATAAATAAGTAATTAATGGCAAGTTCGTTATTAGTGTTAACTATGTCTTAAATGCTTATTTTTTATGGTGTTAATGTGAAAGTAATTAATCATTTAACAAATGTGTGGGTGAAGATCATGCGCCGTCCTGTATTGCAAGCCTGGATATGAGTTTCCACAGTTTGATTACGCGAAAGAACTATAAATCGGTGAGGGATAAAAGAGTAAATTTGTAAATGTTAATTGAAAAATAACGTACTTATCATTAGTAATTGTAAAATAAGTAGTGGTGGTGGTGGGTATTAATTACATCATCATGAACTAGAATTTATGAACTATTACCATGTAAGTTACATTTTCATCCGTTGGATTTTTTAAATTCCCCACTATCATGTATTAGATTATTTTTTTTATACACACTTGATCAACATATTAGTTTTTCTTCTATCGGTTAGATTATTGTTCATTAGCTCTTAAGTTTGCTTTAATGAAGTAGTATTTGTGTAGTTAGAAAACATTAGAATCGGTTTAAAACATGTTGTTTTAAAACATGTTGTTTTAGAAAGTATTATTTATGTTTGAGTCCAAATTGTTTATGATTAAATTGAGTTTGGGTTAAAATGAGTCGTCTTTTATAAGGAAAAAGTATTAAAATGGGTTCATCCAGAATATTGTCTCATAACAGTTCGTAGTGGCGATGACGGTGACAGCGGAGATGGGATAGTGGCGGCAGCAACAATGGTGACGATGTTGGTGTTGTTGTGATGCTGATTGTGGCAATTACGATAGTGGCAGTAATGGGTGACGACAAGGTGATGTTGGGGTTGGCCATGTTAGCTTAAGTTGTGGAGGTGGCGAAAACGATGAAGTATTGGCGGTGGCGGAGGGTAGTGGTTTTGGCAATGGAAGTGATGAATGCGGCATTTGAACACGTTTTAAGTAACAAGTATTATGTGATTTATCCGTTTTGATCAACTATGTATTTTGAATATACCCAAATACCCCAATTTAACCCATTTCTTGCATAATGGGTAATAAATGCGACTAGTGACGCAATGAGAGATAAAAGTTTGATGTTTTATCTTTGAGGAATTAAAACTAGAATTATGAAATTGGTCAGTGTTTGTGTATTAGCAAATTGAAATAAAAAATTTGACACGAATCCAAACATGGTAGAACCCGAAGTCATGTCAGAAACGGGAACCTGAATACGACATGCTTATTCACAGGTTGATACGAACACGACCGGTTTAACCCGAATTGTTTTTAGATGCACAATTACCATTATACCATAAAAATGGATGGTTATTTCTTTTTTCTCATTTGAATTCTCACATATATATACCAAATTATATCTATTAATCACTTTAAAAAGTTGTATATACATTCTACTTCGATAGTTAACACTAATTGTGTCCGGGCCGCTAGATAATCCTCTCCAATAAAGAATACCCACAAAGTCTTTAAATCAAAGTCTCTTGAGGGTAAAGTCCAACTTCCAAGAATCCAAGGTATTCAAGTCCACCAAGCCCGTTAGTGACCTCAACATAGTCATGGAACTCCACAGCTTTCAGATTGGGCCTAAAACCCAACACCAAGCCCAATCATGAATAAAAGAGCCACCCATCATAATAATAAAATTGAAAATTAAGAACTAATCTAAAAAGTTTAACGACTGAAAAATACATGATTTGCAAATCTAAGACAACAAAAAGAATATACATCAGCCCATCTACCACGATGTACTTGTATAAAAAATTTAGTTCCACCATATATACGATATTTTAAAAGTTTTTGTACGATTTTGGACTATCGTCATGAGAATCTTCTTTGGTGACAAACAAGTAGTTTCTTGTCAACATCACTAAAGATTTTATCTTTCTTGAACATGCATCAACCACGAAATTTAGGTCCTACCACATCCCATTGATGTCACAACTTACACCAAACCTATGTAAATTGGCCAATGGCAATGAGACGGGTTTGTGACCGGTTGATAAATACATCCCCCAACCCGATAACTAAAATGCTTTGCGACGGGTTGACAAATACATCCCCCAACCCGAAAACTAAAATCAGTCCCCATTGGTCATCAATTTCATTAGTTTCATCAATGTTAATGATAACAAAAACTAGAATTGAAGAATTTATCAATACACATTTCACTTGCAAGTTTCAACAAACAAAAGTACAAAACTAGTGGAGAGATTGTGCATTCATAAGCTCTAAAAATTACATATTATGACTGAAACATAAGTACCAAGTAACATTACATTACATTACAAAAACATTAGCATAATCAAATCTTGGCCATCTCATTCCTAAGTGCATTGGCTCTAACCAAACTCCCAATCGTATTAACCGCAAGCTTCAAGTCCTCCAAAGGGTTCCCCGGCGCCACCTTCTTGTACAAATAGCTGTCGAACGTCATCTTCTGAACATACTCATCCGCGCACATCTCCACAAACGCCTCCCTAGCCGGATTCGACCGATAAAACACCTTCTGAAGAATATCCAACACCTTGTAAGTAGGCCAATAAGTCTTATCCCACTTCTCCAAATACTTCCTCAAATCCGCCTCCTCCACCATCCTCGTCCCATTCTCCGACCCCTCCACGATCGCCTCAGCGCACATCCGCCCACTCTTCGCCGCAAAATAAATCCCCTCACCCGAACATTTCGTCACATACCCAGCCGCATCCCCGACCAGGGCGACTCTGTCAGCCAATCGCCTGGGTCGGGGGTGCTCAGGAATCGGGTGGGCCTCCACCCGAATAATCTTCCCACCTAAAATCTTGTCACGGGCGCGTAGGCGCGTGGCTAATTGAAACTTTTTAATATCCGGCTTATGAGTAACCGTACCGGTTCCGACCGCCACGTGGTCACACTTCGGAAACACCCAACCGTAAAAATCCGGTGACACGTCATCTCCGACGTACATCTCGGCGAGATTTTCATAATACTGCATTTTATCGTCCGGTATTTTGATTCTCTCCTGAAACGCTATCGCGTACTCGTAATCTCCGGCGTCGATATTTTTCGCCACACGAGAATTTGCGCCGTCGGCGCCGATAACGGCGTCAACTTCCATCGTTACCTTTTTACCGGCGGACCCAGGTTTTCCGTCATACTCGTTATAATGAATAACATACGGTGCGTATTTATCCAACGGTTTATCCAATTTTGTAAACAAACCGTTGATCACAGTGGCGCCGGCAGCGGTGGCGCGGTCACGGAGATAAGCGTCAAGAATCTCACGGCGGACCATTCCGATGTACTCATGGGGTTTAAGGGTTTGACCAATGTCAACGGCGACGTTCGACGGAGATATCATTTTCATTTTGGTTACACGGCGGTCGATAATATCCAACGGCAGGTCAAATTCTCCGACCATGCATAACGGAATAGCGCCGCCGCAGGGCTTGGCGTTGTCCATTTTGCGTTCGATGAGAATGGTTTCGATTCCGCCTTTGGCTAGGGTTTCTGCGGCGGCGCCGCCTGCCGGACCACCGCCGACGACGGCGACTCGGAGGTTCCGGCCAGTGAGTTTGGGGCTGGATTTGCTGGCGAGGATTTTAACACGGCGGTGGTGGGATTTGGGGAGAGTGGTGATGGTTGTGGCGGAATGGTGGTTTTCCGGTGAGGAGTGGCGGAGGCCGGTGAAGGATTTGAGGGTGATGGAGGCCATGGTGGTGGATTGTGGTGGGGTGGGTTGTGAGTGAAGTGGTTTGGTTTTGTAAGATTTTGAGGATATGGTTTGAGATATTGTGTGGTTGTGACCGTAGGATTTGAGGGGATTGATGGTTGTGATTTGTTGTGGATAATGGGAGGATGTATATGGTTATAATTTGTAAATGACTGTTTTGGCCCTGTCAAATGTTTTTTTCTTTGTGAATTAATTGTTTCACATGTGTTGTTATAACATGTTAAATGATTAACCTAAGGCTGAACGGTATGGGTGTCGTCTTTGGGTCGGCCTGGTGCAGCGATTGGCTTACCCATCGCCCCCCTCCCCTTGGGTTGTCCCGGTCGCCCCCTAGACGTTAAAATCGGGCATCTTTTCAAAAAACATTGCCGTTGCCAACGGCTAATTGAATACATTTTTTTTTTTTATAAATTTATACCATTTATCCCCATTAGGATGTATCAAATAAAAAGTGAGGTGTATTTAGACAAAACTCATTATGATTTATTAGAGAGTCCGACATGGTTAACATTTTAACAACACTATTTCAATGTGCAAAATCCTATTGCATAACAAAAATAATCGACTGTTTTGGTCCCCCATTTTTGCGGTTTATTAGGGATTTAGTTTGCAATAAAAAAGTTCCACATGTTCAATGTATGATTTGTGAATTGAAATTTTCGTAAAACTAAAGCAAAGAAGACAATACACAGGTTCCCAATGTTTTAAAATCTGGTTTTTATAGCGTATCGGATTGGGTTCAGAAACGGTTTAACTGGGTATAACGGACGGTTTAACTGGTTCTACCTAGGGCTGTAAACGAACCGAACGAACACGAACAAGACCTTGTTCGTGTTCGTTTGTTAAAAAAATATATGTGTTTGCGAACCGTTCACGAACACTTATCGAACGAGATTTTATGTTTGTGTTCGTTTGTTAAGAAAATGAACTTGTTCGTGTTCGTTTGTGTTTGTTTGTTAATTTTAGGCAACGAATGTTGACGAACACAAATGAGCAAAACTAATGTTCATGAACACAAATGAAAACAAACGAACACAAAGAATCGTTCATGAACAGAATATATAATACACTGACACTTATTAGATATTTAATTTGTCAGAATTTTGATATATTTAAATAAATATAAAAACTAAAAACACTAATGAACTATCGAACACAAGCGAACACGTTACCGAACGTTCACGAACATAAACGAACGAACGCGACCTCTGTTCGTGTTTGTTCATTTAACTAAATGAACGAAATTTCTTGTTCGTGTTTGTTTGTTTAATAAACGAACGAACACAAACGAACTTCCCGCCGAACGGTTCACGAACTGTTTGCCGAACGTTTGGTTCGTTTACAGCCCTAGTTCTACCGGCAGGGGCGGAGCTAGTGTATTAGAAGGGGTAGCACGGGCTACCCCTGAACCCTGTCTCGTATTGTTTTCGTAGTTAAAAAAAAAATTGGTCTTATACAAAATATACCTCTGATCCTAAAAAAGTAAATAAGGATGCCCATTAATTTTTGAGCTAGCTATGCCAATGTCTACCGAACGATTCAACCGGTACTACCGGCCAGTTTGAACCGGTTTTTAAAACAGTGTACGTTCCATCCGTGTCAAATTCAAGGTGAAGTGCAAGTCCTAGTAATAAATTAATTATTAATCTTTGACAGCCCGAGCGAACCCAATTATATGCGTGTTTTTCTTGTATTTTGGTATATCCAATTTTATGTTGTTAAAAAGGTTGCTGTAAAAAAATAGGATTTCTCAAAAGTTGACAAAGGCTAATGATTTAACAAACAAATGTTATGAAATTAGAGTGTGATAATAATTGGGTAGTCCCTGGCTATTTCAAATAAATAAATAGTTTAATATGGACAATAATGCATTTGTTCCTACTTATTGTCACATGCCACCTGATCCGAATGGCCGAAAATGTGCCAAGTACTTAAAAGTTGTACAGCTTTTCACTTGCATCCATTAATATACGTGGGCCAATTTCAACCACCATCATTTTTTTTTCTTCTAGAAAGAGTTAAATGCTTGGTTGGTCCCTGTGGTTTTCAAAAATTGCAGACTTGGTCCCAATAGTTTACTAATTACACGCGTGGTCCCTGTGGTTTTCAAAAATGCACTCGGTTGGTCCCTAGCCCTAACATCAGTTAAATTTCTCAGTTAAGTTCATGTTAAATGACCAAAATACCCTTGCTTATTAACTCTCTTTATAATCTGCATCATCTTTATAATCACGCACATCATCTTCTCCATCATTTCTCTGCTTTTCTATGGAGAAACCCTAACTCACCACACAAAACTCCATGTCTCTTCCTCAGCTCCGGTGACCGGAGATTCCGATGGCTGGTTATGCTCCGGAAACTACACCCTGCATCCCCTTCATCTCTCTATGCCTTGTCTCTCTTGGTGAGCAGGTGAAGCCGCACCCCATACCCCTCGAAAACCAAGATAGCCGCCGTGTGCGGCGGCGGGATCAGAGAAAAGGGAGCAGAGAGAGGCGATGATGATGAGTTTCTAATTGTCTGAGTGAATCGGTGGTTGAGATATACCAAGTCTTGGCAGATCTGAGCCTCTAATTGTCGGCGGCGGGATCAGAGAAAAGGGAGCAGAGAGAGGCGATGATGATGAGTTTCTAATTGTCTGAGTGAATCGGTGGTTGAGATATACCAAGTCTTGGCAGATCTGAGCCTCTAATTGTCGGCGGCGGGATCAGAGAAAAGGGAGCAGAGAGAGGCGATGATGATGAGTTTCTAATTGTCTGAGTGAATCCGTGGTTGAGATATACCAAGTCTTGGCAGATCTGAGCCTCTAATTGTCTGTACCGATTGTTTCTAATTGTCTGAGTGAATCGGTGAGTGAATAAAATGGGCGATGATGATGAGTTTCTAATTGTCTGAGCCTCTAATTGTCTGTACCGATTGTTTCTAATTGTCTGTACCAAATCTGAATGATGAGTTTCTAATTGTCTGAGTGAATCGGTGAGTGAATAAAAGGGGCGATGATGATGATGAGTTTCTAATAAAAGGGGCGATGATGATGAGTTTCTAATTGCCTGTACCGATTGTTTTTTTTACAGATCTGAGCCTCATTCTATTCAACGAAATTGCTTTTATTTATTCACAGAATTGAGTCTTGGAACTGTCATTCAATTGATTTAGGCTGAATTTTTTATAGGAACTGTCATGTGGTTTTTATTTATTTATGAGTTGAATCCTTCGTTGACATCTTTTGGCTCTGGCTGATGAAGATGATAATGGTGTGGGTTTGTGATGATGATGATGATGGTGATGAAGATGATGCAGATGATGAAGATGATGCAGATGATGATGGAGATGAAGATGATGATGGTGATGAAGATGATGCAGTGGGTTTTGTTAATAAACAAGGGTATTTTGGTCATTTAACATGGACTTAACTTAGAAATTTAACTGAAGTTAGGGCTGGGGACCAACCGAGTGCATTTTTGAAAACGACAGGGACCACGCATGTAATTAGTAAACCATTGGGACCAAGTCTGCAATTTTTGCAAACCACAGGGACCAACCAAGCATTTAACTCTTCTAGAAATTATATATTGTTTTTTAACCGTAGCTTAATACCAAAACAGAAACAAAGTACAGAAAGCCCAAGTCTAGCCTGGAACTAGAACAGGGACAATAACAGAAAGAGATACACTAAAATTACTTACTTTACAATCTAAATGAGACTCATCCGCTAGTACACAAATGACCCAATGATGTGGTTATTTAGGCCAAAAGGTGCGGTCCTAGAATCGCACCTTATAGTCTCGCATTAAAAAGCAACATGTCTAAAGGTGTGGGTTAAAGAAACCACATCTTTTGTCTTTAAATTTTGGCAACCAAACATATTTAAAGGTGCGGGTAAGGAATCGCACCTTTCCATGACGGATGGAAAGAGACCCTTGGGATCCTGCACGGGAGAGATTTAAGTCAAAAGGTCAACGCAAGACATGGTAACAAGGTGGACCCATAATATTTTTAAAGATTTTGGGCCCCTATCAATATATAAAAAAATCGGTTCATAGTGAGTCGGATCGGGTCGTGTAAAACAAAAGAACATTAAACTAAAATTTAAATATTCATCAAAAGCACATAAAACTGTGAAATGTCATTACAAACATATTTTAAACCGGGTCCTACGGGTTTTTATTTTTTCAAATTTTATCAAAATATTATCAAGAGAGACCTTCCTAAACAAGTCTTCCTCTATAAAAAGCGCTCTACAAGTCCATAAAAAAACACTAAACACCAACCAAATATACAAACATTAACCATAGTCCATAATCTTCAATTTTAAGTTTCAAACATTCAAGCCCTATCAGATCCGAGTGAGGTTCTGCTCGTGCTCGGATTGAATTACAACCGAGCAGATCGGTTCGGATCGACTTTGCAAAACCAAGCACAAAAGTGATGCTCATGCTCGGTTCGAATTTTAATATAGCTGATCGTTTTCGTTCGGTTTTTCTCAGCACCTTAATTAAAACATGTGCAGCAACACACACAAAAAAAAAAGAAAAAAAAGAAAACTGAAAGACTATTACAAGGTTGCATTCAACAAAAGTAAATCATAACTTAATTAAAACATGTCCAACACCTTACTAGGTTGCATTAAACAATAACAAAAGCAATAAATAACTGAAATCATGATCCTAAAAATGTTCTTAACAATATCAAATCTGAAGCACAAAATAAAGTGCGAAATACAAATTATCATTTAGCTCAAAAGCCATAAACATCTTCTTAAAGCTTGATCATCACCATCCACAAAATTCAACTTCAAATCAACATATATAAACTATTAACACAATCATTAAACAAAACCATTAAATTTTACACGTTACATAACAGTTTTTATGGTTTGTTAATTATAAAAATACTTTTCATTTATTATCAGACCCGTCTGGAGTCAACACATCAATTTCCAATTTTTCTTCATCTCTTGCAGCTTGCTACACACTAAAAAAACAAAATACAAATGTTAATGCATAAACTACAAAAGTATAAATAGACTATAGATGTAATAAAAGCTTACATTCAAGAAGTTCCACCATATCCTTTGAAAGAGAGCTCTGGAAGTCATCTGATATACGCCCCCAGCACTAAAGGCAGATTCTGAAGCCACAGTAGTGATCGGGATACCAAAAATGTCTTTCGCCATCTTACCCAAAACCGAAAACTTGCTACAATGTTGACTCCACCACTTCAACACATCAAATTTTGGATCCATACATTTTAGGTTCGGTGTAACACCCCGTGTTTCGAAAGTCAAAGTCAAGATTGAAGTCAAAGGGAGACAAGATTGCTAATTGCGATCTGTCACTCCTTGATGAATTCCTGTTTTGACTTCTTTGACTTGTAGATAGTCTTATTATGCTTTTACATTAGTTGTATTATGTGGAGTATTTATTACTAATCGATGATTATCGCAAGTTTATTTGCTTTTCACTTATCGCAATCGCACTCGCAACTCGAATTACGCGTTCTGGACATTGTTCTACGTGTGTGTGTGCCTTTATGTGTTACTTGTGCATGTTTAATTATGTTTACGCTGTGGTGATTAATCGAAACGCAATCGCAAACCAATCGCAATCGAATCGCAAACGCTAAACGCAAGTTAATTATGATGATTGTATGTTAGATATAGTAGTTGGGATTAAAAGTAATTTGATGGGAAACGCTATCGCATCGCTCAACACACGAATCGAAACCGCAAAACTCGTAGCGCCAATCACTTCAATCGAGTGGCCACCCGATTGAGCTGCCACCCAATCGGGTTGCCACCCGATCGAGTTGCCACTCGATCGCGCTGCCACCGTTTGACAAAATTTGCTCATTTTCTACCAATACGAGAAGACTAAAAGGTAGAAAGATTAGCCCGAATCTACACCGATGAGATCATTTGTTGACATGGGACGCCTCGCGACATCATTTCTGACCATGATGCTCGGTTTACCTCGCGTCTGTGGGAAACATTTCAAACGGCTCTCGGTACTACGCTAAATCTAAGTACCGCATTCCACCCTCAAACCGACGGTCAGACTGAGAGAACGATTCGTACCCTTGAAGACATGCTTCGTTCGTGTGTCATAGATTCCGGTGGTAATTGGGACGCATACTTACCTTTAGTCGAGTTCTCGTACAATAACAGTTATCATTCCAGCATTCAAATGGCACCGTTTGAGGCTTTATACAGAAGAAAATGTCTATCGCCTATTGTATGGCACGAGATCGGGCACTCGCAATTAACCGGTCCTGAGCTATTGCAAGAAACGACTGACAAAATCCTCCAAATTCGAGACAATCTGCTGAAAGCTCGGAGTCGTCAGAAAAGTTACGCAGATAGACGACGCAAGCCCCTTGAATTTGACGTTGGCGACCATGTACTCCTAAAGGTATCACCTTGGAAGGGTGTTGTCAGATTCGGTAAGAAAGGAAAGCTCGCGCCTCGATATGTTGGACCCTTTAAGGTTATGGAAAGGATCGGAAAAGTGGCCTACAGAATCGAACAACCGGAGGAACTTAGTAACGTCCACCCGACTTTCCACGTGTCTAACCTCAGAAAGTGCCTAGCTGAGCATAATTTGTATGTACCTCTTGAAGATCTCCAAGTGAACGAAACACTACACTTCGTGGAGAAGCCTGTCAAAATCATGGATCGCCAAACCAAGCAGCTCAGACGCTCGCGCATTCCCATTGTGAAGGTTCGATGGAAAGGCAAACGAGGCGCGGAGTTCACCTGGGAACTCGAAAGCGATATGAAGGCGAAGTATCCACAGTTGTTTGTTACGGCTTCGACCTAATTTCAGGACGAAATTCCCTTAAGTAGGGGAGGCTGTAACACCCCGTGTTTCGAAAGTCAAAGTCAAAGTCAAAGTCAAGATTGAAGTCAAAGGGAGACAAGATTGCTAATTGCGATCTGTCACCCCTTGCTGAATTCCTGTTTTGACTTCATTGACTTGTAGATAATCTTATTATGCTTTTACATTAGTTGTATTATGTGGAGTATTTATTACTAATCGAGGTTTAATCGATGATTATCGCATGTTTATTCGCTTTTCACTTATCGCAATCGCACTCGCAACTCGAATTACGCGTTCTGGATATTGTTCTACGTGTGTGTGCCTTTATGTGTTACTTGTGCATGTTTAATTATGTTTACGCTGTGGTGATTAATCGAAACGCAATCGCAAACCAATCGCAATCGAATCGCAAACGCAAAACGCAAGTTAATTATGATGAATCTATGTTAGATATAGTAGTTGGGATTAAAAGTAATTTGATGGGAAACGCTATCGAATCGCAATGCTCAACACACGAATCGAAACCGCAAAACTCATCGCGCCAATCACTCCAATCGAATGGCCAGCCGATCGAGCTGCCACCCGATCGGGCTGCCACCCGATCGAGTTGCCACTCAATCGCGCTGCCACCCGATCGAGCTGCCACTCGATCGAGCTGCCACCCGGTCGAGCTGCCACTCGATCGAGCTGCCACCCGGTCGGGCTGCCACTCGATCGACCAGCCACCTTTCCCCCTTTCCATTTATGGAAACCCTATAAATACCCTCATATGTCAACATCACTTGATGTTGACAGCCCTCACTCGACCAGCTCGCTCTAGACTACTTTTCTTCCGATTTCTCGGGAATCTTGTAAGTTTTCCACCTAAATCTTGTACTTTCTTGATCTACACGCACTCCTACACCTTTCTATCTTTTGAATCTTAACTTTTAACCGTGAAATCACTAGATTTGAGGTGTTCAAGGATGATGTCATCATGGTGTTCATAAGAACTTCATATTTTGGCTTCAATCCACCAAGAACGACTTAGATCTGAATGATTTCCACATAAATAAACAAAGATCTTTCATAGATCTGATTGAAAGATGGTTTTCAAGATTTCTTTCAAATCTTTTACACTCAATGCACTCAAAAATGATAGAATCGGAGCTTGTTCTAGTATTCTACTCCTTCTTGTTGATGTGTTGGTTCAAGATCTTGAGTCTATCCAAGAGATTACCGATTTCGGGTTAAACATGAAACACCGTCTCGAATAGTTAACTGGTCGGACTAGGGTGATTCCTAACCGATCAGGTCACTAAGTCTTGACGAGGTTTCTGTTATTTGACACGTTACCATAAAGTCTCGAGAAAACGCAAACTATAAAAAAGAACCAAGTGTAAAGACGAACAGGTCATCTGGGACGGATTGCCGTCCGATCGGATTGCCACCCGACCGGACAGCCACCCGATCGGCTTGCACCTTGGGTCCCACACTTAACTATTATTTCAACTTGTGAGGTTTGAACATCGAACGGATTGCCATCCGATCGGATTACCACCCGACCATGTGATGTTTTGACTTCAACACTTAAACAATTTTCAGCATGTTCAGTACGTACGGATTACCACCCGATTGGAAAGCCATCTGATCGAGTAACCGTCCTGCTGTGAACTTGTTCTCAACCTGAGAAGTCTCGCCAATCGGGTTGCTGTCCGATCGAACAGCCGTTCGTTCGACCGACCTGAAAGGTAGAGATACTTCTCTATTTTCAAAATGCTACAACGAAAACTTCAAAAGACAAGCCATCATACACAAACACATCCATCCCAAACGAGGTAACAATCCACTCGCATGGTCACCCGATCGGATGAGCACACGAACGGATTACCACCCGATCGGATTGCCACCCGATCGGATTACCGTCCGATCCATTGACACTTTGCTCCATTTTACGCGTCGCTTATCGTTATTACTATCGTCCTGATCAGGCGAATCTCACTCTAACGCTCCCTTCAATCCATAATCGCTGTGAGTATACTCGAATCCTTTTTACTTTACGCACTTTTGGGTGTTACATACGTTACTTATGCTAAATCACATCAAACACACTACGCAATACTTTAACGCTAACCGCTACCGCATGTTATACGTGACTTAATGAATGCTTGTTTGTTATGTTTACACATGGAATGCTGTCTACCTGCCTTAGCAACGATAGTACTATAGTTTGGACTCAGCACCTGTTCACTCAGGGGTTGTTAAGGACAATTAATTACATGGCTCACAGTGGTGAGTGTGTATTACAAACTGCCTTGGGCAGTCAACCCGCAGTCATTGGTATCGATAGGTTCATGTCGATAACTAACGTGCTTCATTTCACACTGTGTACGTGCTAGTTATGGGTAATCGATTTCGAACTCTATTATATCTATCAAACTTGTATGCTCACCTTTACACTATGTGTATTGACTTTACTTTAACGTATGTGGCAGGTGCTTAAGATGTTAAGATGCTTGGCTTGCTGTGAAATCGAGGCTAGGAAAGGTCTAGAAACAAATAAACGAATTGTCTGTAATTGAAATCTGAGTTGCCGGAATAGAACAATTTGACTAGATTTTGTCTGTAATAATTATATTACTTTTTATGTCATGGTATTGGACGTGATGCTTTAAATAATTGGTAATTATAGTTGTTATGGAAACTTCTGGACAATCTGTTTCGCTCAGTGCCACGCCCCGATGTTTCCGCCATCGGTTGGGGTGTGACAGATTGGTATCAGAGCCATAACTATAGGGAATTAGGCAAGACTCGACCTAGTCCGGGTTGATATCTTAGAAACGACCTAGTCTATAGTTAGGTACCAACATACCGACTTGTGCATGCCCTGTAGGGGTTATGTACGAGCTTACTTGCTACTCCTCGCTATTCTCGCCTACACTACACTATCACTGCACTCTAGTTTTTGAAACTGAACAGGCAACTAAGTCGAGATTAGGTGTTAAAACCGCAACTCTCGACTGAATTGCTTGTTCAACCCGCATTTTTATCTACAAACAGGAGAAATTGCATTGAATCAGGAGTGAAATCCATACTTTGACGCATAATTCTTCTTTATTTTATCAAAACAAGAACGAAGTCGTTAAGTCAGAGGTGAAACCCGAACCTTGACGACATGTTCCGATCTCTATTTTTGTTTTACAAAACTCTCACCAAAGTCTCGACGGACTCCAACGACTTGAAGTCACACCGTAACTGGAAGGATGCGTGCCATTCGCCCAGATTCGAGGCGAGAGCATAGTCCCGAAGGTTAAAGTGTGTGCTAAACGTCCTTGTGAATAGTCGAATCATTTTGGGTAGCCGACGTCTATCAGCCGCTGACAATCCATTCTCGATTTTTATGTATTTCGATTCTGAGCTCGCTACTGCCGACTCTGATATATGTCGTTTTTATGTGGATTTTTTGTGTTTTATGTGCTGATT
Organism: Helianthus tuberosus; assembly: GCA_030545235.1. Lineage (NCBI taxonomy): Eukaryota > Viridiplantae > Streptophyta > Magnoliopsida > Asterales > Asteraceae > Helianthus > Helianthus tuberosus. The sequence continues at coordinate 24,448,049 of CM060376.1, forward strand.
ATCTGCTTGCGTGTTACGATTTTTGGTGATTTATTTCGTTTTTTGCTATCACTTTGATCGACACGCACAACACACTACACGATCGCCCATGAAACGCTGGTCATTGTTCGCAATCACTGCTCGATACTCGCAATCGCTATAATTAATAGCTATACGCGCTGTGAAGGATAGGGAATACGTGCAACATATAGTTAGGTTTCTGTATTCTGACTGCCTCTTGTGTTTATGTGCTTCCATGCTCTACGTGCTTATAAGCTTCTGTGCTTATGTGCTTATGTACTTTTGTGCTTACGTGAATCTGTGAATACGTGACTATGTGTATATGTGTTACGTGAACGTGTTCCTGAGCTTTAGTAGTACTAGGTGTGTGAGGTGAGATTCGATTATATTGTGTTTGAGTCCTATGGCGATGTCTGTTGCAGACAATGTTGTCATCTGGATCTCGCGCTACTCAAGCTGCTCGCCGAAAGCAAGCCGACAAATGCCTCGCCTCCATGATTACTAAGCAAATGGCGAAGGTTGTTCCACAGATCGTCAGTGAACTGTACGAGAATGTGAGCAAATCATCTGAAGAATCCAGGACCGAGACTCCTAAGGCTGCCTTTAACTTCAAGCAGTTTAAAGCTTGCGGACCGAAAGAATTTACTGGCGAAGATGGTCCTACGACCTTATTTCAATGGTTTGATTCGATCGAGGTCACCCTGTTCCAGAGTGGCTGTCCTGACGAACTCCGCACTCTGAATGCTACCGGTGACTTCCAATCTTGTTTTTTAGACTGGTGGATGGCCGAGAGAAACAAACGCGGAAACAACGCAGCTTATGGTTTAACGTGGGATGAGTTGAAGAACGTCATGTTGGAAGAGTTCTGCCCTCCCCATGAACGCCAAAAGTTGGAGGACGAATTCTGGCACATCAAGCAGAAGGAGGGTGACAACGCTGCTTTAACTGCTCGCTTCAAGTAGCTCAGTATTATCTGTCCTGATCAAGTTAAGACTTCTGATATGGCGATCAAGAAGTATATTCGAGCTCTACCCGACTACGTCGCAGATTTTGTGCAAGCTTCAAAGCCAGCAACGATCGAAGAAACTTACCTGCTTGCCGCTGAAATAAACGACAAGCGAGTCAAGTCTGGTGTCTGGGATAAAACCGCCAAGAGTCTCCACCAAGCTACCACCGCACCAACCGCTGAAGCAACCGCCAACCCCCAGTCTTCGAAAGCTTCTCGCCGCAAGAGGAAAAACAACAGCAACTCCAGCAACAAGAATTGCGCTGTAACCACCGCTGCCCCGCCCCAAGTTGTACCAGCTCAACAGCAAGCTCAACACCGCCAGGTTGCGGCACCAGTAACTCAAGCACCGCCGGCAAAGCGCGCTTACACTGGTCCTCACCCCGCTTGCCCGACATGTACCTACCATCACCCAGTGGGGATTGCTTGCAGATTTTGTGTACATTGCAACATGTACGACCACTTTACCGCCAACTGCCGTACACGTCCTCGACAAGCACCAGCTCCAGCTACTGCTCATCTAGCTCTGCTCCCTCCCCCTCAAGGCTAACAAACAGCTCAGGCACCCGTGGTCAACGCCAGAGTCTGCTTTGCGTGTGGTGATCCCAACCACTTCGCAAACATGTGCCCCAATAGGGTTGTGAAACATGAGCCTCCACAACAGCAGCAGCAGCCTCAGCAGCAACAGCAACAAGCCGCTCATGCTCGAACTTTCAACATTAATGTGCGCCAGGCTCAGGCCGACAACAACGTGGTCAATGGTACGTTCCTTGTGAATGGTATTTATGCTTCGTGTTTGTTTGATACTGGAGCCGATAACTGCTTTGTATCGTTTGAGTTTGAAAAGCTTCTTAATCGTAAGCGCGCCCATCTCCCCTCGACGTTCGATGTCGAAGTTGCCACCGGAAGAACTGTCGCTGTCAATTCCGTTCTTCGTGATTGTACTCTTAAACTCAACAATCACATCTTTCCGATCGACCTTATTCCGATGCAGCTCAGAAGTTTTGACATCATAGTAGGCATGGACTTTCTTCGTGAAAACCATGCTGAAGTTGTGTGCTTTGATAAGATGATTTGGTTCTCGCTCGCAAATGGTAACCAAATGTGTGTTTATGGTGAAACTCCCTCGAAAGGTCTTAAACTCATGTCATGTGTCCAAGCTAGCAAGTATCTTCGCAAGGAATACATAGCTTTCTTGGCTAACATTGTAGTAGCGGAGAAGGAAAAGAAAAGGGTAGACGATGTTCCTGTTGTGCGCGAATTTCCATATGTTTTCCCTGATGATCTTCCTGGTCTACCGCCAAGTCATGATATCGACTTTCGTATCGACCTCATTCCTGGAGCAAATCCTATTGCTAGAGCTCCTTACCGACTCGCTCTGTCTGAAATGCGTGAACTCTCGAGTCAGCTCCAGGAATTGCCTTACAAAGGCTTTATTCGCCCTAGCACCTCTCCTTGGGGCGCACCAGTCCTTTTCGTCAAAAAGAAGGATGGGTCGTTCCGGATGTGCATCGACTATCGGGAATTGAATAAGCTGACAATCAAGAATCAATACCCTCTGCCTCGCATCGATGATTTGTTTGACCAGTTACAAGGTGCTACGTGTTTCTCGAAGATCGATCTACGCTCAGGCTATCACCAGCTACGCATACAAGAGAAGGATATTCCCAAAACCGATTTTCGTACTCGATACGACCATTATGAATTCGTTGTTATGCCTTTTGGTTTAACCAACGCACCCGTGGTCTTTATGGATCTGATGAATCGCGTGTGTAAACCTTATCTCGACCGCTTCATCATCGTGTTCATCGATGATGTCTTGATCTATTCCAAGTCGAAAGTCGAACACGCGCAACATCTACATTTGGTTCTCGAGCTACTCCAAGGAAATCGACTCTATGCCAAGTTCTCCAAGTGCGAATTTTGGCTGGAGGAGGTTCAATTACTCGGTGATATTGTAATAGTCAAGGTATTCACGTCGATCCCGCGAAGATTGAAGCTGTTAAGAGTTGGGTTACACCGAAGAACCCGTCTGAAGTCCGTTCTTTTCTCGGACTAGCGGGCTATTATCGTCGATTTATCGAAGGGTTCTCTAAAATCGCTGTGCCGCTTACCGCTCTCACGCATAAAGACAAGCCTTTTGTTTGGGGAACTGAACAAGAGTCTGCTTTCCAAACCCTCGAGCATATGCTTTGCAATGCTCCCGTCCTCACTTTACCCGATGGAAACGACGACTTCATTGTCTATTGTGATGCCTCAAACCTTGGTCTTGGTTGTGTTCTTATGCAACGGGACAAGGTTATCACTTACGCATCTCGTCAGTTCAAGATCCATGAGAAGAACTATACAACCCACGACCTCGAGCTAGGCGTAGTTGTTTTTGCGTTAAAGATTTGGCGACACTACCTGTATGGTACCAAGTGTACGATCTTGACCGATCATAGGAGCCTCTAACATATCTTTGACCAGAAAGAGCTAAATATGCGTCAACGCCGGTGGGTATAACTTCTCAACGATTATATCTGTGAGATCCGTTATCATCCAGGAAAAGCAAATGTTGTTGCCGACGCTCTAAGCCGACGAAGCTATTTGCATAGCGCTCGTAAAGTTCCCGCCCAACATCATCTCGAAACCCTTATCCGCGAAGCCCAACAGCTTGTTTTACCGAACACACTTTGAAGAAGGAAAGGATCTACCACGATTGAGCCCATCTTGTGAATAAGTCGAATGGGATATTCCATTATCTGGACCGAATTTGGATCCCCAAGCGGACCGATTTACGACAGATTTTGATGGACGAAGCCCACAAATCCCGATATTCTATTCATCCCGGTGCCGATAAGATGTACCAGGACCTTCGCTACAAGTACTGGTGGCCGGGCATGAAGAGAGATATCGCCCTCTATGTTGGGAAGTGCCTGACTTGCTCGAAGGTCAAGGCTGAGCACCAAAGACCCTCTGGCTTACTTGAACAACCCCCAATCCTTATGTGGAAGTGGGAAAGTATAGCTATGGACTTTATAACGAAACTTCCACGTACGTCGTCAAGTCACGACAACATCTAGGTTGTCGTTGACCGTTTGACCAAATCTGCTCTTTTCTGCCAATACGAGAAGACTACAAGGTAGAAAGATTAGCCCGAATCTACACCGATGAGATCATTTGTCGACATGGGACGCCTCGCGACATCATTTCTGACCATGATGCTCGGTTTACCTCACGTCTGTGGGAAACATTTCAAACGGCTCTCGGTACTACGCTAAATCTAAGTACCACATTCCACCCTCAAACCGACAGTCAGACTGAGAGAACGATTCGTACCCTTGAAAACATGCTCCGTTCGTGTGTCATAGATTTCGGTGGTAATTGGGACGCATACTTACCTTTAGTCGAGTTCTCGTACAATAACAATTATCATTCCAGCATTCAAATGGCACCGTTTGAGGCTTTATACAGAAGAAAATGTCGATCGCCTATTGTATGGCACGAGATCGGGCACTCGCAATTAACCGGTCCTGAGCTATTGCAAGAAACGACTGACAAAATCCTCCAAATTCGAGACAATCTGCTGAAAGCTCGGAGTCGTCAGAAAAGTTACGCAGATAGACGACGCTAGCCCCTTGAATTTGACGTTGGCCACCATGTACTCCTAAAGGTATCACCTTGGAAGGGTGTGGTCAGATTCGGTAAGAAAGGAAAGCTCGCGCCTCGATATGTTGGAACCTTTATGGTTCTGGAAAGGATCAGAAAAGTGGCCTACAGACTCAAACTACCGGAGGAACTTAGTAACGTCCACCCGACCTTCCACGTGTCTAACCTCAGAAAGTGCCTAGCTGAGCATGATTTGTATGTACCTCTTGAAGATCTCCAAGTGAACAAAACACTACACTTCATGGAGAAGCCTGTCGAGATCGTGGATCGCCAAACCAAGCAGCTCAGACGCTCGCGCATTCCCATTGTGAAGGTTCGATGGGAAGGCAAACGAGGCGCGGAGTTCACTTGGGAACTCGAAAGCGATATGAAGGCGAAGTATCCACAGTTGTTTGTTACGGCTTCGGCCTAATTTCGGAACGAAATTCCCTTAAGTAGGGAAGGCTGTAACACCCCGTGTTTCGAAAGTCAAAGTTAAAGTCAAGATTGAAGTCAAAGGGAGACAAGATTGCTAATTGCGATCTGTTACTCCTTGCTGAATTCCTGTTTTGACTTCTTTGACTTGTAGATAGTCTTATTATGCTTTTACATTAGTTGTATTATGTGGAGTATTTATTACTAATCGAGGTTTAATCGATGATTATCGCATGTTTATTCGCTTTTCACTTATCGCAATCGCACTCGCACTCGCAACTCGAATTACGCATTCTGGATATTGTTCTATGTGTGTGTGCCTTTATGTGTTACTTGTGCATGTTTAATTATGTTTACGCTGTGGTGATTAATCGAAACACAATCGCAATCCAATCGAATCGCAAACGCTAAACGCAAGTTAATTATGATGATTGTATGTTAGATATAGTAGTTGGGATTAAAAGTAATTTGATGGGAAACGCTATCGAATCGCAACGCTCAACACACGAATCGAAACCGCAAAACTCATCGCGCCAATCACTCCAATCGAGTGGCCAGCCGATCGAGCTGCCACCCGATCGGGTTGCCACCCGATCGCGTTGCCACTCGATCGCGCTGCCACCTGATCGAGTTGCCACTCGATCGACCAACCATCTTTCCCCCTTTCCATTTATGGAAACCCTATAAATACACTCATATGTCAACATCACTTGATGTTGATAGCCCTCACTCGACCAGCTCGTTTTAGAATACTTTTCTTCCGATTTCTTGCGAATCTTGTAAGTTTTCCACCTAAATCTTGTACTTTCTTGATCTACATGCACTCCTACACCTTTCTATCTTTTGAATCTTAACTTTTAACCGTGAAATCACTAGATTTGAGGTGTTCAAGGATGATGTCATCATGGTGTTCATAAGAACTTCATGTTTTGGCTTCAATCCACCAAGAACGACTTAGATCTGAACGATTTCCACATAAATAAACAAAGATCTTTCATAGATCTGATTGAAAGATGGTTTTCAAGCTTTCTTTCAACTCTTTTACACTCAATGCACTCAAAACCGATAGAATCGGAGCTTGTTCTAATCTTCTACTCCTTCTTGTTGATGTGTTGGTTCAAGATCTGGATTCTATCCAAGAGATTACTGATTTCGGGTTAAACATGAAACACCGTCTCGAACAGTTAACTGGTCGGACTAGGGTGATTCCTAACCGATCGGGTCACTATGTCTTGATGACGTTTCTGTTGTTTGACACGTTACCATAAAGTCTCGAGAAAATGCAAACTATCAAAAACAACCAAGTGTAAAGACGAACAGGTCATTTGGGACGGATTGTCGTCCGATCGGATTGCCACCCGACCGGACAGCCACCCGATTGGCTTGTACCTTGGGTCCCACACTGAACTATTACTTCAACTTGTGTGGTTTGAACATCGAACGGATTGCCGTCCGATCGGATTACCATCCCATCGGATTACCACCCGACCATGTGATGTTTTGACTTCAACACTTAAACAATTTTCAACATGTTCAGTACGTACGGATTGCCACCCTATCGGATAGCCATCCGATTGAGTGACCGTCCTGCTGTGAACTTGTTCTAAACCTGAGAAGTCTCGCCAATCGGGTTGTTGTCCGATCGAACGGCTGTTCGATCGACCGACCTGAAAGGTAGAGATACTTCTCTATTTTCAAAATGCTACAACGAAAACTTCAAAAGACAAGCCATCATGCACAAACACATCCATCCCAAACGAGGTAACAATCCACTCGCATGGTCACCCAATCGGATGACCACCCGAACGGATTGTCACCCGATCGACCGGACACCCGATCGGATTACCGTCCGATCCATTGACACTTTGCTCCATTTTACACGTCGCTTATCATTATTACTATCGTCCTGATCAGGCTAATCTCACTCTAGCGCTCCCTTCAATCCATCATCGCTGTGAGTATACTCGAACCCTTTCTGTTTTACGCACTTTTGGGTGTTACATACGTTACTTATGCTAAATCACATCAAACACACTTCGCAATACTTTAATGCTAACCACTACCGCATGTTATACGTGACTTAATGAATGCTTGTTTGTTATGTTTACACATGGAATGCTGTCTACCTGCCTTAGCAACGATAGTACTATAGTTTGGACTCAGCACCTGTTCACTTAGGGGTTGTTAAGGACAATTAATTACATGGCTCACAGTGGTGAGTGTGTATTACGAACTGCCTTGGGCAGTCAACCCGCAGTCATTGGTATCGATAGGTTCATGTCGATAACTAATGTGCTTCATTTCACACTGTGTACGTGCTGTTTATGCGTAATCTATTTCGAATTCTATTATATCTATCAAACTTGTATGCTCACCTTTACACTATGTGTATTGACTTTACTTTAACGTATGTGGCAGGTGCTTAAGATGTTTAGATGCTTGGCTTGCTGTGAAATCGAGGCTAGGAAAGGTCTAGAAACAAATAAAGGAATTGTCTGTAATTGAAATTTGAGTTGTCGGAATAGAACAGTTTGACTAGATTTTTGTCTGTAATAATTATATTACTTTTTATGTCATGGTATGGGACGTGATGCTTTAAATAATTGGTAATTATAGTTGTTATGGAAACTTCTGGACAATCTGTTTCGCTTAGTGCTACGCCCCGATGTTTCCGCCATCGGTTGGGGTGTGACATTCGGCTCATCCAAATACTCCTCAAGTTCAGATTTTCTTTCAATTGATATGGTTCTTGAATTAAGGCAAGCAAAAAATTAATTCGTGTGTGTACTTGATTCATTATAAGATGTTTTTGAGCTACTCATGGCAGCCTCAGATGTCTTATATGCATTACAATGCACTACATATCTCTTTCTTCACTTCATAAATTTCAATAGAAAACAAGTTTGAAGTTGGATACGATGTGCCGGAAAACAAATTAGTAGCTTTTAAAACACTACAAGCAGATTGCACACTCTTTCGGCACGATTCCATTCATCAACTGTGGGGGACCATACAAAGTTGGAATCTCTCAACGCATAACCTAGAAAAGCTTCCTTATAGTGAATAGCCGATTCTAGCATACGATGCGTTGAGTACCACATAGTTTTTACATCGGTACATAAAGATGCCAAGTGTTATTGCAATTTCACCAAATTTCAATAAACGGCCAGAAGACTTACTCAAATATTTGACACCTTCTCTAATTTTTAGAAGACATGATTCGATAATTCCTAAACCATCTTCACTACCAAGTTTAAGATGTGAGCACAACATCTAATATGAAAAAACAATCCATCAAAGTTTAACTTCCCGTTTTCCTTAAAATTATTCATCAAAATGTTGGCTGCCCTATCATTGTTCGATGTATTGTCTAAAATGATGGTACCTATTTTGTCTTGGATACCCCATTTTATAAGACACTTTAAGATACCATCGGATATAACCTCACCACTATGGGGTGGTGCAAGCTCATTGAAACCTATAATGCATTTTTGCAATTTCCAATCACAATCAACAAAGTGAACCGTTAAACACATGTAACCAATCGTTTGGTTAGATGTCCAATAGTCACTAGTAAGGGATACTATCTCAGTCTTTTTCAAAGTTTTCTTTATCCTTTCTTTTTCTACATCTACAACTTTTATGCAATCTCGAGTGATTGTAGACCTACTAACTTTTTTCATATAGAGGATTCATATACTTCATTAGGTGATTAAACCATTGGTACTCTACAAACGAAAAGGGTAACTCATGTGCTATGATCATTTTTGCAATTATTTCACGAACTTTCATTTCACTATAACCCCATTCGAATCAAAACCTTCAGAAGCATCACAATCATTTTTACCATTACTAATGACTCAAAGTTGAGAAAACGATTTTTTTTACCTTACGCTTTTTTAATAATCCACATTCTAGAAGGTGTTGCGTCATACTTGTTGTGCTCTTCGAGTTACCGCTAACATATGTATGCTTGCAATAGATGCATTGTTTTTTTGGCACCATTTTCCCTTTATACAAACCCTGAACATCTACAAAATGTAGATGCACATTGGAAGAATTTTTTTCTCTTTTTTGAACAAGCAACTCTGGTCGCTGTATAAGCCATATTGGTATCACCCGATTCATTAATTATTGGATTCCGGTCGTCCTCTCCATCAGTCAAGTCAACATGAGCAGCCGGATTCTCGTTTGATTCTTTGTAAGAAGACATTATACAAAAAAAAAAACACCATTCTTAATAAACTTTGTTTGATTCTTTGTAAGAAGACATTATAAAAAAAAACACCATTCTTAATAAACTTTTTATGCAAAACAAAAATTCAGTTTTGTTGGGTGGCCCCTATTATTTGTTTCATAGCATATCGAAAGAAACTGACTGGTATTCTAGCCCTAAAACAGTCGCCCCAAAAGTTATCACTCTACTCCCTAAAACTGGCCCTTGTTTCATCACAAAAACTGTAAAAAAAACCCCACCTTTTAAATTTTTTATCACCATTCACGAGTACACAAACCTTAAACATTTTTATGACATAAAAAGTGAAGAAAAAAAATAATCTGTTTGAAACTCCACATCCATACAATAATCTGTTTGAAAAAGGGGTTTAGGTCTACTGAATTATCACGTACTCTCATAATCAAACACATAAATTCAGATAACATATGAATTGATGAGTATTAATGGATAACAAGCACAAAGATGTTGTGTAGCATAAGAAAATTGACCTTTACTTCAAGATTCAAATTGGGGATGAAGATGTAGGACAAACCTTTCAGTCGCCGGAGCAAGGGTCCGTCGTGTTAAGAATAAGATAATCAAAAAGTAACCCGAGTAAAAAAAAATCGACAATTTGACCTAAGCATACCAACTTAATAATATAAAGTATATTATTTGGATACAAACAATAGTTATTAATAAAGTATCAAATAACATGTATAAATACTTATAATTATACTTTCATACACTAATTTACAAGCGTGTTATCTAGATATATTATCAAATTATCTTAATAATATTATCTGATAGCCATATTGGTGTAATACATGCTTCATTCAACCTGAGCAATACACTAGTTTTAAAAAAAAGACATATCTTTTTTTGTTATTAAATATATAACATTACATTACTCAAGCCGTGTAATACACATGTAATCTAATATTTAATAATGATATTAATAAATTAAAGGATAGGGATTAGAAATATTACACAATATTAATTTATATAATAATGTTCATAAAACCGAAAAGGAAAACAAAAACATGTCAAATGTAAACACTGTATATAAAATCTAATATTAATTTATGGTTGTAGATTAAGATCAAAGTTTTGATTTTTTTTTTTGGAAAAAGAATTAAGAAATACTCACGGTAACCATTCAAGCTAACAGAATTAGTAATATTATCTATGAATGTATTGCGCAATATAATAGAGATGAAGAGATTGTAAATACCGGTATCCCACTTCAAATATGTCATTATTGTTGGAGATATTGACATAGATCTTTGAGTTTACATTTGACCGGTTGTTTCAGTTTACCATACTTACGTGAAATATTCTTTTATTTGACCCGTGTAATACACATGTATAGTCATTATGCCTGGTGGAGATGGATATGATCGGGTGGTTCCGCTAGTGACACAATGATACTCCAGTGGTCCGTCATTGATCCAAATTTGCCGTTAAAAAAAAGTTATTATACGAAAATTGTCAAAGATGACTAGGTTTTCGTTTTTAAACTTTTAGAAGTATTTATTGAGACTTAAATATGAGTACTAAGCCCAGCTCATAAACTCTATTTGGGCTTCGTGTTGCTTTCAAAAGCTTTGGACCTGAGTGCAAGCCCGTAATAGGTTAATTTTGTTGTACCTTACCTTACAACCAATTAAATAGAGGTGCACAAACCGGTTAATTTTAATAACCGGTTCGGTTAACCAGTTATACCGGTTAATTTGACTTTTTGACTTTAACCGGTTAATGCTTTAACCGGTTATTACTTTAACCGGTTATTTTTTTAACTGGTCCGGTTAATTACTTTAACCGGTTCGGTTAATTAACCGGTTATTTTCGGTTATTAACCGGTTTTTTTTGCCTTTTTTTTGAATTTTTCGGTTATTTTTTCGGTTAACCAGTCTATCGGTTAAAAAATCGGTTTAAAAAAACCGGTTAATAACCGGTTATTATACTAAACACTTATAACCGGTTACTAACCTACGGTTAAAAATAACCACTAACCGGTTATTCCTAAATCGGTTATTAACCGGTTACGGTTTCGGTTAATAACCGGTTACGGTTAATTAACCGGTTATTTTGTGCACCTCTACAATTAAACTTGTAAACCATAAATGTTAAATGGCACTGATTGAATGGTCATAGTAAGGGTGAGAGGGACACTCATCTTTTAGGGGAGTCACCTCTCTTACACATACTAAATCAGGTTATGTCACGTCAACCCCCCTCTTAACTCCACTCACACCCTCAATTTGATGGCGACACTCCTCTCTTAGGGGACTTGCTTTTTTATTTTTTTTGTTTTTTTATTTGTTGTAATTATGCATGTTTATAAATTAAACAAATATTAATAAAAATTAAATAAAATTTAATAAAAGACATTTCATTAAATTAAAAATAAAAATTACATTCAAACTAGAAAAATAAAAAAACAAACTACATTTCATTTAATAAAATAAAAATTACATCGCAATACTACATAAAAAATTTAGAAATTGCACGGCCACCCGTATTTGTTAGCGATCTCGCGCTTTCGGGCGAGGATGAACGGCAACATTTCCGGCGGAACATCGTCGTGCGGCTTGAGGAATGTTTTCATATCTCGATCGTGCGCGTAGTTTCTCATTGTCTCGCGTTGTTCCGTTATGAGCTCGCGGGCCTCCGACTCTCTTTTCTTCCTCAATTCAATCGCCTCCAATTCAATCGCGTGGTTCGCTTCTTTCATGGCGGTGTACTCTTTGAATTGTGCCGCCAACTCGGCCGAGCCCTCGGACGATGTCGCTTGACGCTTGTCTCGCCGTTGTGTTCTTTGTGGCGATGGGTCTTCGTTCATATCGGGTATGGAAGGGTCCACCTCAACGGGCTTTCTTTTTTGTGCCGAACCTTCCCCTTCCTCACCCAACAATGGGACTTGGGCCCATTTATCGTGTTTTCGAACGACCTCCCATGCCTCGACATGTTGAAAACCGCTCGGATATCTATCTTTAAATTCCTTTAAAGCGACTTTCATCACGTTGAGATCGCTACACCCGCTTCCTCGTGTGCGATCCTACATATTATAAAATAACAAGTGTTAAAAACATATGAACTTAGTAAACAAAATTAAAAACTATCGCGGTTTTGTTGATTGCCCTTCTTTTTGTTGGTAGAGCAATATACCCACGCCTTCGCCAACGCCTCTTCTTGGACCTTTGTCCAATTTTGGCGCTCCATTTTTCCCTTTTTATCCCGAGCGTCATCTTCTTTGTTGCCGGCGTCTTCATCCACATTATATTCATCGTCGCCGGTGTCATCTTCATAGTCGCCCAAATTTTGAGTTTCGAGCACTACTTCCTCGTCCTCGTCCTCGTGAATAGGTAGAGGACGTTCTCGTGTAGATGGAACTTGTGGGGAACGAAAACCATACGGGTCGAAGGCGGGGGATTGAGGATGATCCATTGATAACAAATTTTGAAAATAGCCGAAAGTGGGTTGTGGTTGGGTGTTCTAAAAGGAGGGGTGTGAAGGTTGTTGGTAAAAAACGGGGGTTGTGAAGTATATCCGAAAGGGGGTTGTGGTTGTGCACTTGCACCGCTCGAATCACCACGAGACGGTTGCGAGCCCCGTCCCTTAGTTTTTTTCTTGGCTTCGCGGGGTTGGTTCTCCATTGCTCGGTTTGGCTTTTGTTGTATTTGATAGATTTTTAGAGTATAAAAGTTTGAGAATGGTGGGTGTGGTAAAAAATTAGATTGAAGTTGGTTATTTATATTAGTTTAAATTGATTTTTTTTTAAATATTACCGTTGCCCAACGTTCACCCTCGATCCTTGTGCAATTTCTTGTGCGGTGAACATACACCGATCTTGCTCCCCGAATTGCCTCACCGCGGTGATGGCGGCGGTGTTCCCGCTCGGGGACTGGGGTCACCGCTTGCCTCCCCGCATAGTGCCCCGTATACCCTATATATACTGAACATAAACTGTTTTCATAATTACATCTGTTAATGAGTAGGGTCTTACAAATTCACTGGTGGAACCGATTTCAAAATCCAGCTGACGTCATAGACAACTCACACATATATAGGTATAATATTTAAAGGGTCCTAATATTAACACATGGGAAAACTTATTTACACATGGTGTATACGGGCCGTATACTGTTATACGGCCCGTATAGAATAAAAATAACTGACAAAGTCTGCTGGCACAGACTTTGTCAGTTGTTTTTATTCCATACGGGCTGTATAACAGTATACGGCCCATATACACCATGTGTAAATAAGTTTGCCTGGTCGTATACAATGTATACGAACGTGTATACGGGCCGTATACTCTTATACGGCCCGTATGGAACGAAAATTTGTTTTTTCAAGTATTTAAGGGATTTAAGGTGTAAATCACACTAGATATTTTATAGTCGTGAGGTGCTCAAACCTTTCTAAAAGTAGAAAAAAGTAAAACATTAACAAGTAACAAAGATTGAAGAACAAGAAAACGTGTCGTATGACTGTAATAAAATGGAAGCTATCAACGCGGGATTACGGGCATGGTGTTATTCTTTATTTAATATTTATAGAATAAAAGGAAGGGTGAGGCATTTGATGAGAGTTGTAAGGAGTCTGAATAAAACGGAAGATATCAACGCGGGATTACGGACATGCGTTTAATTCCCAACATATTTGTTTTGTCACGTACATTTCGTAAGAAACTTTTCGTGCACTGAACCTTCACCTCCAATCATTTCCTGGTCAAATCACACACTATAAAGTTTAAACTTATCGTGTGTTGTAGTTTGGAAAGATGACCGAATAGAGATCTGAATAACAAACTGTGGAGAACTTGTTTGCGTTATCCACCAACAATCCGTTCATTATCTGTTGTTGTCTAAAACATTATCAATTAACGTTCAGTTGTGTACACAAATTCATCACCGGTTTCTACAGCACAAGCACATACACAGGGAGAATGTTCTCGAGATTGAAGGAAAAGAAAAAATGGTTGCTGATGTTTTTCACTATCAGGATTTTGTTGGTTTGTTTGAGAACCAGATTCCAATGTCCTACTACTTCAATCCTTCCTACATTATTGAAAATTACTATATCACCCGCCATTTTCTTGCACCTGTATACATTGATTGTGGATTTTCTTGAGTAATCGGGAAAACTTTTCCTCATGGGAGGGTGAGTAGTACGAGTCTGAGTCCATTGTGGTTCGTGAATGTTGGAAGAACCCGACACGTCTTCTGCTGCCTCTTCGGTTGGTAAAAGACATAGGATGACTTCTAATACATGCTCTTTGTCAGTTGTGGTTGATTTATAGGAGGAGATTATGAAACGAATATATGTTTATGCGAACATCCTTATTTTGTCACGTACATGCGTTTAATTCCCAACATCCTTATTGTATCAGACTCTCTCCCCTCCTGATGCAATTTTCACAGTGGTACCAATGTCCTGCTACTACAATCCTTCCAACGCCTGATTCCGATACAACCCTTGATGTTGAAACCAATTTTACCAATGGACAACTGGTTAAAAGATGTAGAAGAGTTTGTGTAGAGATCTTTACATACAAATTTGCATCATCCTTACGGTTACAAATGAAGCGTTGGGATTCAAGGGTTTATGAGTAAAAGAATTGTGGATTTCGGTTGGGTCAGATCTCGGAAGTACTGAACAACAGAAATAACAATATACGACCCTCACCCTCACAAAGTTGTCATTTTCAAGTGTGAGATTAGCCAAACGAGGATGAAAGATACTCAAACCATCTGATCCCGTTGTTGCAAACTCCTTTAATGTGAGATTCTTCAAGTTTGCACATTTTGAGAAAATACCAATGTGTTTGTCAGCTTTCGTCAACACACAAAGTGACAAAATGATGTGGATCAACAGAAATAACTGAAAATAACTCGCCTGATTGTGGATTTCGGTTGAGTCAGAAACTTAACAAGAGAAGCAATTTTCACAGTGGTACCAATGTCCTACTACTACAATCCTTCCAACGCCTGATTCCGATACAACCCTTTGTTCTTCGTTTATTGGATCGTTCTAATAGATTAAAGAGGTTTTTACCATTTTTTACCATATGTATACGGGTCGTATACGGTTTATACGGCCGTATACCATTGGTAAAAAATATTTTTACCGATCGTATACAATGTATACGATGTTTGTATACGGGCCGTATATTATTATACGGCTCGTATACTATGGGTAAAAAATGGTTAAAAAAAGGTTTATTCTCTTTAATCTATTAGAATGATCCTTGTCTTGAGAACCTGATTCTGATTTAAACAACAGAATTTGTGGATCAACAGAAATAACTGAAAATAACTCGCCATTCTCTTGCACGAACCACAATGGACTCAGACTCATACTACTAGCAGAAGAACCCGACACGTCTTCTGTGATGATTCGAAACATTCCGAATAACTAGCAGAAGAACCTGACACGTCTTCTGTGATGATTCGAAACATTCCGAATAAACTAGCAGAACCCGACAATCACAAGTTGTTGATCTTTGGGTGGTGATTTACTCCCGAACACGTCTTCTGTGATGATTCAATACAAACTCATCTGAAAGACAAGAATACAACGTTCATGTATCACAAGGAATGACCGATCATGGTGATTTCAACAAATCTTTCAAGGTCTTAAGTGATGGACAACTGGTTCAAACTCCTTTAATGTGAGATTCTTCAAGTTGAACTGTTAGTAATGCTAGATGTCATTTTAGACACTTACTTGAACCGTTAGTAATGCTAGATGTCATTTTGGCTGAACCTTAAAGTTGTTGATACATATCGTCCGTTCAGTTGTGTACCCTTCAATCTTCTTGAGTATTTTTCTAACTTTATGCTTGCATCCACCACAGTTAATATTAACTTTGAGTGAAAGAGTTTGGAAACCGGACGGAATCTACGAAGAAACTGTTGGAATTTGTGGATTTCGGTTGGTTCAGAAACTTAACAAGAGAAGCAACTAAAAAAATACAATTGATTTTCTGGTTGATTTTGAGGGTGAGGGTTTGGATTTGACTCAAAGTTAACACTCTGATTCAGATCCAGGAAGCAGATGTTTAGTAGTGTTTGAGAAACTAACAAGGTAATGCTAGAAGTTTTTACCATTTTTTACCATATGTATACGGGCCGTATACTCTCGGTTAAAAACAAATTTACCGATCGTATACAATGTATACGATGATTGTATACGGGCCGTATAATATTATACGGCTCGTATACTATGGGTAAAAAATGGTAAAAAAATGGTTTATTCTCTTTAATCTATTAGAACGATCCTTGTCTTGAGAACCTGATTCTGATTTAAACAATGGAATTTGTGGATCAACAGAAATAACTGAAAATAACTCGCCATTCTCTTGCACCTGTATACGTTGATCTCGTTGTTGCAAACTCCTTTAATGTGAGATTCTTCAAGTTTGCATATTTTGAGAAAATACCAATGTGTTTGTCAGCTTTGTCAACACACAAAGTGACAGAATGAAGATCCAATGTTGTTAATGTTGGAAAGATGATCGAACAGAGATCTGGAGAGTTGATGCAATTTTCCAAGCATTTTATCACAAACTCATCTTTAGTAGTGTTTGTTTGAGAACCTGATTCAGATACACAACGGTCTCTTTGCTTCGTCCACTAGAACTATTTGTGTATGCATTCTTTTGGTAGTTAATAACGCTAATTAGAAAAAAATCTGTAAAATTAATCATATCGATTGCTATAACAGGATGGATGTGACACACATAGATAGATAAGCTGTCACATTTGTCAAGACTGTTTGTCGGGTTTCCAATGCTCACACAGGGTGATAAACAACGCTGATACACGTAACATCTAGTTATATTTAGATTTAAACAATGCCCGCCTCAACTGAGATAACGGACATCCATCAAGCTCAAAAAGAAAACTTGTGTTTCCCATAGTCACAAAAGATTGCGGTTTGTATTTCGCATAGCCACCGTTTCCGTAGTAAAAAACGGTTGCGGTTTGTATTTCGCATAGCCATCGTTTCCGTAGTAAAAAACGATTGGGTTTGCACATTCAATCTTCAATACTTCATTAAAATACCACTAGTAGAAGAACCCGACACGTCTTCATGTAACAGAGAATGTTTTAGAAATTGAAGGAAAATGAAAAGATTTGTTGAAATCGAATTTGACAACTATGACAGCTTATTAAAAGTATCGTGTGTTGTAGTTTGGAAAGATGACCGAACAGAGATCTGAATAACAAACTGTGGAGAACTTGTTTGTGTCAGGTTCTTCTGCTAGTTACTCGGAATCGATAAATAACCAACACGAAGATCTCTACGATCGCTAAGGTTTTCATCAACGGACTGATCGGTAACGTTACTCTACCTGTGCTCCGATTTAAGCGGCATGTTCCGATCAACGTTTATCGACATTGTTAAAGGTGATGAAGAGTTTAGAAACCCTAGAATGGTTGTGTTTTTACGGGAATAAAACGTGATACTTGAAAAAAACGCCAATATATACGGCCCGTATATAGTTATACGGCCCGTATACATGTGGTAACATCAAAAACCCACAAAAATAAATCAATTGAGCCGTATACGTTTACAAATCGTATACACATGTATACGACCCGTATAACTGTATACGGGCCGTATATAATAAAAACAAAAAAAACATTCCCTGCGCATTTTCCTATTAAAAAACATTCTATACGAGCCGTATAATTGTATACGGCCCGTATACAATAGGGGATGTGAAAATAAGATATAGGGTATGTGGGAATAAGACACCCCTATTTAAAACAAAAATATGAAACTACTTTATCTTGAAAGAAATACCAGAAGTATTAAGAAAGTATAAATACCAGAATAAACAAAATATGAAGAATAAAGTAGTAAATAATCAGTACATAAGATTTTGAAAAAAAAAACATTAACTTTTTCTTTTGAAATATGATCCAACCGGTCTAAATAGAGGTTGTTTAGGGTGGAGGGTATGGTCAATCATCCTAGGGTGTTTGAGTGAAATCATACCCAATAATATTATGCCATGTCAACTCCCCATTCCACTCTCCATTTTGCACTCAATCAGGGGTATTGTTAATCACCCTAGGGTGTTTGAGTTATATATTTTTTGATTGGTTCCTCTCTCCCCCTCTCTCTCTTTCTCTCCTCCATCACTCTTCAATCCATTCGGTGACTATACACCGATTTTGCTCACCTCTCTCCAACTCACCGATCATGTTCATCAACCGGGTATAGTCACCGATCGGTGAGTGTGAGTCACCGATCCACTCCCCGCACTCTATACCCTCTACCCTTAAATGGACTCAATCAAACCTGTTATATAATCACACGTCTCACCTATCAGTGTAATTCAGTTCTCAAAACAACGCCTACTATATATGCTAGCTAATATATTAAAAAATACAAATTATATTTAAATAATCTCAACTTTCTCATTTGGCCAATAACAATTACAACTCAGTTATTTACTGATAATAATCCGAGCTGGTCCACTTTTGGTTGATAATAGTCCGCCGTTAAAAAAAGCTTAACGGAGTTAAGCTTTTTTCCGAATTACTAACCGATGTTTTAGGGATTTTGATCAGAACGAGGATACGAGTCGATTTATGTAAAATTTACTTCGAATCGGTGCTCCAAACGGCTTGAATTTTGTTAATTGTAAGTTTAAACACCCAATTGAAGCACCGTTTTACGTCGTTTGAGGCAATATTTCAAGATAAATTTTACATCAATCAACTCGTATCCTCGTTCTAATCAAAACCCCTAAAACATTAGTTTGTAATTCGGAAAAAAGCTTAACTCCGTTAAGCTATTTTAAACGCATACTATTATCGACCAAAAGTGGACCAGTTCAGATTAATATCAACGAATAACTGAGTTGGGGTTATTATTGGCACAATTGAGAAAGTTGGGATTATTTAAATCCAAATTGCCAAAAAAAATTTTTTAACAAAAATAATTCGACCAAATAATGTAATTTCACAAACTAAAAATATAAAATATGCATTTATTATTTATATATAAAAGCCTCAAATAAATTCGACCAAATCATAAAGTAGTTGAACTCCCATAAACCTATGTTGACAAGCAACATTACCTCAAACCATGGCAAAACGCCAAAATCCCAGGTGGTTGTAGTAGTTACAGTTAGCTTATCAAACTCCATGCATTTCTAAATCATTTCCATGTATAAATTCCAACTTCACACCTGCATGATAATAAGATAACGAAAATCTTGAACTAAACGGATGAAGCTAATTGTGACATTGGTGTTGGTTTTAGCGACAGTCTTTTTGGGTCTGATAGACGGGTATGATTGCAAGATTGTGCAGTTCATCTTTGGGGACTCGTTATCAGATAACGGGAACAACAATCGGCTTTCCAAGAGTTTTGCTCAAGCGGCCCTGCCTTGGTATGGCATCGACTTCGGTAATGGAATGCCGAATGGCAGGTTCACCAACGGCCGAACCGTCGCTGATATAATAGGTAAAGTCTTTAGTTAACCGTTACAATTTGTTGGTTAATGTTTTGCTGTTTTAAAGTGTTGGTATAGTATAGCTGTTGTTTTTGTCACTCTTATGTATACTTGACTAGTTATGCAACTCTATTTATAAGGAAACTCACCAAAATAGACAAGTTCATGGAAGTTATTAAATAATAGACATTGATTTTTAGTCTTTTAATTAAAATTAGACATATCCAACACCAACCGGAGACTACAACAAATAAGCAAAGTCGGCTAAGGAGTAAGGAGACCGAAATTTAGCTGACACAAAAAATCAGTGGGTCCATAAACCAGGCAGTCTAATAGCTACATGTGTAAAGTGACAACTAGAACTTAGCCAATGGCCAAAGGAGTCGGCTATATTTTAGTTGGTACAAAAATAAAAAGGAGCTAAATTATAGCCGGCGGCTAAGAGATAACCCGTCCCATTAGCCATCGGCTAAGATCTACCCCTCTTTTTCTGTGTCAGCTAAGATATAGCCAGTTCCTTTAGTCGCCAGCTAAGATCTAGCTGCCACTTTACATATGTAATTTTTGGCTTGGTTGTTTTGTGCACTCATTACCCAAGTCTATATATTTGATGTTCTTAGTGCTGGCTAAATTTCAGCCTCTTTAACTGTCTCTCTGTTGTTGGTTTTGGATATGTTTATTTTTTAAAGCCAATCTCATATTTTGTGAATTTCTTAACTCAACTTGCTTATCTATTAATGATTAATATTTAGTCACAAAACATGTATAGCGAACAAACCATACATGACATAAACATATATGTCTGACTAGTATATTTTTGATGTAGGTGATAAGATGGGACTACCCCGACCTCCAGCTTTCCTCGACCCCTCGTTATCCGAAGATGTAATTCTCGCCAACGGGGTGAATTTTGCTTCTGGAGGTGGCGGGATCTTGAACGAAACTGGTGGTTTATTCGTAAGTTCGCGTTATTTCATCGCGGGGGTTAAATATAAATATTAGTTAGAATTTATTGTAATACTTTTTATCATAATAAGATTTGATTTGATTACTTTTGTAAATTACTCTTATAGAAAACTAATCAAATCATCTCTTAATGTTGGTACAAATATTACAATAAACACTAGCTAGCTAGTATATTCTATCAAATTCACAAATAAAAAAATAAACGGTTGTTAGAAAATTAACCAAGTCTTATAAATTTTTTACAGATTCAAAGATTCTCATTTTACAAGCAAATAGAGTTATTCAATGGAGTTCAAACTATGATCCGAGGCCAAATTGGCGACGAAGCAGCGACCAAATTCTTTCAGGAGGCAAAATATGTTGTCGCGTTAGGTAGCAACGATTTTATCAACAACTACTTGAATCCCCTTTACTCTGATTCTTGGACGTACAATGACGACACTTTCATCGACTACCTAACGGAAACTCTTGGTGCTCAACTTACGGTAAATAAAATCTGATCCGTAAAACAAAACCGGCTAAGTGAAAATTCGTCGCTAAAGGTTTTTTTTCTTTTTTCTTTTCAACAATTTTGTAGGTGTTGCATGGGATGGGGGTAAGAGAGTTGATGGTTTTCGGGTTAGGGCCTATGGGTTGTATTCCTCTTCAAAGGGTGTTGAGTACTTCTGGTGAGTGTCAAGAAAAAACAAACACCCTTGCTCTTAACTTCAACAAAGCTGTTGCAAAACTCATGGATGATCTGTCGGCAAAGCTTCCGAATGCGAGTTACAAGTTTGGAGATGCTTATGATGTTGTTAATAATGTCATAACGAATCCTAGTAAATATGGTACGCTTCTTGTTTCTTGTTTATTTATTCAGTGACGATGAAAGCTTTTGTAACAGATAGGCCTACAAACGAACCAAACAAATATTAATGGGGCGTATTCATGAACGTTCGTTTAACTTCAACCGTACAAACAATTAATGAATTAAACACGACCATTTAAACGAATGGTTTTCTTGTTTTTGTTCGTTTGCTAGGAATATGAACATGCTCATATTCGTTTATGTTTATTCACTAGTAGTACATACGGGATTAAACTAACAGACATAACTAAACATAGATAAACGAACATAACCGAGCAAACACCAATTACAGTGAACATGAACATATATATGTCGGACCTAAAAATTTAATAAAACTGTACTAAGTTGTAACGGATGATATTTAATTTCATAGAACTAGATTAAACTGTAATGCACCTGAGAAATTGAATGCATATCTAAAGGAACAAACATAATTAACAAATGTAATCTAACGAACATGAATGTTCACTAACATAACCGAATGGACAAGACTTGTGTTCATGTACATTTGTTTGTTAGAGATTTGTTTATGTTGGTTTGTTTATTAAATAAACCAACTTCCCTTGTTAGAGATTTGTTTATGTTGGTTTGTTTATTAAATAAACCAACTTCTCATCGAATAGTTCGTGAACGATTCACTGAAACTGAAAGTTCAGTTCGTTTACACGCCTAGTAACAAACAACATCGTCATTGTTTTGTTTATTTTTTCAAGTGGGATGGTTGCAGGTTTTGACAATGCCGATTCGCCATGTTGCTCGTTTGGAAGGATTAGACCAGCTTTGACGTGTATACCGGCATCAAGATTATGTAAAAACCGAAGTAAATATCTGTTTTGGGATGAATACCATCCATCGGATCGTGCGAATGAGTTGATTGCTAATGAACTTATAAGAAAACTAGGGTTTAAGCCTATCAATCAAACCAATGGCCCGTCCCCATCTCCGACCTCTGCTCCTGCTCCCAGTGACGATTGATCAATGAGTTGGTATGTTCGTAGTCTTTAGTTGATCTTGTAATGTGTCCAGTTTGAAATTTTGAAAAATATATATACCCGTTATATTAATGACCTTATGGTAAATATCATGTAGGTTACATGTACTATATGTAATTTTCTGGATGATGATGTTTCTGAATCGTGTTATCAATTCCAGATTCAAGTATTTCGTTGTGTATACTCGATATCTTTAATTGAATAATTCAGAAAACTCAAAAACTAGTATGTATGCTCTGTGGTGATCCTATATCCAAAATAGACCAAATGTTTTATAGGCATCAGACCAACACAACGTTCATTTGTAAACAACACAATGCTTCATGAAACAAAGTGTCGGTTTGGCTATTAAAACAGTTGACGGTTAATTATGGTAATCGATTACCGATAGCTCTTACCGTTGGCTTCTGTTTATGTCTGGCAATCATGACTCATCCATCAATATGTTATGTACCGAACCTAGGTCCAAGTATAACATCCTTATTTTGAACAAGTGGTTTACTTTTTGTTTTAGTGTGCTAAAATAATGGAGATCATGGGGATGCCCTTATCTTCCGGTAACATTTATTTCCATTTTATTAGGAGTTAGTTTAACATTATTTATTTACTTTTTGTTTAGAAGTGGCTATATAAGAGCTGGAGGTTTTATTATTGAAGATATGAATGAAAATTATGAAAGTCTAATATTCTCTCTAAATTGCTACTCTGGCTTCTCTCTAATTTTCTTTGAGATTATTCCACTCAACAGATTATTTATCCCAAATCCGATTGGTACATATCAATTGGTATCAGAGCGGTCTTGATCCCCTCATGGACGCTCACGAATGGAACGAGTCGTTGGATCGAATCATATCAACGATTGCTGAGATGATCGATCTTCTCAAAAACGAGTCCCGGAGATGGGCAACTTCACCCATTTTTTCTACACCGCTACCGTCACCCGCTGCCGCATCACCACCACCAACTTCCGCTCCCATTTTTTCTACACCGCTGGTTTTGGTGGTGGAAGTGTAGGTACGAGAGCGGAAGTTGGTGGTGGTGATGCGGCAGCGGGTGACGGTAGCGGTGTAGAAAAAATGGGTGAAGTTGCCCATCTCCGGGACTCGTTTTTTAGAAGATCGATCATCTCAGCAATCGTTGATATGATTCGATCCAACGACTCGTTCCATTCGTGAGCGTCCATGAAGGGATCAAGACCGCTCTGATACCAATTGATATGTACCAATCGGATTTGGGATAAATAATCCGTTGAGTGGATTAATCTCAAAGATAATTAGAGAGAAGCCAGAGTAGCAATTTAGAGAGAATATTAGACTTTCATAATTTTCATTCATATCTTCAATAATAAAACCTCCAGCTCTTATATAGCCACTTCTAAATAAAAAGTAAATAAATAATGTTAAATAACTCCTAACAAAATGGAAATAAATGTTACCGGAAGATAAGGGCATCCCCATGATCTCCATTATTTTAGCACACTAAAACAAAAAGTAAACCACTTGTTCAAAATAAGGACGTTATACTTGGACCTAGGTTCGGTACATAACACAATATGAGTTGATTAGGGTAATAAAAAATACAGTTGGGTTGGTCCACCCTAATTGTACAACGGGCCAATTTGGGCCAATTAAAATTAAGTAATGGGTCCAAGCGAATTTGGTGTAGTTTAAGTTGTTAAAAAAAATAAAGAACACTAGACAACTTGGAAAATAAGCTAATCCCAATAAATCACAAAACCAACATAGTACTACTACTTATTAATTTAAATTTAAATCTATCCTTATCTTTCGATTTGAATGAACTTTTCTTCACTTCCAAGTAACTTCTTCCACAAGGATTAAGCCTTCATTATCGCCCTAAAATCCACCACTCCGAGCAAGTTTCTCATTTCTCCAAACTTCATTCTAGGCAAGGCTTTAGTTGAAATATCCGCCTTTTTGTTCATCTGCTCGTACATATTTAACCCAAACTTCTTCATTTTCAATACACTCTTGTATAAAATGAAACCTTGTGTTTAAATGTTTACTTAGACCATCGAAAACTAGGTTTTTCATAAGATTTATCACCGATTTGTAATCAACTCTAAGTTCTACCACTTTTTCTTTGCTTCCAGCTAGCTAGCTAAGGAGTCCCCTTAACCACGTACCACATTGACTCGTCGTGATATCGCTCACGTACATCTTAGGATGAACATTTTCCTCATTTAACAAGGTTTGTCGTCCACGAGTTCCGCCATCATTAGAGCTGGTCCACAATTCACAACTCTATTTAAGTTTGCTTCAAGTTCAAATTGTTTTGTGCATTTCCATGCAAAATGACCAAAGGAATTGAATTGTAACATCTCACACTTTGCCTATCTCTCCATATGTTCTTATTATATTTTCGCCGATTCTTATCTCTTCCCCGATTCTCCTTAGACTTGGTTTGGACGTCGCTTCGAGTTTTGTTTTGTCGGTGATTTTAGCCTCATCCACGACCATGTTCTCTGTAATTCGATCCTCTTCCTCGGCTTGTATTCCCTTTTTAGTCCTGACCCTAATTACGATTTCTACTACTTGATTCGACCTTTGAAAATAAGAGATTTCCTTCTTTCTCGAAAATTGCTTCGTGACCCTTTATTCTCTCTTCAGTGCGTTAAAACTTGTCACATACTCTGATATCTTCCCAGAAGGTGTTCCAAAAACAAAGTTAAGAAAGCAAGTATGAAAAGTTTACTAAAAAGATCCTAACTTGGACCTCAAAAATGTTGGTTTAGCATCTTTGTTTACCATGGTAAACATGTGGTAATACTCCTAGAGATGTTCCAATGAATGAGAAAAAGAAAAACAAGGAGAAAAATGCAAGAATAAGCTCAAAACTCATTGTTTTGATCCTTGAACTTTCTGCCCAAAGTGGAAGAATGTAATGATTTGAGAGTGTTTGAAAGAGTGTTTGGAGTGTGAAAAGTGTTTAGGAGATGGTAAGGGATAGTATTTATAAGTCGGATTAGGGTTTGGGTGTTTAATGAAGGTGGTTGGGAGTTAGGAAGGAGGGAAAGTTCAAAACAAGCCATTTTCGCGAGTTTTTGGTGTCAGATAGGCCCCTTGCGGACCACAAGGGGACCTATACGGTCCACAAGGACCTCCGGCTTGGTTAGATTTTTCATCTTTGGTCCTTGGGTTTGGTTTGCTTGATATTTGGTGCTATTAACATATTGTTTTGCCTAATTTGAGCATTTTAGGTATATGTAAGCATGTATATGATAATAAACGCGTGAATAATATTCCAAAGAAAATATAATCTCGCTTTATGACTCGGTTTTGAATTAAAACACGTATTCGGGAATGTTTTTGTATTATGCAAGTATGATTAGGTAAATATAGTATAAAATACGATTTCTATTATGATCAAGTCTGAATTATAAGGGATTGAAATGAAAATACAAATTACATGATAAATGAAAAAGAATGAAATATATAGAACGTTACATGAAGGAAGCATTGGTCTATTTGCCAACACTTACATTGCCAAATTTTGATCTCATATTTGATGTCACTACGATGCATGCATCTAATTTTGGTATATGGGCGGTTCTATCTCAAGAAGACAAATCTATCGCATTTTTTAGTAAGAAGATGAACCAAAAAAAGCAATCAACCTCGACATACATCAGAGAAATATTTGCAATTACCGAATCAGTGAAGAAATTGCGTCATTATCTTCTTGGTCGCCAATTTCGAGTTTTCACGTACCAACATAGCCTTAAGCATTTAATGATACAACTCATTCAATCACCCGACCAACATAAATGGGCCAGCAAACTACTCGCCTATGATTTTGAAATTCATCACAACCCGGGGAAAGAAAAATAAAGTCGTCGTTGCGTTGAGTAGGATAGAGACTCCTGAATTCAATGTTATATCCATACCTATTTTTACTTGGTTACAAGATCTCAGAGACTATTATCTCACAACCCAGGAGGGTCGAAATCTCATGGAACAGCTCACACAAATGCTTGAGTCGCTTCCAACTCCCTAGCTTCATGATGGCTTGATATACACCCACCACCAATTACTCATTTTTCCGCTTCCTTCTCTCTGAACAAAACTATTGCATGTATTCCATGCAAGTTTTCGAGGGGGTCACTCCAGAATAATAGCCACTGTTAAAAGGTTGAGTGGCTCTTTTTTCATGGTCAAATCTACGCCTACATGTCACACAATTGATTTCTAAGTGCCACATATTCCAACAAGCCAAGTACTGAACACATAAACCATACGGTTTATGTAACACCCTTGCTATTATTTTTAGGGTTTTCGTATTATTTACGTAAATAAACATGTAATTATAATTACATATACATTGAAAAATACGGTCAAATTAAAACATTTTCGGATTTGAAATAATACAATACAATATGTATAAATTCGTCGTTTTTAAATGACGACGAAACCATGTGCGGAAGCTTGTATCTTGATCGTGTTCGGTTCTTCAATGAGCTTGATCTTCATCCAGGACATCTTCACATTCACCTATGATCAAAACCAACTTAAAAGTTAGTTTCGATATCTTAAATATTAGTATAATCAAGTTCTAGTAGCGAACAATCAAAAACAAAATAAAATTTCAGAATTTAGTCTGTCGCGCCACGCGACAGACTTCTCTTTATCTTTCGCGTGCCGCGAGCGCCCTCGCGTGTCGCGCTAGGATTACTGCTCCCTGTCGCGTGTCGCGGGGGAGATGATTTTCCAGCAGTTTTGTTACTGAAACCTGCATTTTTCCCAGCTATGGTTTTAATCGTAAAAAGATCTTTAAAGTGTCATAACTTTTTATCTACAAGTCCGTTTTAGGTGATTCTTTTTCCTACGCGTTTGTAATAAAAATACGCATCAATTTATCCTATTTTTCGCATATGAAACCTGAATTATAAACGATTAGTTTATAATTTCTTATTTTATTTATTCGACCCATTTGTTTTAAAAGTTTACAACCTTGTTTCTAATTAACCATTTAGCATACATCAACATGCTTAACTCAAAATCTATAGTTCGGGTTTGTAACTTTTATGAATTACGCGGCTAGTACTCAATCTATGCGCATAATTCTTTTGACCCGTTTCGAAGACTTAAACCTTCTAAGTTTAAATCTTTCTCTTTTGTTATGCACAATCCACTTTATACTTATCTATAACTTACATTATCATAATACACGATCTTAAACGGCTCATAAAGACCGTTTACCCGGTTTAGCGTTCATGGGTATTTTGGTCAATTTCGGTCCCTCATATTACGACGAAGGGCTTTCACTGATATTTGACCAACATATTACTTC
The DNA here is from genome assembly GCA_030545235.1 of Helianthus tuberosus. Taxonomy (NCBI): domain Eukaryota; kingdom Viridiplantae; phylum Streptophyta; class Magnoliopsida; order Asterales; family Asteraceae; genus Helianthus; species Helianthus tuberosus. The sequence goes on from CM060376.1 coordinate 24,475,934, forward strand.
TAACTATAATTTAAAATATGCGTACCTAGCTCGGGTCAACATATAGACTCATTTTGTACCTTTCGTTTATTAGCCGCTACTTTATAGCGACACAATAATCCACTTCCCGTTCACTCCTATGAACATCTAACTTGACAACCAAACATTAGTCGATATTGTCAAATGGTGTCGTCACCACCATTTGACCCATTTAGTCTTTATGACCAAACATTTATACTTATGTCAAAACATGGTTTTTAATTACCCATTGACACATCCGACCCATTTCGGATTTTACCACAAGTTCCTTTTTCTTACGTTTTTAACCCGTTATGGCTTACGCCATGGGTATCCTTTTAATCTCAACTTACATTTAGTCAACACGTGACTAATTTACCCTTTCCCCTTTTCCCCATTACTAGTTACGCTATAAGGTAACCTTAAGGAAAACTTATTAACTCCTAGTCAATTCACGACTAAATTACCATTTTGTCCATTTTTACCATTAACCATGGTTTTGATCGTTTTTATTCATTCCGACTCATTTCGTTTCGTGTCGGAACTCAAATTTCGAATATAATCGGTTGTCACCTTTATCACCTATAAAATACATACGTATACTACAATGGGTGTAAGCTTTACTTACCTTGCATCCGAAGTACGCTTTCCCTTTACACTTGATCCGTTTGACCCGCTTCCTTTCCAAGCCTCCACCTAGCTTGTCAAGCGTCAAACTATCATCATGATTCGTAAGACAGTTAGATTAGTCATAATCATTTACAACTATACCATCCTAGGGGTTTTATGTCGAATTTATCATTCGACCATATCAAAATTATCATTCGATCTAATCATTGGTCGGTTTCACTTTTTAAAAGTCAACCGACTTATCAACATATTCATATGCACATTTGGTTCATTGAACTCACATAGGCTTATTTCATCCCAACTCTTAACGAAATCAAATTTTACATACTAATTAGTAGGCCACGATTTCATTTAGGCATTCCATATCACTGAAAATGGGCTGTTTTTGGTGACTTGTTTAACCTGTTTACAAGTCTTCAAAAATTATGATTTTTTTTGTGGCGTACCTCTCGGGGGGTTAGACCTTGTGTTAAAATTTCAAGATCTAACTCTTTACCAAAAATTAGTAAAAATTCATTTACTAAACTGAAATCAGATTCGTCACTTCTGACTGCAGCTTACGGAAAAATTCATTTAAAATTCCTCGTTTATCGGATTGACGAAATTCCAATTGGCGATTCTTTTAATCACTTAAAAATTTGTACAGTAAGAATTTGAGATCATAACTCAATTCCTAAATTGAGTTATGACATTCGTAATGGGCTGCAAATTCTGCCAGAAAACACAGCTTGAACCTTTGATACGGAAAAATTCATAAAACGCTCAATTTTCGTCAAAAAAATGCGATTCCAGTGGGGTTTTAAAGATATTTCCTGGAATTACATTTTAGACTCAAGAAACACATGTTTTTGTCACGTTTTGTCCAGGTTACAACCGATACAAGTCGGCTGTAAATTCTGATCAGAAGCTGTTTGAATTCAGCTTTCAATTTGAACATGTTTATGACATTATAACTCTTATTCTTAGCAATCAAAACCCCTAAAAGCATAACATACACGAATTTAGTCAAAACCCACTTAGCACATGCAAGAGTAATCATCAAATCCCTAGTCTTTAATACTAATTCATCAAGTTTTTCAACTAGGGTTTGTTTCTAAACATGAATTCATCCTAGTTTCAGCCAAACATCAATCATTCAAGCTTGAATTTCGATTTTTCATAAGTTTATCAAAAATCGCAACTTCATAAATATCAAAAATTTGACATACCTTACGATCCCCACGACTAGGTGATCGTTTCTATGTGTTCATGCATTTGATTCGAGCTAATCTTGGCCTTCAATTTGATGAATTTGGGTGAGCTAGGGTTTCACCCCTCTGGTCGATCCTACGAACACACACTGTGTTTTTTTTTTTTCTTTTTTTTTTGTTATTTATTTAGTTAACTTTCAAGTTAACCCTTTTGGCTCCTCATGTTTATTTTGTTTCAAAAGAAGCTATAATTTATTATTCATCACTTAATCATATATTACTAACTAGGTTAATTATTCCTAGTTAACTTAATGGGTTCGGGGAGTTAAAATCCCGTTTTATTTTGAGTCCCGTTAACTCGGGCCTTCTATATACTTTGTTTTCTCAAAGTATCTATCCTCGTTTTATTTATTATTAAACTTATTTATTTAAATCCTAATAATTTCCGGTTTAATCTTTTCTGCTAACGGTATTATACCCGCTCTTTAGTATTAACGGGGTTTAATTACCAAACCCGTTTTCGGGGTGTTACAGTTTATTGCAACCTTTACAGATACCGCTGCTTGTTTTGGAGGAAATCTCAATGGATTTCATTACTAATTTACCATCCTCTAATGGAAAGTCAACCCTATGGGATAGTGGCCCGTCTTACGAAATTCGGTCACTTCATCGCTCTCTCTCTCCAAACTATACAGCACACTCACTTGCCTCTAGTTGCATGGTGTACCAAAGACTATTCTCTCGGATGGGGATCCATCTTTCTAAGCAAGTTTTGGACATAACTCTTTACTAACACTGGAACAAAACTATTGCACTCAAGTGCATATCACCACCAAATAGACGACCAAACCAAAGTCCTTAACCCTACCCTCGAAGGTTACCTATGTTGTTTTACTTGTGATGAAACCCGTATTTGGGCTAAATACCGTCTTCGAAAACTCTCAAAATAATTTATGCCTCGGACGAAATAAAAAATTGGGCCCAAAATTGTTTTAAGGGGAAATTAATTAATTAAAAAAATAAGACCTTAGTGGTGGAGCCAAGACTTGAACTTGAGACCTCAACATTATCTTGAGATTGTTTTTTTCCACTCCACCACAAAAACTTTTATTTATAATAAATGAATGCATATATTATATATATCATTTACTATATATATAAAAGCTTATGAAAACTTTTCGGACCCTTTGAAAATTTGGGCATCGAGCGACGACACGGTTTGGCAGGCCCAAGAGACGGCTCCTCTACCATAGTGCCATCGATATGACACCGTTTCAAGCCTTGTATGGCCGACCTCCACCAACTATTTCCGATTACGCATTTGGTAACTCTGCATCTTCTACCATTGAAGAGACCCTACTGGAACACCATCAAATTGTTGAGGTGTTATAGGAAAACTTATATAAGAGCCGACAAAGGATGGTTGAGCAAGCCAACAAACATAGACTCGACAAAGAAGTTGAGGTTGGAGATCTCGTCTTGCTCTACCTTCACATCTATCGTGATGTGTGCCTTGCTGATGTGTCCTCATGATGTCCATTAACATCCGCACAAACCCCCGTTCACCATGCTACAAACCCACGTTCACCATGCTATCCTAAATGTTTGCTGAATAGTTTCATGTTTTTCTTTTTGTTTGTTTGTAAGTCCTATATAAATCGTTTGTGTTTTAGTCTAAAGATTATGAATGAAAAAATATTAAAATGAGAGTTATCTCTAAGTCTTGTTTCTTACTATTTTCTTTTGAGCTTAATCCACTCAACGGATTATCTATCTATCAACCGATTGGTTCGTACCAATCGGTATCAGAGCCGTCGTGATCCCCCGACCATGGTTTCTCACACTCTATCCGAAACTGAGTTCTACCAATGGATGAACGAATCCGCTACGAAGCTCGAGTCTCTGTTGTAAACCCTTCTCAATGAGTTCCGATTGATTCGAACCGTGTTCGAAGCCAGCCACACCCTTACCACGCTACCATCAATTACCTCTCCACAACACCACCGGCCATTGCCGCCTCACCACCACCAACCGCAGTCATCAACCCACCTTCCATCAACTGTTGCCACACCGCCACCAAAACCTGCCACACCATTAGCAACACCACCACAAATCCTCACCATCCATCAACAGCAATTGCCGTTACAACCAACATTATAATGAAGACTACGATTCCAGAAACGACTACACAGAAATCCTCAAGATCTTTCTATCTAACAAAACTTTTCGGCAAATAATGTTCACACAGAAAAGGAACTTTCAACTATGTCGAAGGTCCCCGGTGGCACGAGGAGACGTGATTGGCGACCATTGTGGCGCTACGTTGAGACCACATCGTGGCGTTTCACTATGACTTCTCCAAACGCTTTGGGACGGACCTAGTGGCGTCCACCGTGGTTTCCACCAAGTTGTAACCTGATTTTCGCCTTGCGGACAAGTCGAATTCGAGTGGGGTGGAATGATGTGTGCCTTGCTGATGTTTCCTCATGATGTCCATTAACATCCGCACAAACCCACGTTCACCATGCTACAAACCCACGTTCACCATGCTATCCTAAATGTTTGCTTAATAGTTTCATGTTTTCCTTTCTGTTTGTTTGTAAGTCCTATATAAATCGTTTGTGTTTTAGTCTAAAGGTTATGAACGAAATATATTAAAAAGTTATAAAGAGAGTTATCTCAAAGTCTTGTTTCTTACTATTTTCTTTTGAGCTTAATCCACTCAACGAATTATCTATCTATCAACCGATTGGTTTGTATCAATATTGATGTGTACCCATGTTCCCATGACAGAAGCCACGAACAAGTTCACATCTATTTCCATGTTTCATGTTTTCTGATTGCACAATTAGCACATGTTGCCATGCACACCATTCTTCCACATTCCATGAATATTCCTTATTATTTGGCATATTCCTTTTAATTGTTCGTTAGTTATTATTAGTGCGAGGTAGTTTTATATTTCTTTGTAAGCCTATAAATAGGCAAGTATGTTTAGTGTTTTGATTATGAATAAAAAATATTAAAAGAGAGTTATCTCAAAGTCTTGCTTCTTACTATTTTCTTTTGAGCTTAATCCACTCAAGGATTATTTATCCCAAATCCGATTGGTTCGTATCAATTGGTATCAGAGCCGCCGTGATCCCCTTCAGACCTATGGCTGCTCAAAATCAAACCTATGAAGAGTTGTTGGATTGATCATATTCTTAAAACACCACCGCTAGCTTCCGCTCACGAACCACCATCACCCGCTTCCGCAACAACAACACCAGCCCTTTACGGGATTTGCATTGACTCGATTTGAGCCAACGACTCGTTCCATTTTTGAGCGTCCATAAGAGTGGATCAAGACCGCTCTGATACCAATTGATATGAACCAAATCGTAATCAAATGATTTAAAGAAAATAGATAAGAACTTGAGAGAAAACAAGACTTTTGGAAGTGATTAATTCATTTCTTCATTCATAAAAACAACCCAACTACAAACGAAATTATAAATAGTAACAAGACTTAAACTACCCACTACTCCTTAGCCCACATTGACTTGACTCTTTCTTAACAAAGGAAACAAAATAACTAGTAAAACAAATATTATACAAAATTAAATAATGCAAATCCCGTAAAGTAAAGCTTCTGATGCATATCATTGTCACCCAAGGAAATGAGCACATAACATATCGCCAACAGTCGGTGGCTACCCGCCAAGTTGAAAAGCTTACTCGCCGTTTCTATGGGCCCTTTAAGGTCAGTGGCGGACCCAGGATTTTTTTCCTGGGGGTGCGGAATTTTTTTAAAGATTTTAGACCCCTAGCTATATAAAAAAATCGGTTCATAGCGGGTCGGATCGGGTCGGGTCATGTAAAACAAGTAAACACAAACAAAGTTTCATAGCGGGTCGAATCAGATCGGATCAGGTCCATTTCAGTTTTCAAACAATCAAACCCTAATTCCTAACTTTCTATCGCATTAACAAACAAAAAAGCATCAAAGTTCAAACCATTCTTACTTCTATTTCTCTTAATCATTAAATAAGAGAATCCGGTGAAAAAAAAGTGGTTCAACCCATTTCCTCTTGAGAAATCGCGGCATAAGTTCCCTACTCATTGTTCCTTCCTAATCCTATCATATACAAAATAAACAAGGATCTTCAAGTGTTCAACCATAGCTCATGTTCCTTAATTTTCAATTTAAAATTTTGAATTTCAAGCCCTAGTAATTTTTATTTACCAACCAACAATTATATAATCAACAAAACCACCCAACTAAAGACTAGAACAACCCAAAAATACATAAAAACATATAAAATTTTAAACCTTTTTTAACATATATATATATATATATATATATCTATTTCTAGAATCATATAATCAATAACAGATTAAGAAACAACAAACTCATCCTATAAAGACTAGAACAACCCCAAATTACTTCAAAACACATAAAAGTTTAAACTTTTTAAACCCATCCTAAAATCCTATTATCTCATTACTCTTGAACAAAATCGCATAAACATCAAAGTAACAAAAAAAAAAAAAAAAAAAAAAACAAAACAAAACAAAACAAAACAAAACATGTACCTGTCTGGGGCGGCCTGAGTTAACCAGTTTGCAGTCAGAATTTTACAATCGCCAAACGGAATTATGCTGTTGCTGGGCGCTGAAGTGAGGCAGAAGGATGGCGGGAGTCGCTGGCAAGTGGCAGCGATTTGGGTTTTTTTATTATGTGGACCGATTTTGTTTAACAAAACTGGTAGTTGGGTTGGGCTTGAATGGGTATTAAGTTATTGGGCTTGATGGATTGAATTTAAGTTTTATTAAAGGGGTTAGTGGGCTAACTTGTGTACATAATTTGATCGGGTTTCAATCCGTGTTCACAATTTTTTTATATAAATTCCTAACATTTTTTTCTATGGGGTGCGGACGAAAATTTCCAAGGGGTGCGGTCGGAATTTTTCAAGGGGTGCGGACGAAGATTTCCAAGTGGTGCGATCGGGATTTTTCATGAAAAATACCACTAATTTTTTTTTCAAGGGGTGCGGCCGCCCACCCACCCCATAAGGTGGGTACGCCCCTATCAGTGGCGGACCCAGGAATTTTTCCATTGGGGTGCGGAACATTTTTAAAAATTTTAGGCCCTTAGGTATATAAGTAAAAAAATCGGTTCGTATCGGGTCGGGTCATGTAAAACAAACGAACATCAAACTAAATTTATATAATCATCAAAAACATGTCAAACCTTGTTACAAACATAATTAAAACATCGACGCCCTACGGGTTTTCATTTTTTGAAATCTATCCAAAACATCATCTAAAGCTAATTTCTTAAGCAATTCTTTCTCTATATAACATAAGTTCATCGCTCCATAACATAATGTTTCAATTTTAATTTTCAACTATTCAAGCCCTAGAAATCATAACGTAAGTTGTAATCACCCTAAAAATATATAAACAACATAATCACCCTAAAAATCAAACAACCATAAACAACGTCAAAACACACAAAATTTCAAACCTATTTAACAACTTTATTACCCCTTTTTTCTCCTATAATATCAACCAAAATCATCAAAATAACAAATAAACTTACCCGTGTTCGGATTCCGGTTAGATTTGGTGTCGAACGACGGTGGTATGGTGGCTGATTACGGTGGTCGCCGGCTGCTGGACTGTTGTCGTTGGGTGATGTTGTTCGTTGGCAGTGCAGGGACGCAAGAGAGAGAGAGAGAGAGCGGGGTAGAATTTCTAAAGGTTTTGGGCTTTAATTATTTTATTATAGTTTGAAATATTGTTGGGTTTGGTTAATGGGCTAAGACTTAGTGGCTAGTTAGTTAGGAATTATAAGTGGGTAAAGGTATGGGTATTTGGGTTTAGTCGGTTAGGTATTAAAAGTTATATAATTTAGGTAGTATATTTTTTTTTAAAAATAAGAGTTTACTAAAAAAATTTTAAATATAAATTGATAACACTTTTTACCTAAGGGGTGCGGACGGAAAATTTCAAAGGGTGCGGTCGAAAATTCCAAGGGGTGCGGACGAAAAATTCCAAGAGGTGCGGACGGGATTTTCGACGGAATTTAGCCCTAATTTTTTTTCCCCGGGGGTGCGCCCGCCCACCTTGGGGTGGGCTTGGGTCCGCCCATGCGCACCGGTTTCCGAACTTTTTTAACTCGTACTCAAATCATCCATACTAAAACCATGACAATAACTACTCCTGTTACTCGAACTCGCAGCAACATTATACGTCTCAACCGATCCATAACTATTCCGCCGATAACTGTTGTTGCCGGAATTGCCATTGCCGGAATTTGTACGAACAAATCTAGATTCATGTTCAGATCCCGTACCTCTAACCCTAACCCTAGCAGCATCGGAATCCGGCGATATGAGACACGTGTCCGGCAGAAAAATACGAATCGATAAACACGAAGACGGATTTATATGTATATCTTTTGTGGCAACGCCATCGGTGAAGGACGGATTAGCGGCGGCGATTGTTTCTTCCGGGCGTGACGTGACGGATTAGTGTTCTGGATTCTGTTATGTAACCTTCGCCTTAATATTAATTTGAAGAAGACACTGTATAATTTGACAACAACGCTTGCCATTTGAAGAGCAGTCTGTATTTGAAATCCTAATTTTGTATTTTGAGATAAATTTGTTTGAAATTGAAGAATGTGAAAAGATTTGTCACATTGAATTAATAATGTTTCAGATTGTTGAGTGATGAATGTTGTCACAGATAGTGTTACTTGAATGGAGGATGAAGATGACGGTGAAAAGGGGAGAGAGAGTGTACAGGGAAGATGATGATGGTGGTGGTGGTTTAGGTTTATATTTATATAAGTTTTTAAATTTTGATATTCTTTTTTTACTAAATGACTGTTTTGTCCTTACATGGGTTACATATAACCTTATTTAACTGAAAGTTTTAACTAGGTTAGGGTCAAAGGACCTAAGGTGTAACAAGTTTTGCAAATAAAGGACTGTGACTGTAAATATTAAAGTTAAAGGTCAGCCATTGCAACCTGCTACAAACATAAATGACGAAAAGTGTAATTTATCCTAAATAAATACAACTACAAATGAATGAACAGTAATTTTATAATATTATAATAACCTATTTTCCTATATGATAATAATACAAATGAATGAACAGTAGTTTTATAATATTATAATAACCTATTAATACAATAATAATAATTATGAGTATATGGTATCGAGTACCGGTACCGGTATCAAATTTACCAAATCGGGTGTATTTTCGGTACCTGTTCGACACCGATATTCACCGGTTTTTACCCTCATTTACCGGTGTCGTACCAGTACCGACCGTTACCAAACCGTACCGTACCAGGTATATTTGATACAGGTACCCACTTTTGGGCCTATATATTAAAAATAGATAATAATTATGAGCAAATGGTATCGAGTACCGGTACCGGTATCAAATTTACCAAATCGGGTGTATTTTCGGTACCTGTTCGACACCGATATTCACCGGTTTTTACCCTCAATTACCGGTGTTGTACCAGTACCGATCGTTACCGAACCGTACCGTACCAGGTATATTTGATACAGGTACCCACTTTTGGGCCTATATATTAAAAATAGAATTAAATCAATAGTAACATCACTAAGTGATGAGCAAATGGTATCGGGTACCGGTACCGATATCAAATTTAGCAAATCTTGTTGTATTTTCGGTACCGGTTCGGCACCGGTATTCACCGGTTTTTACCCTTAAATACCGGTGTCGTACCAGTATCGACCGGTACTGAACCGTACCGTACCAGGTATATTCAGTACCGGTACCCACTTTTGGGGATTTCGGTAACGGTATTATCGGTACCGGTTGGTACCGAGCTCATCAAATCCTATAGCAACGTAACAATGCAAGTAATTGCACCGTTTAGATTACTTTTCATACACACAGTAAGTAAATTGTATTTCATTTTAATGAGGTTTTATATACACAACAACTTATTTCGCTCCCTTTTTTGTCTTTTTCTGTAATGAATCAATTATAGCATGTAAAATTAACTTGGATATTTAGATTATTGATGAGCAAATCGTAACAAATCCTGTAATCAAACCGGTATCGTATCGGTACCAAATTTACTATACCAAATCATTTTCGGCACCAATTTGTTACCCACCTTTTGGCGTTTTCAGAATCGTTACTTTCGGTTCAACACCGGTCTAGCACCATACCTGTATTTATTGATTTTTACCTTCAAATACCATACCGTATTGTACCGAGCATTTTCGGTGCGGGCACCTAATTTCGATGATTTTCCGGATCGGTACTTTCGGTGCCATTACCGGTACCGAGCTCATCCATATTTTAAGGTATTAGCACCGAAATAACTGAACTGAAAACAACCGAATTTCCAACGTGTAGGACGTGTGGGGTCCTATTATTATATATTAGGTTATTTAAAATCTTTTTTTAGAACGGAGTGACTATCCTTACCATGTCATTTTTATTTATTTTTTTATATTCGTTAGCTGCTTGCCGTTGCTGACACGCATTTTGCAGTCATTGGGTCCCCGCCGCAACGCGCGGACATAAAATCAACTAGTTATGTTAATTTTAGAATAACAAATGTATGTTGAAAAACTGATAATACATTAACATAATATTTTGAACACACACTTTACATACATGTATTCCAAGACCACATACATCAATGCGTCAAAATTTTGATACGGACACACAAAACGTATTCCCAGACCATATACATCAGTGCGTCAAAATTTTGATACAGACACACAAAACAACTATGATCATATGTCAACCTTCACACGATTTTTTCCAGCCTAAGTGTGACCAAATGTCAAGTCATTGTAGGCCATATACGATCATATCGACGTTTAGTGGCTATAGCTACTTGAATGTGTGGCTAAAGGGTATCGATGTTTCTTGCTGGAATCAAGCAATCAGTCTGCTAAGTGTTGGTTAAGGTTTGCAACAGTCACATGCATATCTTATTAGAGTGATCGTTTCTATTATAGAGTCACAGCTAAAAGTAAAAAGGTTTGTTTTAGCGACATTTATATAATTATGCAGTGGCAAAAGGGTTGTTGTAATCAAGAATTTTGTCTCACATAGGGGCTGTTTGTTTACCTCTTAATGAGACTCTTAATGGTTCAGACCTCTTATTGATTCAGCTCTTAATTGTTCAGACTATTTGTTTCACGAGTAGATGTCTGAATGGTTCAGACATTTGCCTCTGAATGGTTAAGTTTTATGCTGAGTCTGAATGGTTAAGACCTCTATTCTGAATTGGTCAGACATTTGCCTCTAAACGGTTAAGCATTATACTGGCTCTTAATGGTTCAGATACTGGTTTAGCACTTAATGGTTCAGACCTCTTATTGATTCAACACTTTCAAGTCCCAATCGAATAATCAAACACAAGAACAATAACGAATGAAATAACTCCCCAAAAACTTTTATTATAACCAAGAAAATATAACTCAAAAAACTTGATTACAATAACTCATAACCCATAACTCGGTTTATCTTCTTTTGACTCTTATCTTAATAATGCCTAACCCTACCTTGGTTTATATAGGCTTCCCCTAACTTGGTGACCAAGACACTACCAAATATAATTATAATGTAAGTAGGAAACTTAACCAATTATAACCAACTTGTCAACATTGATCCCTCAAGTTCACCGACTTGTGACTTGAACTCCTTTGTCACCCTTTCACATCACCGACTTGTGATGAGTCGGGAATTACCGCCAACAATCCCCCCTTAATTTCCGACTTGAAATAGGTAGGCTCCAACATGTCTTCTTTGTCTTGATTCTCATAGAACACATCTTGATCTCTAGCTGTGTTTTTCGGCTCCTTCCTAGCTCGAACATTCTTGCGACCTTGTACTCGACTAGTCCTTTGTCCATGACTTGTCCTTTGATCATAAGAACTCGCACCACCATTGACTCGGCTGCGATCTTGAGCAAATACCCGCTTTCTTTGATCATTAAATGTACATCCTTGGGTTTAAATCCCTTGCTTAACCTTTTCTTTGAATTCTTGAACATTTTTCTTTAGACTTTGAATTTTGGTTTTCTTCATTAAACTTGGATCTTTGAGAAGATTCTGACTTGTACTTGCCGTATCATCTTTCAGTTCACCTCTTTGTAGATCCCTACCCGTAAAATTCTTTATTCCAGTCATGTTATCTTGTGTACCGGAACTTGCTATCTTGAGGTTGATATTGTACAAACGGTTCTTGGTCCTTGTCACCTTCATCATAAGTTTTCCTGTATCATCATGAATAGTTAGCAAATCACGTTTCATGTGAATGTCGCATCCGCCTTTCGTTGCTTGACCAAGACTTATGATATTGCTTTGCAAACTCAGTATATAGTAAACATCGGTTAACAAGCGCTTCTCCCCTGTTTTCCCTTCAAGTAATACTGGTCCCTTTCCCCGTATGTCAATACAAGATCCATCTCCGAACTTCACCTTTCCCGTGACTCGTTCATTAAGTTCAAAGAAATAAGCTCGATTACCCATCATGTGATTCGATGCTCTGTTGTCGAGATACCAAGTGTCTTTCTCCATTGGCTCAGTCTCGAAACTCTTTGGATTAACCCATTCTTCATTTAGAAAAACTGTCTCTTGATCACATCTCATCATGAATAATGATGGATCAAAGTCATCGTTTTTAGCTAAGTTAGCTTCATCTTGTTTCCTCATACGATTCGGACATCCTGACGCGAAGTGACCAAATTTATCACAACGGTAACACTGAACCTGTGATCTATCTTTCCATCCCCTTTGGCGATCATTGGTTCTTCTTTGACCCGCCTGCTTTGACCCATGATCTTGACCATCTCGGCTTTGACTACCATCTTGGTCCTCATCATTCCGGCCTTGACGTCTGCCTCGGTAACTTGAACCGCCTCGCCCACGGCCCCGCGTACTTTCATATGATTTGGATTTCGAGGATGACTCACCATTGGCAAACATTGGATTACCTTGATTTTCTGCTAAAGACTCGACACCCTTAATCCTGTCTTCGAACGTCTTCAGTCTATCGATTGCCTGTTGAAACGTCATGGCTTTGAAATCTGCGAATTGTTCAATTGAAGCTACAATTGGAACATACTTTGCTGGAACATAGCCTAATAACTGTCTGGTAAGCTTTTTGTTTTCATAGGTGGTTCCCAAACTGGTTGCTTTGGTAACCAACTGACTTATTCTGCCCGCGAAAGAATCAACTTTCTCTGTTTCTTTCATCTTCAAGGATTCGAACTCATTTTCCAGTCGCTCAAGCTTTGCCTCTCGAACCCGTTCAACCCCAACATACCGTGTCTTCAACGCTTCCCAAATTTCCTTTGCAGTCTGAAACTGAGCTACCTGAAACACGAGCTCTTCGGGTATTGCTTGAAGTAGAAGTGCAACCGCCATGTCATCCTTTTTGGCTTCTACCTCTTCTTCACCTGGTTCTAAAGCTTTCTGTATTCCATAAACCTTGAATATCTCTTTGATACGAATCGTCCAGATGTTGTAATTTGTTTCGGTTAACATTGGACACTGTAAAGTTGTGGTACTCTGATCTTTAACCATAACTGGTGGTGGTCTATCCCCGTCCGTCATTAATTTCTAAACAACTTTTCAGAACCGAACGCGTTTGCTCGCAGAAACCGGGTCACGAATACCTCTCGAAAAACCCGGATAAAAAAAAATCTTGAATTGAACCCGCTTGTTCAACCCAGACAACGTTTAATGGTTAAACCTAACTTGTTTGAAACAATAAAAAAAAAATTAAACCAAATTGTTTTACTTTTGTTTTAAACTTTTTTTTTTTACAAAATCAATCAAATATATTGGACTTTTTTCTTCTCGTAAGTAGCTTTTGATGCAAAACCAATTTCTATTATTAGTCCTTTGCAATTTTGACTTTTGTGACAACTTGAAACAAAACAAACCTCAAAAAAGGGAAAAACGGAAAATCGAAAAACTTATTAATTAAATCATTTGTTCTTCCGATTGCTTTGCTGGCGCCGGACCAAAAAAAACTACCGCAGGAACGAAGGTTTGACTGATCTAGATCCTGCCGGTTCGTAACCTTCCCCGCAAGCGAGCTATTGATTAGTGACCGCTGATTACACTTTCTATCGGACCACCGACTCGTAACTCCTTAGCCGCCAATCACAAATACTCGTTTGATTTCGACGATTGAACTTAGTCTGATACCAATTTAAGTCCCAATCGAATAATCAAACACGAGAACAATAACGAATGAAATAACTCTCCAAGAACTTTTATTATAACCAAGAAAATATAACTCAAAAAACTTGATTACAATAACTCATAAACCATAACTCGGTTTATCTTCTTTTGACTCTTATCTTAATAATGCCTAACCCTACCTTGGTTTATATAGTCTTACCCTAACTTGTTGACCAGGACATTACCATATAACCCTAACTTGGTGACCAAGACATTACCAAATATAATTATAATGTAATTAGGAAACTTAACCAATTATGACCAACTTGTCAACATTGATCTCTCAAGTTCACCGACTTGTGACTTGAACTCCTTTGTCACCCTTTCACATCACCGACTTGTGATGAGTCGGGAATTATCGCCAACACACTTAACCATTCAGAAGTTGGCAAACAGCCCCTTAGTATGGTTATAAACTATTTCTTGACACACAAGAAGTTTTGTAATTTAAGGAGTGACTATTGTCTAACTTTTGGTCACATATATCGTTTTGTCCATAACATTTGCTATCATTTCGTCACACAAACAAAATAACTAGTAAAAATGGTGTGGCTACTGGTTATATAAAGCCACATGAAAATTTATTATGTTTAGATGGGCCAATGTCTTACCACTGGTCACGCGTAATATTTTGTGCCGTAACATTTGCTATTGTTCCGTTACACACAGAAAAACAAAGTGGGGATGGTGTGGCTAATAGTTATGTAAAGTCACATGATATTTTGTAATTTTTAGTGTGACTATTATCTAAGTTTTGGTCACACATAGTTTAAATTCCCATGACGTTTGCTATTAGCCCGTCACATAAAATAAAACAAAGTGAAGATGGTGTGTCTAGTTGTTATAAGTAAAGCCTCTTGAAAATTAAGATCTTTTGCGTGGCTATTGCCTAACATTTAGTCACACAAAATTTCTTTTGGCCATAACATTCGCTATCATTCCGTCACACAAAAGTAACGATAATGTGGCTAATGATTATATAAAGCCATATGAAATTTTTTAATTATAAGTGTAACTATTATTTAACATTTGGTCAAACATATTTAGTATGGTTTTAAGTGACAATTTATGTGTAATTATGCATTTTGTTTTCAGTTTTTTTTTTATATAATTAAAAACAACATTAATCACAAGAAAACCTACAATACAAATAATATACAGAATAATAAATCAAAATCTTTACATAAGTTTCCAACATAAATACTAAAAAATTCATTTCTTAGTTGGGTTTTATTTTCTTCTTCATTGCCTTTTTTCAATGTCATCTACCATTATAAAACATTTCTTTTGCTTCTTAGGAAGTATAGTTTAAGTGTTTTGGCTCTGGTTGGTTGGCGGATTTGGTACATGAACCAACAAAACATAGAAACAAATATGAATAGTTGTTTTGGTTGTACTTAATCAGATATTAATTAAACAACAAATCGTTTGATATTAATTAAACAACAAATCGTTTGGTCAAATGTTTTGAGAAGATCTTGGCCAAGGAACAAAACTACCTAATGCCTCCGCAACTATTTCAAAGTCGCCTATTTGTATTGGTTTTTTACTGCCCCATTTATATCTTTATCAACAGAAACTTTATGACAATCATCTTGTAGTGGAACTCCATGATAGGTTTGTTGTTCCGTGGAGAAATAAATTATATCCCATGCCATGCGGTTGTTCAAAGATAAAGAATGCATAACACACTTAGATGTCTACAAAAATGTATAGCATATTAACATAATAAAGTCAAATTCTATATATGTGTAAATTTCGTGTAATAAATACATGTGGGGCATCATATTGTGGTTCCAAATGAGATGGCATTTCAGGAAGTGAGACGTCTTACTAACCAATTGGTTTTTTGTGTTAATCAATTGGGTTTATTCAGTTACATTAACTGTTTTTTGTTCGGTTCGTTTAGTTTCGGTTAATATGAAAACCAAACTTAGGTTAAAATTTTTGCTTAAAAATACATGAAATTGAGGTATAACTACATGATATGGATGTATAAATACATGAAATGGACTCGTACCGCTCCGTAGATCTCATACAGAAGGAGTAGAAGATGAGAGAATCGATCAATCTGTGAATACATTGAGTATTCACAAATCACAATTACACACAGTGAATGGCACACACAAAGTTAGGGTTTGTTTCTCTATCTAGAACAAGTCTTGCACAGAAAGTTTTCCCAAAAAGCATTTTTCATTGTATACAATCACTGATAATATATACAAAGATAAGTACTGACACATAAGTCCTTACAAATGCAAACCCTAGTCTGAATATACCTAAATTCGGCCAAGACAAACTACACTATAGTCAGTACTTATCATCCACAAGTACTGAAAATACAATAAAGAACAAATTTGGACACTTTACTAGTAACACCCATAAATTCGGACAAACTACCCTATAAACATATAAGTTCTGACAAAATGAATCACAAATTTGGACCCCAAGACACACAATCTTGTCCGAATTTGATAGATCATCTTTCAACAAATTACAAATATATACAAGTCCTTGAAGATTCAATCTTTAGCAGCATCCAACATTTATCACACTACTAGAAAATATGGCTTTTGACACCGTATATTCGGTATCAAAACAGTAGCAATTACCCTATTGCCACCATTTTGTAACCGAAAATGCGGTGGCAAAAACACCCTTGTTAATTGCCCTATTGCCACCAAATAGTCACCACTTTTATACTTTGCTACCAAATTTTTGCCACCACAAAAACGGTCAAAATTATTTGTGACCGCTCCATGTTTGCTACTCGATGGCCTTGTTTGCTACCAAGTTGTGACGGGTTTTTTTGCCACCGTTTTGGTACCATTTAGCCACCGATGTTGCCTCCATTTAGCCACCGTTTTCATTGAAAATTTGCTACCATTTAATGACATATTTGCTACCATTTCATTAAAAAATTTGCTACCATAGGGTTTCTCTATTTCCAGATTTTCCATTTTCCATGCTTTTTTCATCATAATACATTTCTATGCTATTACAAATTTATATAAAATAATCAAATAAAATTACAAAATCCAAAAAATATATAAAGTTATAAAACGTTCTAATATAAATGCCAACTAAAACATCAATTTACCGAAATTATCCTAATATGATAAACATCAAAACATTCAAAACCAAGTGTTTATAGCCAATCTTCGAACCATAGCGGTTAACATAGCTTCAATTTGTGACATCCTATTGAGCATGACATCTTTGTCCTCCTTATCTTTTTCTTTTTCAGCCAACAAGCCCGCAAGAACTCCATTTAACCTTTCTTTTTCTTCATCCTTTTCCTTAACGAGCTCCTTGATAACCAATTTTGACTTTTCAATCTACAAAACGAACAATGAACAAAATCAAGAAGTCAGAATCAAAGAAAACGTACAAATTCACACAACTGGACGAATGAAGTCAAGTTTTGGTGAGAAATAAGGCGCCTACGGCCATCGTTGACCTATTTAATGGCGTACTTCCTTTCCTACAATGTGATTGCTTCCGCATTGCATGAGCTAACAATTCACGCCCAATTATCTTATCCTACAAGTGTAGAATTTAGAAGTTAACAACAATGTACATAAACATAATCAAACCCAACCCCACATAAACTTAACCATCTATACTTGCAAAAAAAAAAAAAAAAAACCAACACAAATCACAAAATAATAATTTTAAACATCATTAACTAAAGAATCTTGAATACATTAACTGATTTCCCGTTGAACCCATGCCAAATCCAGAGGGTATAAATTCATCAATTTGCACATAAAAAAGAATCTGCAAAAACAACAGCATTAGAAACAAAAACCAAATTATTAGTTAGCATCTAGAGTAAAATGCCATTTTCATCCCTCAGGTTTCGTCCAAAGGTTTGCTTTTCCGTATATGGATCCAAGTAGTTTGAAATCTTGCCATTTTCATCCGACTCGCTAACTCCATCCATTTTTCTCCATTAAATGAGGGGCATTTCCCTCATTTTAGACATTTTTTTATTAAATTGAAAACACTATAAGAAATAAAGATCCACCTTTGTTGACTTTCTCCCCGCCCAAACCCTCTAATTATCACAAAAAAAATATCTAAAAAGATGAAAAATACCCGACTTAGTGTTAAAAAATGGAGTTAATGTGTCGGATGAAAATGGCAAGATTTCAAACCATTTGGATCCAGATGCGGAAAAACAAACATTTAGACGAAAGTCGCAAAAGTAGCCAAACCTCAGGGACTAAAATGGAATTTTATTCTACCATCTATAATAACAAGAATTAGTGAAACTCATAGATCCATCTGCAAGTTAGACTCTTCCAGGGTTTGATCTGAAGAAGCCAATGTTGTTTGCTTCCAATTGTTAAAATAGTCCTAGATGCGTACCTGGTCAAAGCCAATGTGACAAAAAATAGAATTTATTAGCAAGAGAAGTGAGACCATCAAAATTTATCATTACGATTTACGATTAAAGCCAAAACCATTGATTTTTGTACTAACCTTCTCTATGTCTACCCTTTTGAGTGACGAGACTTGTTCATAAAGTTTTCGTAATGAAGCCTGTATAACGCTAAAAAGGTGAACACATGGATGGATGCTTAGAAACATTATAGACTATCTTCACCTATAACGGCTATAAGAAATCTTGATGAACGCTTAGAAAAAATGCAGCACCTTTTTACTAATGTGTATGATTATTTCACTCTTGTCTCTTGAATCGATCACTTTTAAAGCAAGAGGGCACACCTCAACTGATAACGTCTTCTGGAAATCCAAACCATGAAAATATCATGTTAAAATTACTATCAAATCCATTGAACAATAAAAAACTTTATTTTACGAGCTAAACTGCAACGATTTCTGCACTTTCCCCAAAAGTTATAGATATTTAGCTCAAACATATAAGTTATAACAACCCTTAATTGCATAACCCTCTTGGCAAGTTCTGTGGATTATATTGATGCATGTGTGGTGTGTATATAAGTTTAAGTATATTTTAAGCCCTTTTTACACGTTAGTCAAGTTTTAAATTTATAAAACACGATATTTTACTAACACCAAACACACATATGGGCAAGTGCACCTATCGTGAGCGTAGTATAGTGTTGGCAAGATACCGAGGTCGTCCAAGGACACAAGACCTTTTAGTACCGGTTTATCCTCAACGTTTAATCAAACAAAAAGTTAGAAAAAGGTTTTTAAATAAGAAAAATAAAACTAACTAAAATGCTGAAAAATAAAATAAAAGTAAAAACAGATAGACAAGATGAATCACTTGGCTCTAACTCGTGTTTAGTGTAACCTTTGATTATTTCCGCACTTTTGCACTTTTTAAGAGATTATCTTAGTTATTGTAGTAGGCCCTTCTTTTGAATGTGACGTTACCCTCAACCCAGTAGTTTGAGTCAGCAAGGATACAATCCTAAAGGGTCGGATTATTGAAAGATAATTAATTAAGTTATTAATGCATATTATGGTAGGCCCCTCTTTTGAAGGTGACGTTACCCTCGGCTAAGTAGTCTGAGTCAGCAGGGATACAGTCCTAAATAGCCGGATTATAGTATTAATAGTAGCTTACATATGAGCGGATCAAAGAGTTTGGACCCCCGCCATCCAATACCGGTGGGTATTGAAGGAGGTCCTACTAAATTTGACCCAGGTCCTTGCAGGATCTATACACTGAATAAGGCAAGACTCTTACCAAACCGTTCCCTTAACCGCCGACCAGGTAGCCAACATATCTCCATATAGACCGTGGAGATATGAATGGTGAAAATCTTTTATTTTATATAGACAGTAAAATAATGCCAAGACACCACGGACACACGATAAGGAAGAATCACCTTCAACATAAGAAACTAGTTATTAAAGTCATTAATACATAACCAAGTAAAAAGTGCGAAAAGATTAAAAATAAAAAGTATTACACTAGACACTTGTCTTCACCAAGTGATGTAAGAGACTTAGGCAAACATGGCCTTTGATTGTCAAGAACTCTTACGATCAATCTTGGATCCCGAGACGACTCACACACTCTATGATGGACAATGGATGATGGTGGTGGATGATGGTGTTGTGATGGTGGTGGGTGGTGGGTGAAGTGTGAGAGGGGTGGTGTGCCAAGGGATGGTTTGCAAATGAGCCAAGCACCCCTATTTATAGCCTGAACAGCAGCTCGGGCATGGCCCCGTGTCCATTGGGCACGGCCCCGTGTCCACATTCCTTCTCTTTCTTCATTAATTGCAGTTTGTCTGCATTAGTTGACCACGCCCTCGTGTCCGCTGGGCACGGCCCCATGTCCACTGAGCACGACCCCGTGGTGGCTGATAGAAGCTTCTACAGCTTTGTCTTTTCTGCTGACACTTGGGCACGCCCCCGTGCTCATTGAGCACGGGGCGTGTTCAACCTTCTGTTCTCTTGTTTTGCTTGGGAAGATGCTGTCGGGGAGGCTGGGCATGCCACGTTTGTTCCTTGTCTTGTATTTATGTTAGATTTAGCTGCCTTTTTGCTTCTTTTGTTCATTTGAGCTCATTTAATCCTGAAAATACAAAAGGAAGACAAAAACACACTTTTTCCAACATTAGTACTAAAAAAAAAGGGTTAGTTTTATGCCACAATTGATGTAATTTATATGTTGCATTTTGTGCACATCAAATACCCCCACACTTGAATCTTTGCTTATCCTCAAGCAAAACTCTTTATAATGTGGCTTTACACTCCCAAATGGAATGGGTAGAAGAGAAGGTTTTTGGGCTTGTCGTAGAGTGTCGGGATTTCCAAGATTCTTTATTAAGTTTTATTTTTATTTATTTACAATCCTATTCGTCATGATTTATTTAAAACATTTCATAAGATGAATTACTTATTAGGGCATAACATGCCTTTTTAAAATTCCACTTATATACAAGTTCACATACCTCACGGGGATCACTCAACACTCGGCCGAAGATGTATTTTAGTGGATCACTCGAGAGCGGCATGAAACTTACTCCTACCATAAGCTTGCCAAGCAATCAATCCTCCTCCTTTTTAACTATACACCTTTGTAAATATCAAGAGGACTCTTGGGGTGAAGGGTTAGGCTTGGGTTAAAGGTAGGTGGTTGGCTTAGTGGTTAGTAAAAGGGCGAAAGGCGTAAAAAGCGTCGGTTTTCGTAAGACTTTTTATTTTTGAAGTTTTTATTTTGATGAAGCCATTATTCAAACAAAGTTATTTTTGATAAACTTGTTTGTTTATTTCTCTTTTGCTTCATCATCATCATTTTTTTTAAAGTCATAAGAAAAACCGAGCTTGTTACTAAAACAAAGGGTTTAAAAATAAAAAGGTTTTGGTGGGTGAAAGGGTGTTTGTTTTAGGTTATGAAATGAAAAGGTTTAGGCTCAAAGGGGTTAACTAGGGGGATTTTGGGTAGGTGGTAAAAAAAATGGTGTAGAAATAAAAAGGGTTAGTCCTAATGCCTCCGTCATTTATTTACTCGGGTTTAAGTTGGTAAGGACCGAGAATGTATCGTCGTGGCAAGTTCTAGAGTTGTAAGAACCAAGCGGCTATTCACACAAGAAACGAAAAATGAGCATTTAGTTTAAAGATATATATTTGTATGCTCAATAAAGGCTCAAAACTCACTTTTTGTGGGAATGGGTTTTTATGTGATCAAGTATATATAATCAAATTTTAATTAAGCTTGTCATGCCGTTTCATAATTTTCTTATGTTGGTTCTTTTTATCACGACGTTATCAGTTGTAAATTTGTAAAAATATAACCTTTTTAGAACTTGAAATTCCCAAATTAAACCTAGACAAGTAAAAAAAAAATGAAAAAAATTTGAAAAAATTTGGGGTGATTAGCGGTTCCAATAGAGTTTTGTGTAAGGCTTGTGATTAGGACTTGCAAGATTCAAGGTTTTAGCACCCCCCCCCCCCACACTTAAATTACACATTGTCCTCAATATGTCCCAAAAATAAGTTTCTGGGCGTCTGGACACGGCCCCGTGTCGGATAGACACGACCCCGTGGTCAGAGTGCCAGTGACAATTACTTACAGAAGGTGGACACGGGGGCGTGTTGGCTGAACACGGCCCCGTGTCTGGCAAAGGTCTGCAAAATTAAACAAACAACAGGTCTGGGGAAGTGGGCACGGGGGCGTGTCGGTTGGACACGACCCCGTGTAGACAATCTGCAAAGGTGAAAAACAGGTTTCTAGCTTCGGTTTTCCTGTCCCGACATTAATAGCACTAATGTTTAGTGCTCTAAGCCTCGTATGTACCAGTTTTATCACTAAACACTACACCAAATCATAACAAGCATCCTAAATTACCATAGTTCAACATCCAAATCATAAAGTTAAAAAGAAAAGAAAATGCAGAAAATAAAAAGAGTTAATGGAAGTAAATTGTTCAACACACGGCACACAGGCCGGAAATTGTTCAAAAGGAAAAGGGGGGTTAACATGTGGGATCACCAACCAGCCGCTCCTGCCTCTACTCCTCCCGCCTAGTCCATATCCTCGTCCTCATCACCTCCTCCTCCATGCCCCGCCATGTACTCCCGGATATTCCCAATGTCATCTTGAATGTCGGATATGTTTCTCTCAATTGCTCCGACCCGGGTGTACGTGTTGCTCGCCATGTTATAGGTGTTCCTGGTGCACATGAGGCTTTCCTGCAATAAGTCAAGTAAACTTTGGAAGTTAGGAAAACCGCCTCCTTGTGAGGAGGATTGGCCCAGATCACCGTGGGGCTGGTATTGGAAATGAGGAGGTTGTTGAAACTGTGGAGCGTGAAGGACGAGTGCCTCTTGCGGGTTCCATGCCTGCCCTTGGACTCTTTGGAAGCTAACCGACCCGTCTTCGGCTTTATAGATCAAGTTCATGGAGCGGCAGATGTGTATGTCCACTCTTCCCGACCATGGGCTCTTTTGTAAGGACCTAGGCATGTTCACGAAGTTCTTGAAGAGACGGTAAATCCACCCCCCGAAGAAGATAGGGGTTGGTGGAGTAGCAAGCCGGTTCCAATGCATGTTGCGGAGCAGGAGGTACGGAACATCGAGGTGTCTGCGGTTATGAATGCAATGAAGGACCACCAGATCTCTCAATCAAACAACGCCACTACTATCATGCCTTTGGCTAAGAGAGTAAGTGAGGACCCTATGGATGTAACGGTAAAGCGGGTCCCTCTGCTTAGTGCTCTTAGTGCTGCTCGGGTTGTAATGCCCTTTTCCAATTTGAGCCCAAGCGACTTGGCACTCGTTTTCATCCAACTCTCGCACCCCTCCGGTGTTTTCTTCATTACCCGCATCATCCTCCGCATACAACCCAACTATCAAGCCAAACTGTGCCATCGAAATCGAGTACTTAGTCCTACCACATCGGAACTCTACCCCATCATTATCAAATGGGTCGCATCTTGAATTGAACACGAAGGTGCTATAGAACTCCAGATTCTACTCGTGGACTGAGCGAAGTCGAGTGGTTAGGGCAGCTCTTAGTGGGCCGGTAACGAGGTTGTTAAACCGGTCAAGTTGGTTCACCATTGCCAAAAGATCAATGCATACTTGTCTTGGGTATTCTTCTGGTCTGGTTCGAAGCACATCGTATCTTGCTTTAGCGTCCTGCTCAGTTGCATTGAACCTTGTGAATTTCTTTGACATCTACAAGAATACACCAAAAGTTAGCACGAAACAGTGAAAATTTCGGAGAAAACTGGAAACAGTTAGCTGGACACGGCCCCGTGTTCAGCGGACACGACCCCGTGTCCAGGCGTCTGTTACTCAAAAACTTCATTTTTCGACCCGGTCCCGAAAACTTGAAAAGTATTGGTCCAGTAGGTGCGGTTCCCCCGAAAATGAAACCCCAGGTGCCGTTTTTCTCAAAACAAACTGTTTACCCCTTCGATTTTATCTTTTTCGGTTCAAAAACAAGGGTTTGGGGTTTTTGTGAGAAATCGGGCAAATCTATGAACAATACAAATGGATTTACTTCTTATAACACTAATCTAAACTAATGCTAACAGATTTATGCAAAAATTTGAGGTTCGATCCGGATGAAGTTCAAGAACCCTAGATTTTTCCCCAAATTTTTGATGTTTTAACTACATGCAAGTGCTTAATCTAACTACTAATGATGATAGAATCATACCTTGATGTTGTTAGAAGTAGAGGAGACGTCAGAATTCTGTGGAAAATCGACTGAACCAGAGCGTTTTTGGGGAAACGGGGCGTGTGGAAATGAAGAAACTGTTTTGAAAAAGGGTTTTATCCCGACAGTTGCGCGGACACGGCCCCGTGTCCAGCAGACACGGCCTCATGCCGAGTAAAGTTAATTTTTTTTTGTTTTTTTTTGTGCTCGTGTGAGTGCCCTTTAGAAGACTTACCGATTTAGATGTCAACCCATTCGTTCGTAACTTACCAAGTATGATGTTGATGCTTTCATTCTTCGACCGTTTGAAGCGAGATTTCTTCCTCTTCATCCTCAATGAATCCTTGATAGAGCTTCAGCCGTTGGCCATTGACTTTGAATGGAGGTCCATTCTGAGATTTAATTTCTACTGCACCGTGTGGGAAAATATGGGTGATGGAAAAAGGTCCTGACCACCTAGACTTTAATTTACCAGGAAATAATCAAAGTCGTGAATTAAACAATAGAACTTGATCTCCTACTCGAAATTCATTAGGTTTAATGTTTTTGTCGTGCAAGTTTTTCATTCTTTCCTTATAAATTTCAGAGTTTGAGTATGCATAATTCCTTAATTCGTCTAATTCATTTAATTGACAAAATCGATTTCTACCAGCAAATTCTAAATCTAAGTTTACATTTTTAATTGCCCGGTAGGCCTTGTGAGCTATTTCTACTGGCAAATGACAGCTTTTTCCATAGACGAGCTTATATGGGGTTGTACCTATTGTTGTTTTATAAGCAGTTCGAAAAGCCCATAAAGCATCATCTAATTTATCGGCCCATTCCTTTTTTATTTAACCCTACGGGTTTTTCAAGTATTCATTTTAAACCTCTATTAGTCACTTCGGCTTGTCCGTTTGTTTGAGGGTGATATGCTGTTGAGACCCCATATCTTGTTAAAAAAATTTCAAGTTGATGGTTACAAAAATGGGTACCTCTATCACTTATTAATGCTTTAGGTGTTCCAAAATGAGAGAATAATTTTTTCAGAAATCTTACCACAACTCTTCCATCATTTGTTGGAAGTGCCTCGGCCTCGGCCCATTTAGACAAGTAATCTACTACCACAAGTATATATTTGTTTCCTTTTGACGGTGGGAAAGGTCCCATAAAGTCGAGTCCCCACACATCAAAAATTTCACAAACAAGAATGCCATTTTGTGGCATTTCGTTTTTGGAAGAAATATTACCTGTTCTTTGGCAAGCATCACATGTCTTGACAAAACTTTGGGCGTCTTTGTAAATGGTTGGCCAATAAAACCCTGAATCAAATACCTTTCGTGCGATACTAGCGGCACCATGATGTCCTCTGTATGGACCTTCATGACAATGGCGGAGAATTTTTCGTGCTTCGCTACCATGCACGCATCGTCGGATGAGTTGGTCGGCACACATTTTGAAAAGATAAGGATCTTCCCAAAAATAGTGTTTTACATCAGCAAAGAATTTCTTTCTTTGATGATGTGACCAACCTTTTGCGACTATACCGCTAGCTAGGTAGTTAGCATAGTCGGCGTACCATGGTTCTTGTCTGTATTCCACCATTTCTAGGGACTCTGTTGGAAATTTTTCATTGATTTGCTCGTACTTGGTTGCCTCCAAAGCTGGGTCTTCTAAGCGTGAAAGATGATCTGCTGCGGTGTTTTCAGCTCCTCTTTTGTCTTTGATTTCAATATCAAATTCTTGGAGGAGTAAAATCCACCAAATCAAACGTGGTTTTGCATCCTGCTTTTTGAAGAGATATCGAATGGCTGCATGATTTGTATAGACTATTGTTTTAGAAAGAACAAGATAAGAACGAAATTTATCAAAAGTAAATACCACAGCTAGTAACTCTTTTTCAGTTGTTGTGTAATTTTCTTGTGCATCGTTAAGTGTTTTACTAGCATAATAAATTGGGTGAAAATGGTTTTCTTTTCTTTGTCCCAAGACAGCTCCAACTGCAAAGTCACTTGCATCACACATGATTTCGAAAGGAAATTTCCAATCAAGCGCTATCATGATAGGTGCATTGACTAGCATTTCCTTTAGGGTTAGAAATGCTTGATTGCAATCCTTGTCAAAGATAAAAGGGGCATCTCTTTCAAGTAATTTTGTTAGAGGCCTTGAAATTTTAGAAAAGTCTTTGATAAACCGCCTATAAAATCCGGCATGCCTTAGGAAACTTCTGATAGCTCTAACGGAGGATGGGGGTGGTAATCGAGAAATAGTGTCTATTTTGGCTCGATCAACCTCCATTCCTTCGCTTGAGATTTTATGACCGAGTACTATTCCCTCTGTTACCATGAAATGGCATTTTTCCCAATTAAGAGCGAGGTTAGTTTCCTCACATCGGGATAGCATTCGTTCAAGGTTATCGAGGCATTGGTCGTATGAATCCCCAAAGATAGAAAAGTCGTCCATGAAGACTTCCATTGTCTTTTCTATCATGTCATGGAAGATGGCTACCATGCAACATTAGAAGGTTGCAGGGGCATTACATAGACCAAATGGCATTCGTCGATAGGCAAAAGTTCCATAGGGACATGTGAAGGTTGTCTTTTCTTTGTCTTCGGGTGCTATCGGGATTTGAAAGTAACCTGAAAAACCATCCAAGAAACAGTAAAATTTATGACCGGATAATCTTTCTAACATTTGATCAATGAAGTGATCTTTCCTTGTTGCTTCATTTAATCTTCTATAATCTATACATACCCTCCATCCTGTGACGGTTCTCGTTGGTATTAATTCATTCTTTTCGTTAGTTATTACCGTCATACCTCCTTTCTTTGGAACTACTTGGACGGGACTTACCCAAGGACTATCGAAGATAGGATAAATAAGTCCGGCGTCAAGTAATTTGATGAGTTCGTTTTTAACCACTTTTTGAACATTTGGATTTACTCGACGTTGTGGTTGTATTACCGATTTGTAGTCATCATTCATTAAAATTTTGTGCGTGCACATTGAAGGACTTATTCCTTTAATATCTACAAGCTTCCAAGCAATCGCATTTTTGTGTTTTTTCAAAAGTTTAATTAATTTTTCTTTTTCTAAACTACCTAATTTAGACGAAATAATTATATGTGATTTACCATCTTTGTCTAAAAAAGCATATTCCAAACCTTTTGGAAGTTCTTTGAGCTCAAGAGGTGGGTCTTTAGAAGACTCCTTATTGGGTTGCTCATTTTGATCAAGAACTTTAAAAGTTTGTTCTATGGCGACCTCTTCTTCAACAAAGTGGTCAATATTTTCACTTGTATCGGGTGGCTCATCTTCATCTTCAATTAGGGGGTCATTATTGCCGAAAGGATATTTCATTGATCGCTCAAGATCGACACTTTTTTAAATTCCCCTAATTGAATAGATAGATTGTTGTACTTCTGGTTTTTCAAGGCTTCGTGGGTTTTTACAAAGGGTCGTCCCAACACTAGAGGAGCGTCATCGAGGATGACAAAGTCGGTTGGGATTACCATTTGATTTGTTTGAACCAAGACATCCTCAACTACACCGATTGATTTTATTACTTTCCGATTGGATAGAAAAATGAGTATTTGAAGTGGAGAAAAATCACTAATACTTAATTTTTCGAAAATGTAGTTGGGCATTATGTTAACACAAAGATCTTTATCGATTGTGACATTACTAATAAACGAATTTTGAAAAAAAACATGGAACCGGTGTAATGTTGATTTCAAATGGGTCTTCTTTTATTAGCGAAGTTTGATCACTAGTTAACTTAATGCTTACCGTTTCGTCAATTTTAGTGTTAGTGTTTAACTCTTTTAAAAACTTAGCATGAGTAGGTATTAAACAATGGTTTTCAAAAGAAGGTGACAAGAGATTAATTTATTCAAAATTAGACTCTTCTTGAATTTTAACGTTAACGGACTCACCTTTTTCGTTGTTTAACTCATGTGTCGGTTTTTCACTTATTTGTTCTTCCATTTTTACCTCTTCAACTATCTCTTCTTTATTACAAGTTAATTCTTCTCTTGCGCTGGACTCCTATTCCCTTGCGCGAGATTCTTTTATGTAGTGTTCGATAGTTTTAAGGTGTTCTAATATCCTATCGGTCACTTCGGTGATAGAATAAGGATCGGGATTTTCAAAGCTTGAATCCGGTTGTTCGATCCTTTGTTCCTCATAATACTCATAGGAAGTAGATGGTTCACACCATTGTTCTTCATTGTAAGTATATGATGGATAAGGGTCGTAATTTTGTTCTTCATAATACCCATATGAGGTGGGTTGTTCACGCCATGGTTCCTCATAATAAGTATACGAAGGTGGTGGCTCATACCTTGGTTCATCAAAATATGAGTATGAGGGAGAAGGTTCATACCTTTGGTCTTCATAGGATGTGTATGAAGTTGATGGCTCGTACCTGGGCTCCTCATTGTAGGCGTATGAAGTGGATGGTTGAAATAAGTTACAATATTGAACCGAGTGAGTGTTACCGCAATTGGTGCAATAATATTCCCTATAATCATCCTCATCATAGGTGTAGTTGTAACCTCCTGAGTATTGATCCATAAGAATCACTCAGCAGACCACAACAACGTCTCGAGACCAGAAAACAAAAATAAAAACGGAAACAGAGGCTGGACACGGCCCCGTGTTCAGTGGACACGGCCCCGTGTACAGAATCTGTATCTGGGCGTTTGAATTATAGTTACTGGTTTCGTTGAGCACGGGGGTGTGTTCAGTGAGAACGACCCCAGGTTCAGGCTCTGTATCTGGGTGTTTTATGAAAAATATGCAGCACGGCCCCGTGTTCAATGAGCACGGCCCGTGTTCAGGTTACTGTAAATGCAAAACTAAATTAAATGCAGAAAAATGTGCGCGCGTTTTGAAAAAGTTTTGAAAACTGATTAGGCCGTCGATTTTAAGCTTTCTTAAAATCCTTGTGTCCCCGGTAACGGCGCCAAAAACTTGAAGCGTGTGTGGTGTGTATATAAGTTTAAGTATATTTTAAGCCCTTTTTGCACGTTAGTCAAGTTTTAAATTTATAAAACATGATATTTTACTAACACCAAACACACATATGGGCAAGTGCACCCTTCGTGAGCGTAGTATAGTGTTGGCCAGATACCGAGGTCGTCCAAGGACACAAGAGATTTTAGTACCGGTTTATCCTCAACGTCTAATCAAATCAAAAGTTAGAAAAAGGTTTTTAAATAAGAAAAATAAAACTAACTAAAATGCTGAAAAATAAAATAAAAGTAA
The DNA here is from genome assembly GCA_030545235.1 of Helianthus tuberosus. Taxonomy (NCBI): domain Eukaryota; kingdom Viridiplantae; phylum Streptophyta; class Magnoliopsida; order Asterales; family Asteraceae; genus Helianthus; species Helianthus tuberosus. The sequence goes on from CM060376.1 coordinate 24,505,372, forward strand.
AAACAGATAGACAAGATGAATCACTTGGCTCCGACTCGTGTTTAGTGTAACCTTTGATTATTTTCGCACTTTTGCACTTTTTAAGAGATTATCTTAGTTATTGTAGTAGGCCCCTCTTTTGAAGGTGACGTTACCCTCAACCCAGTAATTTGAGTCAGAAAGGATACAATCCTAAAGGGTCGGATTAATGAAAGATAATTAATTAAGTTATTAATGCATATTATGGTACGCCCCTCTTTTGAAGGTGACGTTACCCTCGGCTAAGTAGTCTGAGTCAGCAGGGATACTAGCCGAATTAAAGTATTAATAGTATCTTACATATGAGGGGATCAAAGAGTTTGGACCCCCGCCATCCAATACCGGTGGGTATTGAAGGAGGTCCTACTAAATTTGACCCAGGTCCTTGCAGGATCTATACACTGAACAAGGCAAGACTCTTACCAAACCGTTCCCTTAACCCCCGACCAGGTAGCCAACATATCTCCGTATAGACCGTGGAGATATGAATGGTGAAAATCTTTTATTTTATATAGACAGTAAAATAATGCCAAGACACCACGGACAAACGATAAGGAAGAATCACCTTCAACATAAGAAACTAGTTATTAAAGTCATTAATACATAACCAAGTAAAAAGTGCGAAAAGATTAAAAATAAAAAGTATTACACTAGACACTTGTCTTCACCAAGTGATGTAAGAGACTCAGGCAAACATGGCCTTTGATTGCTAAGAACTCTTACAATCAATCTTGGATCCCGAGACGACTCACACACTATATGATGGACAATGGATGATGGTGGTGGATGATGGTGTTGTGATGGTGGTGGGTGAAGTGTGAGAGAGGTAGTGTGCCAAGGGATGGTTTGCAAATGAGCTAAGCACCCCTATTTATAGCCTGAACAGTAGCTCGGGCACGGCCCCGTGTCCATTGGGCGTGGCCCCGTGTCCACCTTCCTTCTCTTTCTTCATTAATTGCAGTTTGTCTGCATTAGTTGACCACGCCCCCGTGTTCGCTGGGCACGACCCCGTGTGCAAAAGCGTATCTGTACTATCAAGATTTCCCCAGATTGAATCTTAGAGTTGACCACAGCCCCGTGTCCGCTGAGCACGACCCCGTGGTGGCTGATAGAAGCTTCTACAGCTTTGTCTTTTCTGCTGACACTTGGGCACGCCCCTGTGCTCATTTAGCACGGGGCGTGTTCAGCCTTCTGTTCTCTTGTTTTGCTTGGGAAGATGCTGTCGGGGAGGCTGGGCATGCCACGTTTGTTCCTTTTCTAGTATTTATGTTAGATTTAGCTGCCTTTTTGCTTCTTTTGTTCATTTGAGCTCATTTAATCCGGAAAATTAAAAAGGAAGACAAAAACACACTTTTTCCAACATTAGTACTAAAAAGGGTTAGTTTTATGCCACGATTGATGTAATTTATATGTTGCAATTTGTGCACATCATATATTATATTATTTGAATCTTTTTATGACAGAATTATGGATTCTTTTGATTTTATGCATATGTTACACTCAATTGTTATGTGTGTTGTCAAAACTGTTGGACTCTGTATGCCCAAGACACATATTAAATTGATGTGGCTAGTACGTTATGATCCAAGTCGAGTCATACCCAATAACAAGCTAGACAAGCACTTATATTATTTATTTGTGATATGATCAAACAAATAAATATTAACACTTAGAGTATTTAGAAATTGGTTTTCTAAATAATTGCATTTGACAAACTAATAAATTATATGGATAATTTATTTTGAGATAATATTTTATTTTGTTATTTAATGGGTTAAATAACATAATAAAAATAGCATAAATCTTATAACATAAGATGTTATATTTTATAAAAGTTATAAATACATATGCAAGACTTATATTATTTTATAAAAGAAAATTGAATTTTTTTTATTTTTTATAAATAAAGACTAGGCCGCCACCCCCCCCCATGGGGTCTTCCCAAAATTGTTGGTCCAATCACATCACATGCATGTCTTACAAGTTAGATGGGTTGTGATTGGGTGTTCTTCCCAAGCAATTTTGGCCAATTAGTTTACATGCAATTGCATGAACCTTGATTGGGGAAGAATGATGGTCCAATGACATTTCATGCAAATGTCATAACTAGAGGCCTATTGATTGGGCAAGATGGGTGGCAAGATTCTCTCTACATCTATAAATACCAAGATGTCAAACACAAGAAGGAGAAACACTTGAATGAACTTGAAAGACTTAGAGAACTCTCTCTAAAAATCGGCCAAGATAAGAGCCAAATGAGGAGATAATTTCAAGTAAAGAACTTGTAATACTATCTCTAATTTTCGGCCATGGTGTGGTTGATCAAGAAGGGTCTTTCAAGTTGATATATCAAGTGCAAGAACTCCATAACTTCCCTTGATAATTTTCGGCCAAGAGTTGGTTCCAAGAGGGATTTTTCTAGTGAGTTCATAAGTGTAGAAATCCTAGCTAAACATAAGGTGTTTGTTGGAAGGCTTGGGGTATACAAGCTTGAGGTCTTCTACACTTGAAGGCAACCATTCAAGAAGCATCATCATCTTCATGTCCTTTACTCCTTGGAAGGTAGTATTCTAAACACTCTATGGTTGTGTTTTATTTTGATAGCATGCATGTTCGTATATGCATCCGGGTTTGGGTTTTACATATAAAATGAGTTTTATATCTAGTAAGTAACATGTTTTAAATAATTATTTCCGCTGCGTTTTTATTTCATAAGGATGAAATTACTTTGATAAACATGTGAAAAACCCAACAGTGGTATCAGAGCCGCTTATATGAATGCATGCTTCATAGGATATGAAATTTTCGGGTTTCGGGTTTGGTTAAAACCCTATGGCCGAAATTTTATATATGGTTATCCTTTTGTTTTTCAAGATTATTTTAATACATGCATAAAAGTATCTTGAAAAATTATGTCATTTGGATGATTTGTTTGTTTGGACAAAAACCCGCTTTTTCGGTTTTTTCATTCTTGACCGAAAAGTAGGTTGTAAAAAAGGAAACCATTTTGCTTCTTGAATTTTATATATGTGGATATATATATTTTTGGTGTTCATAACCTAGCCATGACCTTGTGTGAATATGTTGAATATTTGTGTTTGTGATTTGTATTTAATTATTTCAAAGGGTTGTAATAATAATTATTTTGTTCTTCCATGTGTAAAAATATGTAATATATTTATTTCATTTGGTATGTAAAATAAATAGATTAGGTGCATTTTATTTTTACTAGAAAAAAATGTATTAGGATATTTTTTTTGTAAAAGAAGATGCACATAAAAATGCGGTTTTGGTTTTGGCCAGTTTCGGGCCTAAAGGACTTCATAGTTCTTAACGGGATTTTAGCCCAACAACCAAAACACATTTTTTAAATTCCAAAGGAGTTTGGAGCTGAATATAAAAGACATTTGAAAGCCCAAATAAAGTGAAGAAATCACAACACAAGAAGAAGACTTGAAGCATTTGGATGCGGGATCAAGTGGGAGTTCAACGACACATTTCTTGTGTCATTTTTCACCCTTAGGAAGGACCTTTTGGCACACTTGTTTCGGCTAACAAGTGTGGTCAAAATAGTTGGCTATGGTTATGCACCTATTGTTAAGTATGTTGTGCTTGTGTGGTTGCTTATTTTATTGTTTGGATGATATTTGGATATGCATGCTTAACAAACTAATAATCAACAACAAGCTTAAAATTGGTTCTTTAAAGATCATTAAAAATTGGTTAATAAAAGGTTATTAAAAATTAATGATTTTATAATAAAATGGGTTTTATTAAAAGAACTTTAAAAAATTTGTTTTCACAAAAGTACCAAGGATTTGAATGCATGCAAATGTATGGTACATAAAGTTTTCGAAACTAGAATTTTTGAAAACTCAAAAATCCCTTTTATAAAACTAGTCAAACACCATCCTTTTATACAACACTTGAAACACTTGGGAACTCTTATTGTGGGATAAAGATCACCTAACCACATTTGAGGGAACTTGTATGTTCGAGGTGGGTTTACCATGTTTGTGGGATAAAGGTCACCTAACCACTTATGTGAATAAACTCACACGTGTGTGTAAGTTGGACGACTTGATTTGGAAACCATGAACTTAGGGTCACCGAAGCATGGGGAACAAAGGTGTTGATGGGATTAAACATGCCAACTAAACATAAAGATGTTTAACCGATCCCATATAGCTAGAAGTTGCAAAGAGTTGCAATTGTCAAACGTTGACTACCTTGTTAATTTAAATAGAGGGATAAAGGTCACCTAACCAATATTTAAATGTAACGTTGGATTCTAGATTTTAATTATTAATTGTCTATGAGACACAAAAGGGTATTAATGATTAAAATATAATAATATCGAAAATACTAAAATTGAACCTTGTTAAATTTTATAGATGGCCGCTAACAATATTACCCAAACCGTCCGTAACCTATCACTAAAAACAATCCTTGAAAAGGATCGTCTCAATCATAACACTTCATGGATGAATATCGAAACTTAAGAATCGTTCTCAAGTAAAAGAAAATATCCTATGTGTTGAACGATCCTAATCCCGATGAACTTCTTATGGAAGATAAGGATGCCTATGACGATTGGATTAAGTATATCGAGGATACTACGCAAGCCTCCTGCCTCATGTTAGGAATTATGATTCTCGAGATTCAAAAGGATTTTGAACATCATGAGCATACGACATGATTACCCAATTGAAGGAAATGTTCCTACAATATGCAAGGGTAGAACGCTTCGAGCGCTACATGCATGTCGAATGGAGGAAACCCAATCGGACTCATCTTATGTTTTTAAGATGAAAAGCCACATTGATCACCTCGAAAAGCTCGATATGGATAAAAGGGTTTTATCCATTCTAACGATCAATGAGGGTGGGAACTAGAAAGGGCATCACCCCGACACCAAAGCAAATATTGAACATGGAAACGGGTAATTCAAAGGGAAATAATAAGAAAGACTAAAGCGGAACCACTGAAACCAATAGAATAGAAGGCAAAGGTTGCCATGAACGATCCATGCTTTGAGTATGGTGAGATAGGGCATTTAAATAGGAATTGTCCAACCTATCTCAAAGAGTTGAAAAACAAGAGGGATGCTAGGCAAACCTCAGGTACAATCTTAATGACACATATTGACCTTAATGTTATTTCTTCTAACACATAGGTATTAGACACCGGATGTGGAACTCATGTTTGCAATTCGTTGCAAAAGGTTCAAAAGAAATAAACATTACAAGAAAGGAGACTATGTTTTGAAACTTCCAAATGGTTTGGAAATTGTTTTAAAATGTCTTGAATGCTCCTAGTTTGACTAGGAACATTATTCAAGTTTCCCTTATAAGACAATATGGTTTTGACTTAAAGTTTGTAAACAAGGACATTTATATTTCGATGAATGACATGTTTTACTTTAAATCTATGCCTTCAAATGGTATTTATGAATTGGTTCATAATAATACATCATTTGATAGTTTAATGTACCAAGCAATCACCAAGAAACTCAAAATGAATTTGAGTGAGACCTATCTTTGGCATTATCGCCTTGGTTATATAAACGGATGTTGCATGTAAATACTTCAAAAGAATTGTCTTTTGGAAACAAATGAAAATGGTTCATTTGATACATGCGAATCTTGTTTACAAAGTAATATGACTAAGAAAACCTTCAGTGGGAAAGGGCAAAAGATTATTAGGTATCATACATTCGAATGTATGTGATCCTTTTAAGCCAATAACTAGGTATGGTGAAAGATACTTCATTAAGTTTACCAACAACTATAGTAGTTGTGGTTATGTGTACTTGACACAAAGAAGAAGTTTTGAAACGTTCAGAATCTTCAAAAGGTGAAGTACAAAATCAACTCTTTTAAAGTTCTTCGTTCCGATAGAGGAGGAATCGAACTCTATTTAGAAATGGTTCGATCTATGATGGCTAGGAGCGCATTATCTCTATCACTTTGGGGTTACGCTTCGCTCTCCGCGGCCCGAATAGCCTAAGCCAAGAAAGTGGATAAGACAACCTTTTGAAATATGACATGGAAGGGCTCCATCATTATCATATTTAAATGTATGGGTTGTGAAGCTTATGTGAAGCAATACACCCCAAACAAATTGGAAGTACGATCCACTAAGTGTATCTTTGTAGTATATCCTAAAGATGATATAGGATATTATTTCTACGATCCAACAAAGCAAAAGGTATTTGTTGCTCGAAAGGCTGAGTTCTTGGAAGCAAAGTTCCTTGTGGAAGGAATTAGTCGAACAGTGGAACTTGATGAGGATCAAGAACCATAAGCCGATACACGTTTGGTTGATACTAGCACTCAACAAGAGATTGTTGAAAACGATCAAGTGGTTGATCATTACACACAAAAACGTTCACAGATCTGGTAGAATTAGTAGTCCACCTAAAAGATATGGATTTTTCGTAGATGGATGCTACATGGTAGATTCGGGTGAACCTACCACATACCATAATCCAATGTCAAAATCTGATTATGACAAATGGCTTGAAGCCATGAACGTAGGATGCAATCCATGTATGACAACCAAGTATGGAAATTGGTTGTGCCGTCTCTTAATTCAAAAGTGGTTGGAAATAAGTGGGTTTTCAGGAAGAAAACACATATGCATGGTAACTTGGATACTTATAAAGCGAGACTTGTAGCAAAAGATTGCATTCAAACTCAAAGTGTTGATTATGATGAGACCTTCTCGCCCGTTGCGATGCTAAAGTCAATAAGAATATTATTTGCCATACCTGCATAATATGATTATGAGATTTGGCAAATGGATGTCAAAACAGCTTTCCTTAATAGATATCTTGAGGAAGATGTCTATATAGTTAAGCCTGAGGTTTTGTCGATCCAAAACATCCTGACAAAGTATGCAAGTTAAAGAAATCAATCTATGGATTGAAACAAGCATCTAGAAGTTGGAATCACCGTTTTGATGAAGAGATTAGGGAATATGGATTCATTAAGAACGTCGATGAAGCTTGTGTGTATAAGAAGGCTAGTGGGAGCATCATCACTTTATTAGTATTATATGTCGATGACATTCTACTATTCGGAAATGACATTCCAAACAAGGAAGGTGTAAAAACCTGGCTTGGAAGTTGTTTTTCCATTAAAGATCATGGTGAAGACGCCTATATTTTGGAAATAAAGATCTACAGGGATAGATCAAGGCGCTTCATAGGTTTGAACAAAAGTGCATACATTGACAAAGTCTTGAAAAGGTCAAGATGAAGAACTCTATGAAAGGTTTGGTACCTATTCAAGAGAGGACAATATTGAATGCGTCTCAATGTCCAAGCTCAAAGGATGAGCAAGAAAGAATGAAAGGAATCCCATATGCGTCTGCTATAGGATTCATTATGTATGTAATGATATGCACTAGATCGGACAAGTCATGCGCGTTAAGCATGACGAGAAGATACTAGCGAGAAGCGTCATTAAGTGACTGTTATAAATATATTGAAATACCTCAGAAGGACTAAGGATATATTTCTAATATATAGATCTGGTGAAAAGAACTCGTTGTAAAAGGTTACAGGGATGCGAGTTTCGAAATTCGTTGTAAAGGGTTACATGGATACGAGTTTCAAAACTAATCGAGATGGTTCTCGATCACAATCAGGGTAGCATTGTCCACTACAGAATCAGAATACATCGCCGCTTCATTGATTGAGATAATTCATATGGATCTGCCACTTGAATTATTGCCGATCTAGGGGTAGTCCCTACCATTCAGAACCCCTAGAGATCTTTGTGATAACGATGGCGCGATTGCTTAAATCAAGGAACCTCGTGTACATCGAAAGACTAGGCACATTGAGCGGATTTTCAACTACATAAGGGATGAAGTTGAAAAGGGGAAAGATATGTATTCGCGAAGTTCACACTGATCAAAATATTGCGGATCCACTCACGAAGCTCCTTGAACGGGCAAAGCATGAAAGGGTCATACTTGTGCCTTAGGACTTCGATATTCTAGTGATTGGATTTGATCTATTTTGTATTTGGATATTGGAACAATTGTTATTATAACTCTTTATGGTATGTTGAGTTATGTTCCATTTTAGCATGTTTAAATCCGTGAATAAGTTACTTATTCTAAATGTCCGTAGTCGATCATACTTGTGGGAACAAATATGAATGTAAGACTATTATGAATTTGGATTGGTGGATATTCATTAGATATGGATATAGAGCAAAGTGTTGCTGCCAAAGTTCATAGATATCTGTGGGAGACAAATATTGGACTGACTCGCTCTCAAATATTACTGCATGGAATCATTGGTGATTGATCATAAGTAAATTTGAGTAAAGGAGAATATCATAGTATCCTCAGACCTGAGATACATATTGGGTCTTGATATTCACCAAATATTATACCTTGACTTTTTTCTTCGCTGTCAGTAATATGACAGTACATAAGGCTAAGCTCAGGTGTGGTACAAGGTGATTGTGAGAGACGTATGTAGTCAAGATGGGATTTGTTCCTCTTATTCGTTGAGAGTAAGATGTCTAAGGCCTGCTAAAGTTAAATCAACAGAGAGTGATCACTCTATGTCTCTGGATTTAACATGACATCTGTAACGAAAGGATAAATGATAGATTCACCTAAATCATTTTCAAGTAAGGGACTTGAAGGGGATGATGTTATTGAATGGCAAATATAGTCATACGTATTAGGGGTAGTAAACCGTAGTTAGGCGTCATTTACTACTTGCATCAATCTTCTATGTATCTTGTGCAAGTGGGAGATTGTTGGACTCTGTATGCCCAAGACACATATTAAATTGATGTGGCTAGTACGTTATGATCCAAGTCGAGTCATACCCAATAACAAGCTAGACAAACACTTATATTATTTATTTGTGATATGATCAAACAAATAAATATTAACACTTAGAGTATTTAGAAATTGGTTTTCTAAATAATTGCACTTGACAAACTAATAAATTATATGGATAATTTATTTTGAGAGAATATTTTATTTTGTTATTTAATGGGTTAAATAACATAATAAAAATAGCATAAGTCTTATAACATAAGATGTTATATTTTATAAAAGTTATAAATACATATGTAAGACATATATTATTTTATAAAAGAAAATTGAATTTTTTTATTATTTTTTTATTTTTTATAAATAAAGGCTAGCCCCCCCCCCCCCATGGGTTCTTCCCAAAATTGTTGGTCCATTCACATCACATGCATGTCTTACAAGTTAGATGGGTTGTGATTGGGTGTTCTTCCCAAGCAATTTTGGCCAATTAGTTTACATGCAATTGCATGAACCTTGATTGGGGAAGAATGATGGTCCAATGACATTTCATGCAAATGTCATAACTAGAGGCCTTTTGATTGGGCAAGATGGGTGGAAAGATTCTCTCTACATCTATAAATACCAAGATGTCAAACACAAGAAGGAGAAACACTTGAATGAACTTGAAAGACTTAGAGAACTCTCTCTAAAAATCGGCCAAGATAAGAGCCAAATGAGGAGATAATTTTAAGTAAAGAACTTGTAATACAATCTCTAATTTTCGGCCATGGTGTGGTTGATCAAGAAGGGTCTTTCAAGTTGATATATCAAGTGCAAGAACTCCATAACTTCCCTTGATAATTTTCGGCCAAGAGTTGGTTCCAAGAGGGATTTTTCTAGTGAGTTCATAAGTGTAGAAATCCTAGCTAAACATAAGGTGTTTGTTGGAAGGCTTGGGGTATACAAGCTTGAGGTCTTCTACACTTGAAGGCAACCATTCAAGAAGCATCATCATCTTCATGTCCTTTACTCCTTGGAAGGTAGTATTCTAAACACTCTATGGTTGTGTTTTATTTTGATAGCATGCATGTTCGTATATGCATCCGGGTTTGGGTTTTACATATAAAATGAGTTTTATATCTAGTAAGTAACATGTTTTAAATAATTATTTCCGCTGCGTTTTTATTTCATAAGGATGAAATTACTTTGATAAACATGTGAAAAACCCAACAAAAACCGCACTAGGCACGCGCTTATGCGCAGAAGCAAGCCAAGCACAGGTAAACCGTTGCAACTGGAAAATTGCTATTTCAGGCAACCAGGCGTAGTTAAAGGCCAAATTATGACCAAAAATCATCTAAACCCCCCCCCCCAATTAAGCCTGGAATCAACCTAAAACATCCTAAACTAGCCCTAAGCAAACGTAAAGCATGTCTAAAACCCCTAAAATAGCATTTTATACTATGCGTCTAGCTTAAAGAAACCCTCGATATTTAGGTTCTGGCGCCTTCACGACATAGATTGAAATGGCAATACAAAGTCAAGAAAAATAAATATACAAACTGGATCAAGCATTCATGCTGCATTTTCTTTTTAAGACTATTGAACATAACATTTTATATTATTATTATTATTATTATTATTATTATTATTATCATTACATACAACATAGAAAGTTATGATCAACCAATACGTCCATCATCTATCTTCTAACATAAAAAACCAGGGCACAGTAAGTCTAAATTCCTCAACATAAATTATTCATGAACAATAATTAAATTTTAGAGTATGAACTATCATTAACACAGGCAGCCAAAATGAACAATAATAAATAAAGAAATGACACAATGAGAATCGCTTCCATTGGATTACCTGTTGGATATAACATAATACAAATCGCCTTCTTTGGAACAAGATTCAGCCTTCTCAGTTAACTCCTTGATAATCTTCGCCTCTTCGTGTGGCGTGCAAGGCAAGAAAAGTGATCTGTTATCCATGAAGGAAGCTGAATCAACAATGGTCATGATAAAGGTGTGGAAGCAAGCAGATCGTGAAGGAGAGTTGAGCGGAAATGTGATAGGAAGATGATGTCAAGGGATTTACGAAACCCTAGATTGCAGGGGGCGATTTGATCTGGAAGGGGCAGAAATATAAAGTTGTTTGTTTTTTAACATCAAACCTACCCGTTTTCACAACAATTCAGAACCTTCTAAAATGATATAAAGTTGCTTGTGTTTGTTCTGCAAGAGGCTGAGTTCTTCAATCAAATCAGACGTAAGGGTGCGGAGGGGGAGCAGCAATTTAGAATTTTGGTAGAGGAGTTCTTTGATTAAAACCATAATTAATCAATTTTTGAAACGTGCGGATCTATTAAAAAATTATCCCACCTAATTAAATTTTCATGTTGCCACTGCTAATATGGTTGCAATTAAAAAATAGAGGATGATTAGAGACGTTTTTATAATACTGTAACACCATTACTATTATAAAAGGGTTTTAGTACTAAAAACGACAATTAGTTGTGCATTTACATATATACATCACACATAAAAATACGAGTTTATTAAAAACTTTTACAGTTTAAAAGTTTTACAACAAAATGTAGTTGAGTTCGTCGTTTAAAAGTTACGACGTAACGCCGTGCGGAAGCTTTAATCTCATGTGTTCGGTTCTACGTTGAGTTTGATCTTCATCCGGTACTCCTGATATTCACCTATGATCAAAACCAACTGAAAAGTTAGTTTTGATATCTTAAATAATAGTATAATGAAGTTCTAGTATCGAACAATCAAAAACAAAATAAAATTTCGAAATTAAGTCTGTCGCGCCACGCGACAGACACTTCTTGAACTTTCGCGTGCCGCGAGCGCCCTCGCGTGTCGCGCCAGGATTACTGCTCCCTGTCGCGTGCCGCAGGGGAGATGATTTTCCAGCAGTTTTGTTGCTGAAACCTGCATTTTTCCAGCTATGGTTTTAATCGTAAAACGATCTTTAAAGTGTCATAACTTTTTATCTACTTATCTGTTTTACCTGATTCTTTTTCCTATACGCTCGAAATTTGATTCTGCATCGCATGGAGTTTAAATCCGACATTGAAACTAATAAAATTCTGGATTTTTAAGCATTCGGCTTATTATTCAAAATCAACATTTTGACCCGTTTGTACTTAAAACCACCAAACTTGTTTCTAGTTAATCTTAAATCATATACCAAAGTATTTAACCCAAAATCTTTATTTCAGATTCATGACTTTTGTGAATTACGCGGCCAATATCAAAGTTATGGGCGTAATCCGTTTTGACTCGTTTAGAGGATTTTTGTGCGTCTAAGCATCAAATCCGCTCTTCTCTTTTCACAACTCGCATTTCAAAATTTAAATACCTACTTATTTTCCGCCACAACTATTTTTGTGGTGGATTTACATAAGGACCCCATAATCCCAAATTTTTACCCTTCGTTTAGTCATTTATATGATTGACCCGTCCTTAGGCATTTAACCTACAAAGTATATGCCTACAACTCTTACATGCATCTAAGGGTTACATAATTATAATAAAAGTTTCTAAACGGCCTCCAAGGGTCGTTTGCCCGATTTACCCATTAAGGGCTTTTTGGTCAATTCTAGTCTCTTATTTTACGACGAAAGACTCTCACCAATTATTTGACCAATATAGCACTTTTAACTACAATATAATCATGCGTACCTGACTTGGATCAACATATTGACCCGTTTTAATACCTTGTCTTCACTTATTTGCTATTTCATAGCATCGCTAATTCACGTGTCGTTCATCCTGCGAGCATGAGACTCGCCATACACTTATTAGTCGCTAATTGTCAAATGGTATCAATATTACCATTTGATCCGTTTTACTCTTTTTATTAGTTTAAGGTTACTTAATAAGTAACCGTTCGAAAATCATTTTATCTCAGTCTTTTCGTGACTAATTTACCGTTCCACCCCGTTTTACCATTAGTATGGTTTTTAACACTTGTTTTTAGTTCCGACCAGTATCATTTCACGTCGGTAACCATATTTCGAATATTATTTTTATTGTATTTACAACTTATAGAATAGATACGTATTCTACAAAAAGGTGTAAGTATCACTTACCTTGCATCCGGCTATGCCCTTTTTCCGCGTACTCGTTCCATTTGACTCGTTTCTTTCCCAAGCTTCCACCTAGCTTGTCGAGCGTCAACTATCATCATAATTCGTAAGACGGTTAGTTTAGTCATTATCACATATGACTATTCCATCTTACGAATTCAATGTCGAAACTACTATTCGACTTCAATGTTGGTTAATTTGACTTTCGATTGTCAACTACCTTCAATCATATTATACGCACAAATAAGTTCAATCAACATCACGTTTAGAACCCATATTATTCCATATTACACGTAGTTAGTCAAGTTAGCCAATTACGCGTTTCTTTCATAATTTCATTATGTCAACATTCATTCGGGCATTTTAACAAACACCTTGCGGGCAAGATTCTTATACATCTTTTATCTAATTTATCACTAACTTTTAACCAAGTTTTTAATTATCAAAATTAAGCCCTTTATCTAATGTTCATGAACAATATCAAGAACTTGGATCATAACATCAGTTTTCTCACAATTTAACATATGTTCATCACCATAATATATAACCCACTTAGCACAAATATGGGTAATCATCAAATCCCTAGTTTTTAACACTAATTCTTCAAGTTTTGAACTAGGGTTTGTTTCTAAACATGAATTTCATCACCACAATGCTCATAGATTCATCATTCACTCCAGAATTTTGATTATGATTGTTCATCAAGATTTCAAAGTATCACCAAATAGCAAAATTCAACATACGTTGTGATCCCCATGACTAGGTGATCATTTTTATGTGTTCATGCAGTAATTTGAGTCTTGATTCGAGCTTCAATTTAGTCATTTAGTGTGAACTAGGGTTTTGCTCCTTGGAGCACCCTCCTGGTCGATTAGAACACGCACACACTGTGTGTGTGTATTTTTTTTTATTGTTTTATTAAATAACTTTTTAAGTTATCCCACATTGGCCCCTTTTGTTTGGTTAATTATTAAGTAGGCCACAACCTACTTATTTCCAATAATATTTCATCTAGTTAACTGGGTTAAACATTCCTAGTTAACTTAGTGGGTTTGAGTAGATTATAACTCGTTTTATTTTAAGTCCCGTGAACTCGGGCTTTTTATAAATTTTGTTTTCTCATAGTATTTATTTTTCCTTTTTAATTCATATTAGGATTATTTGTTTAAGTCCTAATATTCACCGGGTTAAGTTTATCACTAACGACATTTTACCCGTCATTACTATTAACGTGGTTTGATTACCAAACCCTTTTTTGGGGTGTTACAAGTCTACCCCCCTTAAAGAGGTTTCGTCCCCGAAACCTTTCTCATGTACTTTCTTAGTTTAGATCACCTGAACCTTAGTTTCAATGATTACTTGAGCATTGCTCTTATATAATAATTGTTAGGATCGTAGCTTCTCATGATTGTGTTTGTTTGTATGATTTGAACAATTAATGAATATGAAACAATGTGAAGTGCAGCGAAATGAATAACAAACTTTGTGAACCCAATCAAAGGAGAAAGTAGTTTGATAAACATTTGCTTTTCATAGAGTCGAAAGATTACAATTCAAAGCAAAAGATTACATTGCAAGCTTACAAACTAAGCTCCCCCTCAGCCTGATACTATAGTGGTTGGTTGCACAAGATGAAAGGATTGAATTGAGGAGAAGAACTCACTCAAAACCATCAAATGTAACAGTACATAGTACTGTTCCATTTATAGACAATCCAAACCTCTGAGGCATCTCAGCTGACGTCACCATGAAAGCGACGTCTAACAGCCTAACAAACTGTATCTACTGTTCTTATACAAACACTGCTAATCTTAGCTACTGACTATACATGAAACAGATGATATACTAAACTACTGCTCTCTCTTTATGTCAGTGCTTTCCTCAAGGTTGATCAGTCCTTGATTGGGCAGTGCTTTGCCATCAGTAGATTGTACCAGCAGTGCTTAGTTCTCAGCAGTCTTCTGGCTTCATCAGTAGTTTTGAATAACAGCAGCAGTTGTATCCGGGCAGTGGATGTAAGACCATCAGATGTTATAATCACTTTCAAAGGAGAAGACTTAGTGTAAACTACTGATTATTGTGAATCCACTGTCATGATCCGGTTTTGGCTTTCATTATCTGTTCCTCTGGTAGGGTTCAATCCCAACAATAATCTTACCAAAAAGTATGGTAATATGTTTTTGGTTTTAAGGCGTATGCGCCTTTCACGTGTAAGGCCATTACTTTCAGCTTGTATTTCTTATTCTGGTCACTTATTTGACCGAGTTATTATCCGATTACTCGGTCGTATTTATCATTCAACACGTTTACTTCTAGCTAATTTTTTTTATATTGACAAGCGCTTTGCATAAGTCGTAACACTATTTTGACTTTGAATGGTTTTTACCGGCTAGACTGATTTGTCGCTGTCACTTTATACCCCGTCACTCGGGTATATCATATTGCCATCCCGACAATTTGTGTGTTTCTGATTTTATACCTCGTAACTCACGTTACAACGTGGTTACATTCTATGTCACTTTTAGTGACCGTAATCACATCACATCTTGTTTAAGTTTATATCGTCTTTTCATTGTCGAAAATCTTTCTTTCTAATGTATCGTTTTACACCTATCGGTGTTAAAACCTATATCCTTTAATATTAACCATTTCCGAGTTCGTCTCATAATATTTATATTTGTTAAAACGTTATTTCTTACTAAAACTGAATTTTAGTTTAACGTTTTTCTCTTTAGCTTATGTCAATTTTCTCACATCAAGGAAATTGGCAACCAATAATTTATTCCTTTCCGTTCTCGTTTTACACGGGGAATCGTAACAAGTTTCCCTCGCTTTATGCTATTGACCCATAGGTTCTTTCACTTAGCGTCATAGGCTATTTCTTTAGATTTTCACCCTTTTAAGGTGAGACCCTAACAGTTCGTTTCTTCTTATTTATGGCCCAAGGGTCTTCTTGGTCCCGTAGGTCTTAACACTACTTTTTGTTCCGTAGATTATGATGATCCCGTAGATCATCTTTTATTCGTGTCTTTATTCAAATGTACTTATATCCATATATAGCGTTAAGGCATCCCTTGTTATGTTTGGAATCATTTATTTTCGCTTTTGAACTTTAGTTGACCTTGACTGTAGTCTAAGGCTTCATTCGTTCACTTTTGGACTAATCTTCCGACTTTATGACTCCTTACGTCATTTACACGTCGGTTTGTTCTACGCTTATCGCTTCCCGGTTCATACTTATACTTCTTTACAACCCATTACCCAGGTTCTTTCATCTTAATGTTTTTAACACCCATAACCCTTTCGCATAGGTTTGTTAATATTTTGCGCTTTTATTTATTCGGTTCACGCTTACTTACATTAGCAAGCGTCACCCTTTATTTAACTCGTTTAACTTGTTCGTGTGACATTTCATCACTTATGAAGGTTAAACTTCATTCTTTGTTTGACCCGTTCAACTTTAAAATAGTTGAACGTAGTTATCGAAATTGCTGTTTGCAAAATCTCATCGTCCTATAGTCATGACTCATAATCCGAGTCTTTTGACTTTCCATGCGATCAACACCTGATATACATGACGTTTTATAATTTTCACAATACACCCCATGTAAGTAACGCCTCTTATTTAGTTTTCTTGGAAATAATATCCTGGATAGGTATTCTATTCGGGTTTTTCCAAGCTTTTAATTTTTTTTTTCATATGCAACAATTATTCTCTACATGTTTGTTGCATATAGCTATTTGTGCGATTTAATTTAAAATGTACACCTGGTAATGCTTGCCCTAACGGGCTTCTCTTGCCCCTTAACCTTGTTCGCGATCACTACACGATTGAGATCCTTGATGAGTATGCTCTGCTTGTCATACATCAGACCGTTCCACCGTCATATCCGTAATTCATTCAACTCTCTTCATCCTCAGATGCGAGTGTCCTTCAATTAAAATATTTACAAAAGTTAGTAACTTCGACATTAATAAACGCTCGTATAGTAATACAAGGCTTTTTATTATACGTGTCAACGCACGTGATTTCGTTAACCATACCAATCATTTTCATTAGGGTAACGTGTATTACACGATAACCCTATGTGTTGTTCACAACACTTTAATCATACCAAACCATTAACATACATGTACTTACCGGATTTGCGATCAAGTCTCAAACCGAACACTTTATTCTTTTAACCGTGAGCTCTGATTACCAACTTGTAACACCCTTACTATTATAAAAGGGTCTTAGTACTAAAAACGACAATTAGTTGTGCATTTAAAAGTTACGAAGTAATGCCGTACGGAAGCTTTAATCTCATGTGTTCGGTTCTACGTTGAGTTTGATCTTCATCCGGTACTCCTGATATTCACCTATGATCAAAACCAACTTAAAAGTTAGTTTTGATATCTTAAATAATAGTATAATGAAGTTCTAGTATCGAACAATCAAAAACAAAACAAAATTTCAAAATTAAGTCTGTCGCGCCACGCGACAGACACCTCTTGTTCTTTAACTTGCCGCGAGCGCCCTCGCGTGTCGCGCCAGGATTACTGCTCCCTGTCGCGTGCCGCGGGGGAGATGATTTTCCAGCAGTTTTGTTGCTGAAACCTGCATTTTTCCAGCTATGGTTTTAATTCGTAAAACGATCTTTTAAGTGTCATAACTTTTTATCTACTTATCTGTTTTACCTGATTCTTTTTCCTATACGCTCGAAATTTGATTCTCCATCGCATGGAGTTTAAATCCGACATTCAAACTAATAAAATTCTGGATTTTTAAGCATTCGGCTTATTATTCAAAATCAACATTTTGACCCGTTTGTACTTAAAACCACCAAACTTGTTTCTAGTTAATCATAAATCATATACCAAAGTATTTAACTCAAAATCTTTATTTCGGATTCATGACTTTTGTGAATTACGCGGCCAATATCTAAGTAATGCGCGTAATCCGTTTTGACCCGTTTAGAGGATTTTTGTGCGTCTAAGCATCAAATCCGCTCTTCTCTTTTCACACCTCGCATTTCCAAACTTAAATACCTACTTATTTTCCGCCAAAACTATTTTTGTGGTGGATTTACATAAGGACCCCATAATCCCAAATTTTTACCCTTCGTTTAGTGTTGGGTGTCAAATCCAGCAAATAAATATAATATAAACCCACTAAACACACTAAAAATAGTATAAATGGAAGTAAGGTTCGTGTCCTCAGGGATACAGATTAACTAGTTATGCCAAAACGATTTAGGCACATGT
Organism: Helianthus tuberosus; assembly: GCA_030545235.1. Taxonomy (NCBI): domain Eukaryota; kingdom Viridiplantae; phylum Streptophyta; class Magnoliopsida; order Asterales; family Asteraceae; genus Helianthus; species Helianthus tuberosus. Next base: position 24,523,535 of record CM060376.1, read on the forward strand.
ACGGTTGTTTTGAAAGGGGGGGAGGTTTTAGTTTAATTAAAATGTAAAAACAATTTATAATTTTTAGTTTAAAAAGAAAAGCTAATAAAAGTGGTTGGAAAAATTCAAATGTTAAAAACTAATTTCAACACCAGGGCAATTTCTTGATTCGGTTCGACTTACGATCATTAACGGTCACGGTGCAATGATCCTTTTTAAATAATAGTTTGTATCGACACTAGAAGTCACGCAGTTCGGACCTCCACTCTATTTAATGTCTAACCAAACGCCGTTCGTTGGTTAGAGCCAACCCGCTACTCTAAACTCACGTCGTTCGGATTTTAGCGTGCGGGTTACGGGATAGAAGTATCAATTACAATCAAACACTCACGCCGTTCGGAGTGTCTAATTATATTGTATGATTCTATAATAGTTTTGGGTTCATAGACAAACTCAAAATATTATTTGTTCCTTGTATCAAAAATTAAAACTTTATCAGGGTTCTAAAAATTGATTGAACTTTATTAGAAAAATTAATAAGTTGATCAGGTTTATTAACAATCTAATATTTTCCGGATCGAATCCGTAGTAAAAACAAGAATCACACAAACAAACCACTAAAATAATCGGATCTAACATAACCGTTTCACATAAAGTTGTGAACCAAATCAAAGAAAATAAACTCTAATGTTGAAACTATATGGTTCTAGCCAGACATGGTGGCTATAACAAACAATTCAAATAAGAAACAAAGCATCCAAAAACTTAAACTTACAAAAAACAAATTGTTCTAGAAAAAATTCACCAAAGAGAAAATGCCACTTTCTTTCCTTGTGATTTTCGAATGCCAGCTGCCGTCCAAAAACAAATGTTCCTCCTTTTTACGTTTGTTGGTGATGATGATAGTTATTATTTTTTTTTTCTAGTCCATGAGTAAATGTGCAGCCCAATTATTTTCTTTTGATTGTTGGCAGCACATACCTTTTAGCCCATCATACTTGAAGCCCAAATAACGTATTAATCTTGAATCTCTAATTAATCAGAATGACAATTATGATTCGAGCACAGTTAGAGTAACTCTTGACCAGCGACAGATTTTTCTTTCTTTCCAATTTCTTCAATTTAACTCGCTTCCTCCATAGTCAATCGATCCCTCCAATACTCGTTATCGGCACTTGCAATTACTCCACGCCTACAAAATCATTAAAAACGACCAAAGTAGATTCCGTTCCAAAAAACGTGTGTATTTCAAAATAATGAGGTATTACTACGAAATATGCATGATATGTGGTGAATTTTTAATATTAATATGCTATAAAACGTGCCTAAAAATGCAACTAACATTTAGTCATTTTACATGATTGACCTGTCCTTAGGCATTTAACCTACAAAGTATATGTCTACAACTCTTACATGCATCTAAGGGTTACATAATTATAATACAAGTTTCTAAAGGGCCTCCAAGAGTCGTTTGCCCGATTTACCCATTAATGGCTTTTTGGTCAATTCTAGTCTCTTATTTTACGACGAAAGACTCTCACCAATTATTTGACCAATATAGCATTTTTAACTACAATATAATCATGCGTACCTGGCTTGGATCAACATATTGACCCGTTTTAATACCTTGTCTTCACTTATTTGCTATTTCATAGCATCGCTAATTCACGAGCCGTTCATCCTGCGAGCATAAGACTCGACATACACTTATTAGTCGCTAATTGTCAAATGGTATCAATATTACCATTTGATCCATTTTACTATTTTTATTAGTTTAAGCTTACTTAATAAGTAGCCGTTCGAAAACTCATTTTATCTTAGTCTTTTCGTGACTAATTTACCGTTTCACCATTACTATGGTTTTTAACACTTGTTTTTAGTTCCAACCAGTATCAATAGATACGTATTCTACAAAAAGGTGTAAGTTTCACTTACCTTGCATCCGGCTATGCTCTTTTTCCGCGTACTCGTTCCATTTGACTCGTTTCTTTCCCAAGCTTCCACCTAGCCTGTCGAGCGTAACTATCATCATAATTCGTAAGACGGTTAGTTTAGTTGTTGGTGCATGCGTCTGTCGACTTCGTCTTGTATCGATTCTTGTTTGTATTTAGATAGATCAGGGCACGTTATTCAAGAAAAATGTCAAATATAGGGTGAGAGACAGTTTCAAATGAAATTAGATTTGATAATTCCGTTTGAAAGTGTCAAGTAGGGGTGTGCATGGGTCGGTTTGGGTCGGTTTTGACCAAAAACCGTAACCATAACCGCTATGTCGGTTATTGGAAAACCATAACCATAACCGATCGGTTATGGTGGTTATGGTTATTCGGTTTTGATGGTTATAGCGGGTCGGTTATGGGTGGTTAACCGTGTATTTAGCTTAGCTAAAAATAGCTTAATTTTTTTAATATGGAATAAATTGTTATTGTATATTTGTATATATTAGTATATTACATAGTATTAAAAAATACATATAATCTATAATATTAATACCAATTATTATTGAATATTCAAATATTAAAAAATACATATAATCTATAATACTAATACCAATTATTATTGAATATTCAAATAAAGTGATATGATACATTCCATAAATTCAAATAAACATTCAACCAAAACCAAAAAACGATATGAAAAACTAATAAGTACTAAAAATCTTCAGTCAAAAAAATCAAAAATTAAAAATATGGTGAAAAGTCTTAAATCCTACAAAGATTTATTATATGTCGGTTCGGTTCGGTTATGGTGGGTATGGAAAAAATGTTAACGATAACCGACCCGCTACATTCGGTTTTCAAAAAAACCATTAACCATCCCACCGGTTTTTTATTTTGTTCGGTTTTTTCGGTTCGGTTTTATCGGTTAATCCGGTTATGGTTCGGTTAATTCGGTTTTTTGCACACCCCTAGTGTCAAGATAGTTTGAAATGAAATCACTGATTCTGTTTGAATCTGATTTCGTTTGAACCTGGTTCAAGCGGAATTAGAAGTCTATAAATAGGGTTGTCCTGATTTAGTTTGAAGGGAGTTCGGTAATTCCAGTTTGAGCCACGAAGTGCTGCCGAAGTGTCTACTCGCTGTAAAACTTTGTCATATTAATTGCTAGACAGTTTAAAGTGATATTCTTGCTGAATTGAACTCGATACGTCTGTTTCCGCCTTTCGTATTGAGAAAAACTCTTCTGATCGACTCGTTCGGTTCTGAAAATGATCCTACAAGTGGTATAAGAGCTCAGGAAGAAGAGTTCTTACCAATTCAGCTGCAAATTCTGATTTCTACACCTTCTTTTTCAAAATTAACAACTTTTCACGGTTAAAATCAGCTAATTTTCTCACATCTTATGCGCAACAGTGTTTTAACAAATCCTTGAAAAAATTGGATCTTAATTCGATCTAAAAATGATAAAATCTGTAATTTCGCTTGAAAAACGGCTCGAGTATGATGACGTCAGCGGCATTTCACACGGAATTAGTCCTTAATTCCGCTTGAAACCGGTATTCCGCTTGAGTAATTCCGTTTGAAATCAGCTATTCCGCTTCAAATCATAATTTCGTTTGAGAATTTCGCTCCAAATTGTGATTCCGTTTGAACAGTTCAAACGAAATTAGGTATTCCACTTCAGATTGTTATTCCGTTTGAAAGTTTCAAACGAGATTAGGTGATTCCGTTTCAAAGTGGTATTTAGCTTGAAGTTATCTTTTTGTTGATTCCGTTTGAAAGGGATTCCGTTTGAACAAGTAATTTCGTTTGAAAGCGCTGATTTTGTGAACTTGTTACCGAAACATGGAAGAGGAGTTTTATAACGCTTTTGCTACTACCCCGACTACTCCGGCTAGTGTTACCCAGAACTTGACCATGGAAAATGAAACGGGCACTATGCAAAAACCGCCAAAGCTTATGAACATTGAGGAGTCTAAAGGATGGGAAGAACGTTTTGAGAATTGGGTGCAGGAAAATTATTTGGATGCTTGGGAATGTATTGAGACGAAATATGTTAGACCAACAAATGATGACGAAGAGGAGATTGCTATCAAAGATATGAGTGTGGATGAGAAAAAGAAATACAAAAACGAAAAGATGATGATCAGTTTATTGCAACAAGCTATTAAAGAGGATATTTTGGTCTTATTGCAACACACTGGAAGTGCATATTCAATATGGAAAGCATTAAGATCCAAGTTCGTTGGAAGTCAAGAGATGATAAAAAACAAAAAATCGCTTTTGAAGAAAGAGTTTGATCTATTTCGTGGTTTGAAAAATGAGAGCACAAAGCAGATTATTGAAAGATACTGCAATCTATTAGTCAACATGAAGAGAGTAAGCATCAACAAGGATAATGAAGAATTGATTGAGAAGTTGGCTGATGCTTTGCCACATGAAACTTGGGGTACATATCTCATGATGTTGAGGAACAAGAAAGGGTTTAACAATTTAACTTTGAGCAAGTTCATTGAGAAATTAGAAGCTCAGGAGATGGAACAAAGGAAGATTTCAAGAATGAAAGATTTTAAAGGTGAATAAGATATCGGTCTTTATTACAAAGCTGGTATTAATGACAAGACCAACATGTCACCAAAGGTTGAAACAGCTTTCAATGCTAAAAGTTCATCAGGAGGTTCTTCTAAAGGATCAAACAGCAAAACGATTTTTTTGTCATATTCATCATTTGATCCAAATGTGTCAGCAACCAAGAATGGCAGAAAGTTACAGTGCAATATTGTATTGAATCTTGAGAATAATCAAGATTATTCTGAAGAAATTGCAAAAAGTCACATGTCTTTGTTGGGGACTGTTTTAGAGTCATATGGTAGTTTAGTTGCAGGTCGGATCGGGAATCCAATGCTTACAAAAGAGGATTACGGTCAGATTGACGCTGAAGAAATGGAATTGATGGACATTAAGTGGTGTTTGGCAAGTGTGTTGAGGAGAGCTGAGAAGTTCAAACAGATCACATGAAGAGATGATTTCCGTGATGCATGTGTTTCTAATTTAGGTTTTGATAAATCTAAAGTTACTTGTTTTCGTTGCAGGGAAAAAGGACACTTCAAGAGGGAGTGCACTAATCGCGAAGCAAGTGGAGCTCAAAATCCGTTTAACAACAATGATTACTATCGGAAATCGATTTATCATCAAGTTGCTCAACAACCACATCAACAACAACTGCAAACTGCTCATGGCAGGAAGGAGATTGAAGAATCATCAAAGAGAGCATGTTTGGTGAATCAAGATGATCAAAAATCTTCAACAGGTTTCAGTTGGGACAAATATATTTCTGCTGACAACAAAGTATGTCTGATCAGTCAAGATGATGAAAAGTTACCAGAAGGCTTTAGTTAGGAAAATTTCAGTTGGGATAATGTAACACCCCGAAAACGGGTTTGGTAATCAAACTCCGTTAATACTAAAAGACGGGTAAAGCACCGTTAGCAGTAAAAATAACCCGGTAAATATTTGGATTTAAATAAGAATTCCTAATAACTAAATACAAGCGAATCAAAGAATTAAGGAACTGAGTTTATAAGAGCCCGAGTCAACGGGAATTAAAATAAAACGGGTTTTTTAACTCCCGGAACCCACTAAGTTAACTAGGTAAAATTAACCTAGTTAGTAGTGGGTAATTAAATAATAAACTATGAGTTATAGTTTCATTTATGAATCTCTAAACTTGAGGGACTAAACATGGGCAACTAGAAAAGTGTTTTATTAAAACACTTATATAAAAAAAAGAAATAAAAAACACACACACATGTGTGTACGTATGCGACCAGGAGAAGCTCCATGGGAGCTCAAACCCTAACTTCAACAAATCAACAAAATTGAAGGTCAAATCTAGCCCGAATCGGATGCATGAACACGTATTAATGATCACCTAGTCGTGGGGATCACAAGGTATGTTGAATTTTATGATTTAGTGATACTTTGAGATTATGATGAACAATCATAATCGAAATTCTGAAATCAATGTTGAATCTATGAGTGCTATTATGATGAAATCTTCGTTTAGAAACAAACCCTAGTTGAAAAACTTGATGAATTGGTGTCAATACTAGGGGTTTGATAATTACCCTATTATGTACTAAGTGGGTTTATTGACAATATGATGAACACTCGGATTAGAGTGTTAAATTGATGAATATTGATTGTTATGATATAAGTTCTTGATGTAGTTCATGAACACTAGACATAGAGGTTAGATTTTAATGTAAATCTTGGTGAAAATAACTAGTTATGAACTAGTTAGTAAATATGTAAAATTATGCACATTAGGTGTTTGTTAAAATGCCTAAATGAGAACTAAAGTGTTGAAATTTAGAGTGAAAACGCGTATTTGAATGATATGGCAATTACATGTGATATGAAGTGATAAGGGTTCTAAATAGTATGTTGATTTAGACTTAATGTTGTAAACCATGTGATTGAAAGTAGTTAACTTTGATAAACTAAGTTAATTAAGCATGAAGTCGAACAGTAGCTTCGACATAGAAAATAAGTGAGGTGGAATAGTCGTGATTGTAAATGACTAATTTAACCGCCTTGTAAATGATTGACAATAGTTTGACGCGTAACAAGCTAGGTGAAAGCTTGGAGGAGGGAGCGGGTCAAACAGAGCAAGTACGGAAAGAAAAGCGCGGCGTGGATGCGAGGTAAGTGTAATTTACACACTTATGTAGTATACTCGTTTATTCGATACGTTGTAAACGGGATAACGATAATATTGGAAATATGGATTTTCGTTAAGATTACCTTGTAGTGTAATCTAATAATGAGGGAAAAAGGGCAAAATGGAAATTGGTCAAGTGTCGACTAATGTAAATCAAGGTTAAAAGGATACCCATAGCGTAAGCCGAAATAGGTTGAATTTGTAAGAAAAGAGTTTAAAAGAAAAAGGGTATGGTAATAAAATCCGGGATGGGATGGATGTATGAATTGGAAATCAAAAACGATGTTTTTGATTAAATAGATAACGTTGGGCATATAGTCCAAACGGGTCGAATGGTGGTGATAACACCATTTGACAATATCGACTAATGTGGTTGTCAAGTCTTATGTTAACAGGACCGATTAGCAAATCGGATAATTGCGTCACCATTGATTGTGTGATAATGAAAACGAGGTATAAATCGGGTCTACTTGTTGATCCGGGCCAGGTACGCATAATTATTTTGTAGTTAAAAGTGCTATTTTGGTCGAATAATTGGAGAGAGAGTCCTTCGTCGTAAAAGGACCAAAATTGACCAAAACGCCCTTGTAGGCTAAATTGAACAAACAACCCTTAGAGGTTCTTTGGAAACGAGTTTCAGGATTAAATATATACTTAGAATAAGTGTAGAAGTTGAAAGATGTAATACGTTAGTCAAATAGCTCTATTTGAGTCTTGCCGTAAAATAACAATCCGAAGGGTAAAACTCGGAACATATAGATATCCACATTTAAATCCAACACACAAAGAGTTGTAGTTGAAGATTACCTGATAAGAAATGTAGGAATAAGATACTAGAAATGAATGACAACGGTCTCAAGCTTTAAAGTGCTTAAAATACCCTTAACGGGTCAGAATAAGCATACGATCAAAAACGGGTTTAAATTGTGTAATAAACCTGTGATTAGAACCTAAAGTGGTAGATAACATTAATTTGAAGAAGTGTATGTGATATAAGGATCAAACAAATATGTTTGTTTGATAAAATGCATAAACGGGTTAAAATTTGGTAAAAAGGTAACGAGTCGAAGGCTTAGAAGTCTCAAAATTTAATATGTTGCATGTTGGATTTTAACTCCATATGATGGAGAATTAAATTACGGACGCGTAGGAAAAAGAATCGGGTAAAACGGTTTAAAAAGGAGAGAGTTATGCTCGTTTCCGTGAAATCGGGTCGTGCTGGGAATATGCAGCAACAGTTTAAAGACTTTCTGCCAAAATGGGGGCTAGGTGGGGCGTCTAGCCCCTAGGCGTGACGCCTAGCCCCCCTGATCCTGAAAAACGTTTAATTTTGTTTGTTTGACCCATATAACTTGTTTAAACTTGTTATTTAACTATCAAAACTAACTTTTAAGTTGGTTTTGATCATAGGTGATTGCCAAGAGTGGCCGGATGAAGATCAAGCTCGAAGAAGAACCGAACACGATAAAGTTAAAAGCTTTCGCGCAGCGTTTCGTCGTATCTTTTAAACGACGAATTCAATTACATTAAGTTGTTCTAAACTTTTAAATTGTAAAAGTTTTAGTAAACTCGTATTGACATACTTACGTGGAATCGTATAAACATGCATTTTTACGAATCTTATATAAAATATTGTGTTAAATAAGCAAGGGTGTTACAAGTTGGTATCAGAGCCCTGTTTTAAGAGATTCAAGTATGGTGGAGAAAACCATGCTTGGACTTAAACCTTATGCTCTTAATAAAGATTGGTGTTCGGTTCGAGGCTTGATCGCAAATCCGGTAAGTACATGTATATCAATGGTTTAGTATGATTAAAGTGTTGAGAACAACACATATGGTTATCGTGTAATACACGTTACACCAATAAAAACGATATAGAATAGATATAGTCAACGAAATTACACGCGTTGATGCGTATAGTAGAAAAGCCTTGTATTATAATACAGGCATCCCTTAATGTTGAAATTACTAACTGTTGTATATGTTTTAGTTGAAGGACACTCGCATATGAAGATAGCGAGAGTTTAACAAATCGCAGATTTGACAGAGGAACGGTCCAAAGTGTATGCTCATCAAGGACCTAAATCGCGTAGCGGTCGCGAACAAGGCTAATGGCAAGAGAAGCCTGTTAGGGCAAGCATTACCAGGTGCACATTTTAAATATAATTGCACAAATAGTAATATGCAACAAATATGTAGAAATTGAAAGTTGCATATGTAGATTAAAAACTTGGAAAAACCCGAATAGAAAATGTATTCGGGATATTGTTTCCAAGAGAAACAAATAGAGGCATTACTTACATAGGGCGTGATGTGAAACCTATAAAAAGGTCATGCGTGTCATGTGTTAACCGCTTACTCTGGCCAAGTAAGTAGTGGCATATGATACCATGAACTTCTTATGGCGGACACATTTACATCCGATGTAGTAAGGACGAGGTGAATGGGACAAATTAAAAAGTACCCAAATGAAACAAATGAACAAAATAGTTGAAAATAATGTAAATGCACAGCCGGGTGACGGAAGCGTATTACATTAGGATAATGAGCCCGATAGAAGGGACAAGGATTAATGTAAATGATGATATAAATGAATGATCAAAAGAAAAATTCATGAAAATAAGTCATCTTGGACGAAAGGGCCATGGTGAACAAAACGGGCAAGTAAAACCAAAGTATAGATGACCGCCGGGTGATAAAAACAAAGGTGTTGCCCACACGAAAAAGATAATCAAGGTTGTTAACTTTAGTCGTAGTAAAGCAAGGATAATGATGATAATCGTCACTCATAATTAATGAGGCCGCCAATGGTGGTCACGTAAAGAATAAAAGACATGGTCGAATAAAAACGACGGATTTCGCTAAGATGACCAAGTAAATCGAAACAAAGTCTTAATGCATACCGGAAGGGGGTGCAATGATAACGATTTCAGGAAAACACCCGGTTGATGGGTAAGGAATTAAACGCATGCGTAGACTGAGAAACAGGAACGCGAAATAGAAAGTCAAAAGACTCGGAATATGAGTCATGACTAAAATATGACAAGAATTGTCGCAAACATAAATTTTGGTAATTACGTTCAACCATTTCAAAGTTGGACGGGTCAAATAAAGAATGAAATTTGACATTCATAAGTGATGAAAATTCACCCAAAATGAGTCAAATGAGTCAATTAAGGAATAACGCTTAATATAATAGGAAAACGCAAACCGGTGAAACCGGAAAGCTAAAAACAATAAGATAGAAGGACCCGGGTAATGGGTTGTAAAGGAGTATAAGTATGAACGGGTAACGGTAAGCGTAGGACAAACCGACGTGTAAATGACGTTAGAAGTCGTAAAGTCGGAAAAGATAGTCCGAAAGTAAACAAATGAAACCTTAGACTACGGTCAAGGTCAACTAAAGTTCAAAAGCAAAATTAATTGATTCCAAACATAACAAAGGATGCTTTAAAGCTATGTATGTATAAATAGACAGTTGAATAAAGACTAGAATAAAAGATGATCTACGGGATCATCATAACCTACGGGATATTAATTAGTGTAAAGGTCTACGGGGCCAAAATGACCCACGGGTCATGAATTGAAGCAAAGGGATCATAAGGGCCTCATCTTAAAGAGATGAAAGCTTAAGGAAATAGCCTATGAGGTTAAGTGAAGGAACCTACGGGTCAATAGTGTAAGGCGAGGGAACTTGTTACGATTCCCCGCGTAAAACGAGAACGGAAAACAATAAATTATGGGTTGTCAATTTCCTTGATATGAGTAATTGACATAGTTAAAGAGAAAAACGTTAGACTAAAATTCAGTTTTAGTAAGAAATAACATTTTTACAAATATAAATTCTGATAGGAAATTGAATAGTAAGCATGAAATATTCAACTCTTGACGCTGATAGGCGCAAGACGATATATTCGAAAAGTGATCTTTTCGAAAATGAAAGGTAGATATATAAATTAAACATGATGCGACACGATCACGGTTAAGAAATGTAATGTGAAGTAGAATCGCATTATAACCAAGCGAGCGGTAAAAAGTAACTGGACTAATAAGTCTAGTTAGTGAGACCGGTGAAGGTCAGCAATTCAAATCGAGAAATTTGGTTTGCTCGTAAGCGGAGGATTCAGAGTAACTGAACCGAATAAATGAATTTGAAAACAAAAGAAATAGTTGCTAAAAGAGAAAGATTTCACTAAAGACCTTTAAACGGGTCAAGGTAACGGATTCACAAAGAGTTCGATAATATATAAAAGCGATGGATATCGCTAAGTTAACTAAACTAGTAGAAATAACAGAATTACGTTATTTCAAGTTACATTGTGTCGTATGAGGTACGTAGATGTTCTGTAACCAAAAAGATATTACCATAAGTTTTCTGGTAATACTAACAATTGGTTAAAGTATGAGTAATGCTTAAAAGATTACTCAGGTCAAACGCATTGAGTTTAGAACTCGATGAACTATGTAAGAAAGGTTTCGAGGACGAAACCTCTTTAAGGGGGGTAGACTTGTAACACCCCGAAAACGGGTTTGGTAATCAAACTCCGTTAATACTAAAAGACGGGTAAAGTACCGTTAGCAGTAAAAATAACCCGGTAAATATTTGGATTTAAATAAGAAATCCTAATAACTAAATACAAGCGAATCAAAGAATTAAGGAATTGAGTTTATAAGAGCCCGAGTCAACGGGAATTAAAATAAAACGGGTTTTAACTCCCGGAACCCACTAAGTTAACTAGGTAAAATTAACTTAGTTAGTAGTGGGTAATTAAATAATAAACTATGAGTTATAGTTTCATTTATGAATCTCTAAACTTGAGGGACTAAACATGGGCAACTAGAAAAGTGTTTTATTAAAACACTTATATAAAAAAAAGAAATAAAAAACACACACATGTGTGTGTACGTATGCGACCAGGAGAAGCTCCATGGGAGCTCAAACCCTAACTTCAACTAATCAACAAAATTGAAGGTCAAATATAGCCCGAATCGGATGCATGGACACATATTAATGATCACCTAGTCGTGGGGATCACAAGGTATGTTGAATTTTATGATTTAGTGATACTTTGAGATTATGATGAACAATCATAATCGAAATTCTGAAATCAATGTTGAATCTATGAGTGTTATTATGATGAAATCTTCGTTTAGAAACAAACCCTAGTTGAAAAACTTGATGAATTGGTGTCAATACTAGGGGTTTGATAATTACCCTATTATGTACTAAGTGGGTTTATTGACAATATGATGAACACTCGGATTAGAGTGTTAAATTGATGAATATTGATTGTTATGATATAAGTTCTTGATGTAGTTCATGAACACTAGACATAGAAGTTAGATTTTAATGTAAATCTTGGTGAAAATAATTAGTTATGAACTAGTTAGTAAATATGTAAAATTATGCACATTAGGTGTTTGTTAAAATGCCTAAATGAGAACTAAAGTGTTGAAATTTAGAGTGAAAACGCGTATTTGAATGATATGGCAATTACATGTGATATGAAGTGATAAGGGTTCTAAATACTATGTTGATTTAGACTTAATGTTGTAAACCATGTGATTGAAAGTAGTTAACTTTGATAAACTAAGTTAACTAAGCATGAAGTCGAACAGTAGCTTCGACATAGAAAATAAGTGAGGTGGAATAGTCGTGATTGTTAATGACTAATTTAACCGCCTTGTAAATGATTGACAATAGTTTGACGCGTAACAAGCTAGGTGAAAGCTTGGAGGAGGGAGCGGGTCAAACGGAGCAAGTACGGAAAGAAAAGTGCGGCGTGGATGCGAGGTAAGTGTAATTTACACACTTATGTAGTATACTCGTTTATTCGATACGTTGTAAACGGGACAACGATAATATTGGAAATATGGATTTTCGTTAAGATTACCTTGTAGTGTAATCTAATAATGAGGGAAAAAGGGCAAAAATGGAAATTGGTCAAGTGTCGACTGATGTGCTAAATGTGGTTAAATAAAAACTACTAAAATTAACCTAATCTAGACACTCTAAGCTTTAAATTTATAAACTTAGACTCGATCTAAAACTAAGACCACACCACCGGCAAGTGTACCGATCAATGCAGTATAGCTACAGTAAGTTCGAGTATCGAACCCACGAGACTCTCTAATTACGCTAATTAGACTCTATCTAGACCTAGACTGACACAGACTCTATCTGTTTAATTGGTTGGGGGGGGGGGGGGGGGGGTTTACTGAAAAACTAGGAAATCTATATTAGACTACTAAATTAAACTAAAACTATACTAAAAACGAATGAAGACTGTGGACTTTACTTATATGAGAACGGGACCACCTAGACAAGAATCCTGGATTGTTTTTAAGAGATTACCGAATAAGTTAAATGCACGAGCTATGGAACCGGGATCTTAAAATACTAAACCTATTAAGAACCAACTAGGCCCCTCGACCCCTCTCAAGGAGAAACCTGTGGCACTACCTAGGCCGTTAATTCTACCGGTTATTAGACGTCTTCCCAGTTGTCTAATTATTGTGTAAGTACCCTAATGTTGACCTATTCTTTCCCAATCCTAGATCTAGAGTAGTTTGAAGTAATTAATTTGACTTGATAGACTAATAAGACCGACAGGTAAACCAAGACATAACCTTTCCCAAGGCCTATTTAAAGCAATTCGCCGGGTAAGACCTACCAATAGCCCCTCACTTCCCAGGTATTAGGACTAGTAGAACACTAAGACTTAGCAAATTATTATCAGTTACTTCTAGGGGTTATTGCGCAATTCTCCCTAAAAAGTGAAGGTTTTCTAACGTGATATAGACACTCACCGAAAGCCTAAACCCTAATATGACTCTATGTTGTGATATAGACCGTCACTAAGAATCATATGAAGCAAATAATAACAATAAACCAATTCAAAGTACGCATACACATCAAACCATTAAATCAAACCGCTTACTAAACACAATCAACCCATAGTAATCATGCAAATAACATAAACGGTAAAAACTTCATATTAATCCATTCATCAAGTCTAGGTGGTTTTAGAAAACTAGCCAAGGAACATAGTCTTAAAAATAATCAAACAAAGTCTCAAACAAGAATTCATCGATGTCAAACAAGAAAAATAGATAACAAGAAAAACCAGGAAGTTAGAACCCGTTAATCCTTGATCTCTACGCTTCACTTCGATCCGATGATTCTCTAGCCGTGAACCTTGCCAAAAGTATTCGAAATTTCGTCCCTGAATGTTTCTGCTCGTGCCTCTGATGTGCGTCTGACTTCTTTCGTATCTGATGTTGCTTCCCTTCGTGATGTATCTTTTTTTTCAATTAAAGTTCCCAACCATATATCTAATATCGGTTTATGTTGCCTTTTTCTTTTCCTGGATTCCCTTAGGGTTTAAATTAATATATGCAATGTTTCTTTAATCCATTCACATGGCCCAATTTATAGATTTTATGTAGACATACATGAAAAGATCAAAATTGGCGGCCCAATAACCACCTTCCACGATCTGCTAGCTTTGTCTTTTACGAAAGGGGCATCCAACTCTTAAATAATAATAATAATTATGATGGGCCATAGCATTTCCTTTTTATAATATAGAGATAGTGGGCTCGGTTCAATCACAGAAAATAGCGACAAATTTTCTTCCGGGCACTGCATTCTACTCTGCCCAACTGGCTGGTCATTTCCATATTACTCGTTTTCACTCCATTTGCACCAGGACCTAGCCAAACACAAGATAATATAATATAATGCTAAAACTAAATAAAACAAATAAAAACTATACAATAACTATACAATTTACACGGGACAAATATGTGTGTTTTACCGCACATCAAATATCCCCACACTTAACATTTTTTCGTCCCCGAAAAAGAATTATGCAACGGAATCAGAAACGAATAATCACTCGGGTCAAAAGCATAGGTATAATTAATTAAAAACCAAGACTTGCGTTAGCCGCGATTGCGAATATACTTATCCACTTTAAACCCGAATTCAATCCTAAGCCCTTATCATGTGAATTTAATTTAAGTGCGGTCAGTCTACCTAGGGTCTCACACTAGAATATACGGTCCACCTACTCCCACCTCAAGCTTATAGGGCTAAAAGAACGATCACTGGACCAATTCCTAACCGTCTTATATCAAAACCAAGAGAGTTTACAATCAAATTTTTTTTCATTTTTTTTTTCTATTTTTTTTTTCTATTTCTGCTTTTTACTTTTTTTTTTTCCGTTCGTGAGTCTAGACGATGCTTTCCCTAACCAATAGGTATTCCGGCTGTAGAGTCGCGATCCCCAACCACAGATTACTTAGGTTTCGGTACTTTTATTCGGCAAGTCGATTTCACACTTCCCAGAGGCATTCCGGCTGTAGAGTCGCTATCCCCAACTCGGATTACATAGACCTGTGTTACTTTCATTTAGTTTCTAGCTCACTTTTTTCTATTTTTTTTCATGATCACAAACTCTAACAGTTTTAACTTATAACGGTGCCCCTTATACTCTTATTGGCAGTTTTGATTTCCCATATTTCCCAGGCGAGAACCCACTAGCAGACCGACAATTAAGGTATATTAACTCAAAGGGACTTAAAACCAAACCCGGGCCTATCCACATATCCCAAACTAGACGCAAACTCGGTTTATTATAATCTCATATTATTATTATTCGAACCCGAGCAAAAATTCATCTTTTCTATCATTTTCCGCTTTAATTTGCAAACTTCTTATTTCAAAAGACATTTTTCTATTTTTAATTTTTTTTTCGACTTTTTATTACTCAAGACTCTACTAACTAGACACTAAACGATAGTTCCCATCCCCACACTTAAACTCTACATTGCCCTCAATGTAGGATGGAAAACGACTCAAAATACTAAAAATAAATAAGAAATAAAAAATAAAGGGCAAATTGGAAAGGACTTAGCTGGTTAAATAACGCGTAAGCTCCCACGGTCTCTCGTCCAATCCAGCTCGATCGTATAGCATTTCGTTCGCGATCGGCTTTGACACTGACTCTGACTAGTATGCTCAATAAATGCCTGAAATCTGATAAGCAGCTCCAAAATCACCCGAATGGAGATTGAGTACGGGTGGTACATATTTAAACCTGCATAAACAAAACAAGCAAAAACCAAAGCAACACCGACTCTAAAAAAACGACTCAAAAACTACTAATTAAGACTCAAAATACAAAACTACGACTCTATACAAACTCTACAAAACCTCCCCACACTTGAACTTAATCAGGAGGTTTCTCTTTGATTTGAACCCTATCTAACCCATTTAATTCCACCCGGTCTTCAAAAATATTTAAAAAAATTGTGGTGGAATTATAAAATGATTTTAAAATTTTTAATGGGTTAGAACACCTGAACTTACCTGGCAGGAGCCACCGAATCACGATCCCAGGTGTTCTTCTCATTGCCTTCTCCCGTGATTTTGAACTTTTACTCGCATTCGCTATCAGTACCACGGGCCAGCTGTGGTGTTCTTCCTCTTCCACCACCACTTCTTCTTGTTTGATATCCGTCATTGGGCTTCCTTCAAGTAGAGATTCTAAGTAAGCAAGGTCTCCCTCCGGATCAAACTCCTTTACCTCTTTATCTACCGGCAACCCATCTAGTTCTTCCCTAAATTCATTTTCCCAGGACATATGATCTTCACTAGATGGCTGCTCAACTTGTTCCTTCTCTTCTCCCTTTCTTTCTATCTCCACTTTTTCTTCTTTACTCTCCATATTTCCCCATATCATCTCCCCATCAGTAAGCTCGGGGATCACTATCGCCTTGTAATTCATGCTTCGAACTGTAATCCACTCATCATCATCATCATAACTCCACTGTATTTGTTTCTTCCGCTCTCGGTTTCCCCAACCCATTTCCAACCGAGCAGCGATCGCACATTCTTCATACCAGTGCGGTCCACCACATTCTTCACACCTTGGATCCCTTTGCCGACTGAGGTCATACTCTATCATTGGGCCTATTTTCCCGATCATTCGCTCAAGTATGCCGATCATTTTGGGAAACCTTGGATCCCCGTACTCCTGAAATTCTTTTATCTTCTGCACGAAACTCATAATTATTTCCATGAACTTGAAAAAATGGGGAAACCGCTCAATAGCATTTGTGGAATACCCCTGCGAAGAATATTGTTGTGGCTGCACAAAGGAGTTAGTATAATAATGTGCAGAGGACCCCTCATATTGTGAGCACTTAACAGTAAAATGAGGTCCTCCACAAATTTCACACATATTCACAAGACTCAAGAAAAATAAAAGACACGGACAATTAGACTCCTATGACTCAATATACAAAAGCAACTAGCACATATGATGTCAATTAAGTCCAGATAAAGTAATCAACGCAATTGCCAAAGAGTCCCCGGCAACGGCGCCAAAAACTTGATGTGCTAAATGTGGTTAAATAAAAACTACTAAAATTAACCTAATCTAGACACTCTAAGCTTTAAATTTATAAACTTAGACTCGATCTAAAACTAAGACCACACCACCGGCAAGTGTACCGATCAATGCAGTATAGCTACAGTAAGTCCGAGTATCGAACCCACGAGACTCTCTAATTACGCTAATTAGACTCTATCTAGACCTAGACTGACACAGACTCTAACTGTTTAATTGGTTGGGGGGGGGGGGTTACTGAAAAACTAGGAAATCTATATTAGACTACTAAATTAAACTAAAACTATACTAAAAACGAATGAAGACTGTGGACTTTACTTATATGAGAACGGGACCACCTAGACAAGAATCCTGGATTGTTTTTAAGAGATTACCGAATAAGTTAAATGCACGAGTTATGGAACCGGGATCTTAAAATACTAAACCTATTAAGAACCAACGAGGCCCCTCGACCCTTCTCAAGGAGAAACCTGTGGCACTACCTAGGCCGTTAATTCTACCGGTTATTAGACGTCTTCCCAGTTGTCTAATTATTGTGTAAGTACCCTAATGTTGACCTATTCTTTCCCAATCCTAGATCTAGAGTAGTTTGAAGTAATTAATTTGACTTGATAGACTAATAAGACCGACAGGTAAACCAAGACATAACCTTTCCCAAGGCCTATCTAAAGCAATTCGCCGGGTAAGACCTACCAATAGCCCCTCACTTCCCAGGTATTAGGACTAGTAGAACACTAAGACTTAGCAAATTATTATCAGTTACTTCTAGGGGTTATTGCGCAATTCTCCCTAAAGAGTGAAGGTTTTCTAACGTGATATAGACACTCACCGAAAGCCTAAACCCTAATATGACTCTATGTTGTGATATAGACCGTCACTAAGAATCATATGAAGCAAATAATAACAATAAACCAATTCAAAGTACGCATACACATCAAACCATTAAATCAAACCGCTTACTAAACACAATCAACCCATAGTAATCATGCAAATAACATAAACGGTAAAAACTTCATATTAATCCATTCATCAAGTCTAGGTGGTTTTAGAAAACTAGCCAAGGAACATAGTCTTAAAAATAATCAAACAAAGTCTCAAACAAGAATTCATCGATGTCAAACAAGAAAAATAGATAACAAGAAAAACCAGGAAGTTAGAACCCGTTAATCCTTGATCTCTACGCTTCACTTCGATCCGATGATTCTCTAGCCGTGAACCTTGCCAAAAGTATTCGAAATTTCGTCCCTGAATGTTTCTGCTCGTGCCTCTGATGTGCGTCTGACTTCTTTCGTATCTGATGTTGCTTCCCTTCGTGATGTATCTTTTTTTTCAATTAAAGTTCCCAACCATATATCTAATATCGGTTTATGTTGCCTTTTTCTTTTCCTGGATTCCCTTAGGGGATGTTTGGTACAGAGAATGGAATTGTAGAGAAATGGAATAGAGAAATGGAATTGCAGAGAAAGGGAATTGGTCTGGAGAATGAGAATTGACTGTTCTGTTTGGTAGTACAGAGATGACAGTAGAGAAATATAGCTGAGAATCATTTCTCTTGTTTGGTACATAGGAAATAAACAGAGAATTATATCAACTTTATCATTAGCACAAGTCTTTTTTTCATAACAAATATTTATTAAAAAATAAAAAACATATACAAAGATGCATAAATTCCAACCAAAATATGCATTGATAAAACCAATTCACATACAAAACATAGTTTTTAAGCAAAAAAACATCAACCATAGTTACTAGTAAAAGTACTTCAACCATGCTGAAACCAAAAAAGGTACTTCAACAACCACGGTGAAACAAAAAAAATTACTTCAACCATACACAACTATCCCATTGAACCATCGGTATACAACTCGACCATCTCAATTTTCTCTTCTATTGTCAACGCAAGAAAAGAACGTCCTAGATCCACATCTTTACCAATCAAATGAGCTGCTTTGAGCCGTTTTTTCGTAGTGATACCTGGTAAAGCTTTCAACTCATCACTAACCTTTTCATAGATTTCACGAGCCTCCATACCTTCTTTGCTAAGTTGTTCACCCACCATCTCCCCAAATCGAAGCAAAACTTCCTTGATATCTTTGCAAGACTCTCGATATATCTCATCTGCATCCATTCTTCTACCTCTTTTGCGCTTGCTTGTTACACTTCCTGTTGATAAAAAAAAACATGAAATTTACACCAGTTGATAAAAGGAATCGAAGGACGTACCTGAAAATGCTTGAAATTCTCCCAAAAAACGAACGATGGGGCGATTAGGGTTCCGAGCAAAGATCGAGCAGTTTGGGGAAAATGCTTGAAATTCTCCCAAAAATCGTCGGAGCAGAGAAGGGAGGGCGGTGGTGGTGGCCGAGAGGGAGGGAGAGGGACGGTAGGGAGGGCGGTGGTGGTGGAACGAGAAGGAGGGCTGTGATGAAATGGAACGTGATGAGAGAGTGAGGCTGAGAAATGAAACCCTAGAAATCCAATTCTCTGCTTTTTTTAGAGAAACAAAATGAGAGAAAAGGAAATGGTTTATTTCCATTTCTCACCTCTTTCTTTCACAAACAAACAAGAGAATTCTTTCTAATTCCATTTCTCACCCCTCAATTCCCTCTACCAAACAGCCCCTTAGGGTTTAAATTAATATATGCAATGTTTCTTTAATCCATTCACATGGCCCAATTTATAGATTTTATGTAGACATACATGAAAAGATCAAAATTGGCGGCCCAATAACCACCTTCCACGATCTGCTAGCTTTGTCTTTTACGAAAGGGGCATCCAACTCTTAAATAATAATAATAATTATGATGGGCCGTAGCATTTCCTTTTTATAATATAGAGATAGTGGGCTCGGTTCAATCACAGAAAATAGCGACAAATTTTCTTCCGGGCACTGGCATTCTACTCTGCCCAACTGGCTGGTCATTTCCATATTACTCGTTTTCACTCCATTTGCACCAGGACCTAGCCAAACACAAGATAATATAATATAATGCTAAAACTAAATAAAACAAATAAAAACTATACAATAACTATACAATTTACACGGGACAAATATGTGTGTTTTACCCCACATCATCGACTAATGTAAATCAATGTTAAAAGGATACCCATAGCGTAAGCCGAAATGGGTTGAATTTGTAAGAAAAGAGTTTAAAAGAAAAAGGGTATGGTAATAAAATCTGGGATGGGATGGATGTATGAATTGGAAATAAAAAACGATGTTTTTGATTAAATAGATAACGTTGGGCATATAGTCCAAACGGGTCGAATGGTGGTGATAACACCATTTGACAATATCGACTAATGTGGTTGTTAAGTCTTATGTTAACAGGACCGATTAGCAAATCGGATAATTGCGTCACCATTGATTGTGTGATAATGAAAACGAGGTATAAATCGGGTCTACTTGTTGATCCGGGCCAGGTACGCATAATTATGTTGTAGTTAAAAGTGATATTTTGGTCGAATAATTGGAGAGAGAGTCCTTCGTCGTAAAAGGACCAAAATTGACCAAAACGCCCTTGTAGGCTAAATTGAACAAACAACCCTTAGAGGTTGTTTGGAAACGAGTTTCATGATTAAATAAATACTTAGAATAAGTGTAGAAGTTGAAAGATGTAATACGTTAGTCAAATAACTCTATTTGAGTCTTGCCGTAAAATAACAATCCGAAGGGTAAAACTCGGAACATATAGATATCCACATTTAAATCCAACACACAAAGAGTTGTAGTTGAAGATTACTTGATAAGAAATGTAGGAATAAGATACTAGAAAGGAATGACAGCGGTCTCAAGCTTTAAAGTGCTTAAAATACCCTTAACGGGTCAAAATAAGCATACGAGCAAAAACGGGTTTAAATTGTGTAATAAACCTGTGATTAGATCCTAAAGTGGTAGATAACATTAATTTGAAGAAGTGTATGTGATATAAGGATCAAACAAATATGTTTGTTTGATAAAATGCATAAACGGGTTAAAATTTGGTAAACAGGTAACGAATCGAAGGCTTAGAAGTCTCAAAATTTATTATGTTGGATGTTGGATTTTAACTCCATATGATGGAGAATTAAATTACGGACGCGTAGGAAAAAGAATCGGGTAAAACGGATTAAAAACGAGAGAGTTATGCTCGTTTCCGTGAAATCGGGTCATGCTGGGAATATGCAGCAACAGTTTAAAGACTTTCTGCCTAAATGGGGGCTAGGTGGGGCGTCTAGCCCCTAGGCGTGACGCCTAGCCCCCCCTGATCTTGAAAAACGTTTAATTTTGTTTGTTTGACCTATATAACTTGTTTAAACTTGTTATTTAACTATCAAAACTAACTTTTAAGTTGGTTTTGATCATAGGTGATTGCCAAGAGTGCCCGGATGAAGATCAAGCTCGAAGAAGAACCGAACACGATAAAGTTAAAAGCTTCCGCGCGGCGTTTCATCGTATCTTTTAAACGACGAATTCAATTACATTAAGTTGTTCTAAACTTTTAAATTGTAAAAGTTTTAGTAAACTCGTATTGACATACTTAGGTGGAATCGTATAAACATGCATTTTTAGGAATCTTATCTAAAATATTGTGTTAAATAAGCAAGGGTGTTACAGATAATTACTGTCCGGATAAAGAAATGCTAAAAACCTAAGCGTTTGTTGCTCGAATTAAAGAAGATAGTGATGATGATAATGATTATTATGCTAAAAGAATGGCAAAGCATTTGAAAATGATGGCAGAAAGTGATAGTGAATAAAAAAGCTAAAAAGAAAAAAAAGGTCATAACACCAGTCAGCAGTGATGATGAAGAAGCTCTAGTGATCAAAAGGAAAGTAAAAGAAGTTCCAGTTTTCAAAGTTGATGCAGAAGCTGACGCTAAAAATGTTCCGGTGATTTGTGAAAATTGTGAGATTATAAAGAAGAAAAACAGTGAATTGATTAACAACATGAACAGACTAGAAGAATCGTATGATGTTTTGAACAAAGCCATGAATATGTACAATGAAACAAGCGACGAACAGGCAACAGCAATGAAGACACTTCAGGGAGCTTTCATGACAAAGCAGAAAGTTGTGAACCACTATATTGAGAAGTGTGATGTATTGGAACAAAAACTGTAAACTCAAAGAATTGAAACAGAAAGAGTTAATCGAATGTTAAAAAGTTACTCATGTACTTCTTATGTCATTGACAGGATTTATCCAACTGTTGAAGGCATGAAGGCATTTGAGGATGATGAAGTAACTGAAGAACAGATAATATCTGAAGAAAAGTTTTTTTAAAAAGAAAAAGGAAAAGAGGAAGGATACTGAAGTTAATACATCTGGTAAGAAACAAAGTGTCGGTTACAACAAGTGTCCACCCCCGCTTGAAAATGGATATTCTATGAGAAATCCAAATTCAGAAAGAGTCAAAAAGGCAACAAACTTACAGTCGGAGTCGGAGTCTTCAGTTAACTTGCCAGAAAATACTGATGTCACTTTTACATCGTCTGACACTGATCAACAATCTCAATTGATGAAGAAAGTGGTGGATCATGTGTTAGATAACGATGAAATGGAGGAGTCAAAGTCGAAGTCTAAATCAGAGTCAAAGTCTAAATCCGACATGTCAAGTCCTTCAGTCAAAAAGGAGAAACGGGTTTACAATAAAGAATTTCTTCTATCAAAATCTAATTTGAATGACGAAACATTCAAAGTTGCATATACATTGAATGATTCCGACAAATTATATTTTGATGAGGAATTTCCAATAAGAGGTGTCAAAACTGAATTGATCAAAAAGGTTTTCAAATTGACAGAAATTAATATTTCTGAAATAAAAGATGAAAATCTTCATGAAAAACCTAATCCTTACACCTCAAGAGTTCAACAACGTTTAAACAAGAAAAAGGGTTACAGTTCTGGTTCTGGTTATCGAAAGAAACCAAACCATAACGGTAATTTCAAAAAGAAAGGTCTTGGTTTTATTCCATCAGAAAATTATAAAAATGAAAAATATGTTCGAGATTTTAAATCAAAAATGATATTTGTTTCAGGCACATCTTCTGAACAGGAAAAAGAAAATTTGTTCAGAAAGCAGTCGAACAAAGAATTCCTTGCGAAGAAGCAAGAAGAAATAGAAAAGATGGTTAATCAAAAGAAGGAGACTCGAATCAGTTTCAAATGTGGAAAAAGTGGTCATATTGCCATGAAATGTTCACAGGCAAATCAAACTAAACAGGGAGTTTCTAAACTGAAAGATAAAGAGGTTGTGTTTGAACCACCAATTGAGAGAACTAAACTTTTCAAAAATTTAAAATTTGAAATTGGTGAATGTTTGAACAGGTTTTACATGAGAAGTGCAAATCTTGCCAACCAAAAGTGGGTTGTTAAGAAATCTGATGATGAGTCAAGAAATGATTTTGATTTATCAAAATCAGAGGAGCTAATTTCAGGCGATGAATCTGATTCCACAAAATCAGATGAGCCACAGGTTATTGAAAAAGGTGAAAAATCAGTGCCGATAGTGGATGATGTGAACTTTCCACCATTTAGGGCTGAAAATTTTAAGAAGAAAATTAGTAAAGTTGAAATTTCAAACCAATTTTATTCTGATAAAAAGGTTTTTGATGTTGAAAAGGCCTTTAACCCCAAAGTGAAACACATCTTCGGAAAAATGGTTGACAGAAAAGTCAAAGGGGTTAAGGAGTTCTATGAGAAGAAAATGAAGAAACCAGGTAAGGGTGTTTCGTCCCAGGTTTGTGATTGGGATGGAACATATTATGATGAGTGAAAAGTATGACTTGCCAGAGCTCCCAGGTTGGTAAGTTTGGGGCAGGAATTGGCATCTTTCTTGAGAAATTCACGAAAGTGATTTCGTCTTACAAGTGGTAAATCAGGGACATTAAGTTGTACTTGATTTTCTACAGTTGATATTTGTTGGTTGAACCTAAAATGTTAAATTTTTCAAGAGATTGAAAGAACAAGGTGATGAATCCCCTAATCTACAAATGGTTTTATAAAATCAACAAAACTCATTTTCCGGAAAAACCATTGTGATTAAAACAAACTTAAGTATTTTGAAATCAAATGGGAAAATAGTTTGTTGTGAGGGGGAGTTCTGATTGTTTATGCCAAGTGGATGGCGAAGTGAAGTGATTTGATATCAGTTGTCATTTTATTTGTACAGTTTGTTTTCAAATTTCTTTAATCCAAAAACATTTAAAAATTTGAAAAAGCCAAAAACATGATAAAATAAAAAATGAGTTTTGTTGTAAAAAGAGGAAATGATAGTAAATCAGTGGACGATCACAGCATGCTAAAGAAATGGAAAGTCAATATGTGATAAATGGTCTCACTGATGATGTGCCAGTAGGTTTTTACACATTTAGTAGATTGTGACGAGATATAAATCTAAATTTCAAACTTACTTATATCGTGGGGAACATCTCTCGGATATATGGGTAACCCCCGAAATCTTGTTTGAAAGGTCCCTCTTTCTGAGATACTAGGTCTTTATGCTCAGTGATATCTAGGGTATTATCCCGGGACTTCTGATTTTGCGGAAGCAATGGCCTAGTCCCCGTATAATACTTTCTGCTTGCTTGAAATATAGCGCCACCCTCAGCATAAAAAATGATGAAACATTGAAAAATGCTAATCATGTGCTGTTGAAGAAAAGATTCTCTAAAGGGAACACACCAAAAGTCAAAGCCGTCATCTCTCTGCTGAACGGAAGTTCTGACCTGAGCTCTCACGACCCTCGCAATTTAACCCCTTACAGATATCATCTGTGGTATACTCACCTGTAAGACTGAATATTGGGATCTGGATACGGGAGTATATTCTGAGGTGGGACACGCAAATAAGTTTAAGTTCTTAAAACATTAATCTCGTATCTCGAAACAGTTGAACTTTATGTGAAAATTTAAGTGGATCAGTATACTGACAATCTAAGTGAATCGTTTAGAACTTAAAATGTTTAAAGTTTAACGGTGTTGGTGATTTGTCTCAAAAACTGATATGATCTTCTTACACAAACTCACATAAATATTGTCTGTAAATATTTCCTTATTGCATTGCATGTTATTCAAAAATTCAAAAATATTTTTAGTGTGTTTTAGCATAAATTTTGAAAAATTTCAAAAAGATTT
Organism: Helianthus tuberosus; assembly: GCA_030545235.1. Taxonomy (NCBI): domain Eukaryota; kingdom Viridiplantae; phylum Streptophyta; class Magnoliopsida; order Asterales; family Asteraceae; genus Helianthus; species Helianthus tuberosus. The sequence goes on from CM060376.1 coordinate 24,548,713, forward strand.
TCGACAACTGATGTTGGAGAGCTGATTTTCAAAATTCCAAGTGCTAAACATGATGACATTCAGTGAGGGGAGTCAGTTTGAAATATGAATAAGTTTTTGAATAGAAAAATGATTTTTTAAGTGATTAACATTGTAAAAACATTTATTGATTTGTGTTTACAAATGATAAGCAGAGAATAAATTTGTCAAATGTTAAAATTGTGAAATTTATTGTAAGGAAGAGTTTGTGCAGGTAGGCCAGGCTACGATCCCAGATTGTTAAAAGGGGGAGTCTGAAGATTGAAGAGTCAAGTTCAGATCCTGAAGTTCACGCATGCTGATGATGCTGATGAACTTAAGGAATCAAGAGATCTGATCAAGAGAATGTAAGAGTCAGCTACTGATCTTGGGATGATAGTGAGATATAGCCAGATCGAGATTCTGGAAGAAAGAGAAGACAGAGATTGAAAATACTTTACATTGTTAGATACTTCGAGAGGACTGATAAAGACTGAAGATGCGAAGACTCGACACTGAAGACTCGTCAACATTCGAGGGGGAGCCTGTTGGTGCGTGCGTTTGTCGACTTTGTCTTGTATCGAGTCTTGTTTGTATTTAGATAGATCAGGGCACGTTATTCGAGAAAAATGTCAAATATAGGGTGAGAGACAGTTTCATACGAAATTAGATTTGATAATTCCGTTTGAATCTGATTTCATTTGAACCTGGTTAAAACGGAATTAGAAGTCTATAAATAGGGTTGTCCTGATTTCGTTTGAAGGGAGTTCGGTAATTCCAGTTAGAGCCACGAAGTGCTGCCGAAGTGTCTACTCGCTGTAAAGCTTTGTCATATTAATTGATAGACAGTTTAAAGTGATATTCTTGCTGAATTGAACTCGATACGTCTGTTTCCGCCTTTCGTATTGAGAAAAACTCTTCTGATCGACTAGTTCGGGTCTGAACACGATCCTAAATTAGTCATTATCACATACGACTATTCCATCTTACGAATTCTATGTCGAAACTACTATTCGAATTCAATGTTGGTTAATTTGACTTTCGATAGTCAACTACCTTCAATCATATTATACTCACAAATAAGTTCAATCAACATCACGTTTAGAACCCAGATTATTCCATATTACACGTAGTTAGTCAAGTTAGCCAATTACACGTTTCTTTCATAATTTCATTATGTCAACATTCATTCGGGCATTTTGATGCGCGTGTGGTGTTATAGGTTTTTATGTATATTTTAGCCCTTTTTACACGTTAGTCAAGTTTTAAATTTATAAAACACGATATTTTACTAACACCAAACACACATATGGGCAAGTGCACCCATCGTGAGCGTAGTATAGTGTTGGTAAGATACCGAGGTTGTCCAACGACACAAGAGCTTTTAATATCGGTTTATCCTCAACGTCTAATCAAATCAAAAGTTTAGAAAAATGTTTTAAACTAGAAAATAAAAACTAAAATGCTGAAAATAAAAATAAAACAGATAAACAAGATGAATAACTTGGATCCGACTCGTGTTTAGTGTAACCTTTGATTACTTTCACACTTTTGCACTTTTTAAGAGATTATCTTAGTTATTGTTGTAGGCCCCTCTTTTGAAGGTGACGTTACCCTCAACCCAGTAGTTTGAGTCATCAAGGATACAATCCTAAAGGGTTGGATTATTGAAAGATAATTAATTAAGTTATTAATGCGTAATGTGGTAGGCCCCTCTTTTGAAGGTGACGTTACCCTCGGCTAAGTAGTCTGAGTCAGCAGGGATACAGTCCTAAATAGCCGGGTTAATGTTTTAATAGTAGTTTACATATGAGGGGATCAAGGAGTTCGGACCCCCACCATCCAATACCAGTGGGTATTGAAGGAGGTCCTACTAAAGTTGACCCAGGTCCTTGCAGGATCTATACACTGAACAAGGCAAGACTCTTACCAAACCATTCCCTTAACCCCCGACCAGGTAGCCAACATATCTCCATATAGACCGTGGAGATATGAATGGTGTAAATCTTTTATTTTATATAGACAGTAAAATAACGCCAAGACACCACGGACAAATGATAAGGAAGATTCACCTTCAACATAAGAAACTTGTTATTAAAGTCATTAATACATAACCAAATAAAAAGTGCGAAAAGATTAAAAATAAAAAGTATTACAATAGACACTTGTCTTCACCAAGTAATGTAAGAGACTTAGGCAAACATGGCATTTGATTGTCAAGAACTCTTACGATCAATCTTGGATCCCGAGACTACTACACACACTCTATGATGGATGATGGTGTGTAGTGGTGGTGGAGTGTGGGTGAAGTGTGAGAGAGGTGGTTTGCCAAGGGATGGTTTGCAAATGAGCCAAGCACCCCTATTTATAGCCTGCACAGAAGCCCGGACACGACCCCGTGTCCATTGGGCACGGCCCCGTGTCCACTCATCTTCTCTTTCTTCATTAAATGCAGTTTGTCTGCATTAGTTGACCACGCCCCCGTGTCCGCTGGGCACGACCCCGTGTGCAGAAGCTTATCTGTACTATCAAGATTTTCCTAGATTCTGCGAATCTTAGAGTTGACCACAGCCCCGTGTCCGCTGGACACACCCCCGTGGTGGGTGATAGAAGCTTCTACGACTTTGTCTTTTCTGTAGACACTTGGGCACGCCCCCGTGCTCATTGAGCACGGGGCGCGTTCAGCCTTCTGTTCTCTTGTTTTTGTTTGGGAGGATGCTATCGAGGGGTCGGGCATGCCACGTTTATTCATTTTCTTGTATTTGTGTTAGATTTAGCTGTCTTTTTGCTTCTTTTGTTCATTTGAGCTCATTTAATCCTGAAAATACAAAAGGAAGACAAAAACACACTTTTTCCAACATTAGTACTAAAAAAGGGTTAGTTTTATGCCACATTTGATGTAATTTATATGTTGCATTTTGCACACATCAAATACCCCCACACTTGAATCTTTGATTGTCCTCAAGCAAAACTCATTATAATGTGGCTTTACACTCCCAACTGGAATGGGTAGAAGAGAAGGTTTTGGGCTTGTCATAGAGTGTCGGGATTTCCAAGATTCTTTATTAAGTTTTATTTTTATTTATTTACAATCCTATTCGTCATGATTTATTTAAAACGTTACATAAGAGAAATTATTTAATTGGGAATAACATGCCTCTTTAAAATTCCATTTATATACAAGTTCACATACCTCACGGGATATCACTCAACACTCAGCCGAAGATGTATTTTTGTGAAACACTCGAGAGCGGCATGGAACTTACTTCTACCATATGTTTGCTAAGCAATCAATCCTCCTCCTTTTTAACTATATACCTTTGTAAATATCAAGAGGACTTTGGGGAAGGGTTAGGCTTGGGTTAAAGGTAGGTGGTTGGGTTAGTGGTTAGTAGAAAAGGGCGAAAGGCGTAAAAAGCGTCAGTTTTCGTAAGAGTTTTTATTTTTGTAACTTTTTAATTTGATGAAGCAATTCTTCAAACAAAGTTCTTTTTGATAAACTTGTTTGTTTATTTCTTTTGGCTTCATCATCATAGTTTTTTTTTTTTTTATGGAATGTCATATGAAAAGCCGAGTTTTTTACTAAAATAAAGGGTTTAAAATGAAAAAGGGTTTTGGTGGGTAAAAGGGTGTTTGTTTTGTGGGTTAAGAAATGAAAAGTTTTAGGCTCAAATGGGTTAACTAGGGGGATTTTGGGTAGGTGGTAAAAAAAAGAAAAATAATGGTGTTGAAATAAAAAGGGTTAGTCCTAATGCCTCCATCATTTACTTACTCGGGTTTAAGTTGGTAAGGACCGGGAATGCATCGTCGTGGCGAGTTCTAGAGTTGTAAAAAACCAAGCGGCTATTCACACAAGAAACGAAAAATGAGCATTTAGTTTAAATATGTGTATTTGTATGCTCAATAAAGGCTCAAAACTCACTTTTTGTGGGAATGGGTTTTATGTGATAAAGTATATGTAATCAAATTTTAACTAGATTTGTCATGCCGTTTCATAATTTTCTTATGTTGGTTATTTTTATCACGACGCTATCGGTTGTAAATTTGTAAAAATATAACCTTTTTTTAGAACTTGAAATTCCCAAATTAAACCTAGACAAGTAAAAAAATGAAAAAAAATTGAAAAAATTTGGGGTGTTTAGCGGTTCCAATAGAGTTTTGTGTAAGGCTTGTAATTAGGACTTGCAAGATTCAAGGTTTTAGCATCCCCCCCCCCCCCCATACTTAAATTACACATTGTCCTCAATGTATCCAAAAACAAGTTTTTAGATTGATTGAATGTGTAAAAAAGATGTGAAAAAGAAAACATTTATGTTACTGGGCGTCTGGACACGGCCCCGTGGTGTCCGGGCATGGCCCCGTGTTCAGATTGCCACTAACAGAAAACAAAATAAAGTAACAGAAGGCTGGACACGGGGGTGTGTTTAGTGAGCACGCCACGTGTCCAGGTACCTGAACTGGGCATTTTTCTGCAGATGGTTGAGCACGGGGCGTGTTGGATGAGCACGGCCCCGTGCTGAACTTGCTGTAATGAAGAAAAATTGTCGGGTGGCCCTGTTTTTGTGCATGGGGTGTTGGTTCAAGTTTCCCTTGGTATCCTTCACCATCCCGAGTGTGTTTTATCCATTACAACATCATCCAAACACCAAATTAATTAAAACCATCATTTATTCAAATAGAGAAAGTTACATAATAATCCTAATAAATTATAATTCTAGATAAATAGGTCAAAAGAAACACAAGAAGTCTAAACCAAGAAGTTCTAGCCAAAAGTTTATTATATTAGCAAAATTTCCGAAAAGATAATTCTCTCGGTTGGATGCGGCTCAAAAAAACTTCTTCCTCCGGATATGGGTTCCTCATACGTCGGCGAGTCATTCCTCTATCTCCCTTGGGAGAAGAAAGGCGGGCTCATTTGCATCAGTTTGAGGGGGTGCAACCTCCACCGGGACTTATTGCAAATCGTCAAGAGGAGGTTACGCGAGGATGTCATCCCATCCGGTGGGATTATTGACTCCAAGTGCTAGGTTCCAATCCTCTTCAGGGAGGATTGGCTCCATGGGAGGCGTCACAAGAATATTCAACCTCTGGTGCAAGAGGTTGATTTCTTGAAAACTGTTTTCCAACCCCACCGTAAGATAATTTATACAGTCTATGAGGACATCCTCTACAGATGTCATCTCATCAAGAGCTTCACGTAACGCCATCACGTAGAGTACGAGAGTTGCTTCGATTGAGGACCTCCGCTCTCTTCGACTGTTTCTGGAATGCGCTGACGAAGTTCCACTGTTTTGGCTTGACATTCTACGAAAACAAACTGAAAAGAGTTCATTTTAATGAAACAGTAAACTCGGACACGGCCCCGTGCTCAATGAGCACGGCCCCATGTTCGCCTTTCTGCAGGTTTTGGAACAAGGAATCTTGGAGTTTCAAATTATTTTTCCAACTTAAGAAGCGTTTTTTAGCAGAAATAACTTAAAACTATGTTGTAAAACTTATTTTTAACAAGATTCCTTGCACAAAAACCTAACAAACATCACAATAAAGCTTGGAATCATGGTGACCTCAAGCTCTAATGGAGGTGTTGAGGTAAAAAATGAAGAAGAAGGGAATGGACAAGAGAGGAAAGGACAAGATGGTTGTTGAGAACCTTCTTTTAGAAAATACCTAGGATGGTATGTGTGAAGATCTCACCAAATCTCTGTCCCTAGAATGGTCCAAATGTGCAGGATTCTTGGCTGCATTTATAGAAAACGACAGCACGCTGTACACGGCCCCGTGTCGGCTGGACACGGCCCCGTGTGCAGGCAGGATCCTGACACATTTTGTCCGTATTCTGACAAAAAGTCAGAAAGGAATCTTTTGGTGGACACGGGGGCGTGCTGACCTGGACACGGCCCCGTGTCTAGAGGCTGTTTATGAAGTTCCGTCTATTTTTTAGGAATTTATCCAGATCGGGCGGTTCCTTATTGGATGGAACAACCCCAAAGTGCCTGAGATACCTTAATTGCTCTAGACTAAGACGAGAACGCAAGAGGTTTTCGGTGACGCCGATTCCTATGCTAAATGTAGGTGGACAAGTCCAACCCTTTCCCTGGCTCTCGTTAAAGAAGGTGTATGCCGAATCGCTCAGGTCTATGTATGCACCGAACGAAGTCGATGGGGAGTCCTTCACGGCACAATCGACACAGGGACGACTATCGCTCAAGTCTTCGCTAGAGTTAGAGGTAATATCGGGAACAACGAAGTTGTTTTTATTCGAATGCGATCCCAACAATTCTTCTTGGGTATCGTCTTGAGATGGAAAGTCCAACTCAAGTTCTTTTAACCAATTAAGAATTAAATCGTCTAGTTGAAATAATTCATCAAGAAGCATTTCTCCTAGAAGATTCGGTTGAGAGCATTCGAGGGAGAGATAAGGATTATTTTTACTTTCGCCCCTCTTAAGGCTACAGGAAAACAATGGGTCTATATAATAGGGCTTATAATTTAGAAAATAACATTCTAAATCTTTATATGGGCCACCACATATTTGACACCACATACCATAAGAGTGCAGAAAGTAAAAAATATCAGTATCACTCATGTTTGTGTCAGAAATTACCAACCGTCGGGATCTTACGGTTCTGTTTTCAGTAACTGATACTTGGGCACGGGGCGTGTTGAGTGGGCACGACCCCGTGTTCAGCTACTGTCTGACTTAAAACAGGATTGCCAGTACCAAAGATTGGGCACGGGGCGTATTCAGCGGGCACGGCCCGTGCTAAGTTCTGTAGAAGCTGAAAATTTAAGAAAAATCCTAAAAAAAAATTAGAAAAATAAGAAAAACGATTAGGCCATTGATTCCTAACTTTCTTAAAATCCTTGTGTCCCCGGCAACGGTGCCAAAAACTTGATGCGCGTGTGGTGTTATAGGTTTTTATGTATATTTTTAGTCCTTTTTACACGTTAGTCAATTTTTAAATTTATAAAACACGATATTTTACTAACACCAAACACACATATGGGCAAGTGCACCCATCGTGAACGTAGTATAGTGTTGGTAAGATACCGAGGTCGTCCAAGGACACAAGAGCTTTTAATACCGGTTTATCCTCAACGTCTAATCAAATCAAAAGTTTAGAAAAATGTTTTAAACTAGAAAATAAAAACTAAAAATACTGAAAGTAAAAAATAAAAATAAAACAAATAGACAAGATGAATCACTTGGATCCGACTCGTGTTTAGTGTAACCTTTGATTACTTTCAAATTTTTGCACTTTTTAAGATATTATGTTAGTTATTGTAGTAGGCCCCTCTTTTGAAGGTGACGTTACCCTCAACCAAGTAGTTTGAGTCAACAAGGATACAATCCTAAAGGGTTGGATTATTGAAAGATAATTAATTAAGTTATTAATGCGTAATGTGGTAGGCCCCTCTTCTGAAGGTGACGTTACCCTCGGCTAAGTAGTCTGAGTCAGCAGGGATACAGTCCTAAATAGCCGGGTTAATGTTTTAATAGTAGTTTACATATGATGGGATCAAGGAGTTCGGACCCCCGCCATCCAATACCAGTGGGTATTGAAGGAGGTCCTACTAAAGTTGACTCAGGTCCTTGCAGGATCTATACACTGAACAAGGCAAGACTCTTACCAAACCATTCCCTTAACCCCCGACCAGGTAGCCAACATATCTCCATATAGACCGTGGAGATATGAATGGTGTAAATCTTTTATTTTATATAGACAGTAAAATAACGCCAAGACACCACGGACAAATGAGAAGGAAGATTCACCTTCAACATAAGAAACTAGTTATTAAAGTCATTAATACATAACCAAATAAAAAGTGCGAAAAGATTAAAAATAAAAAGTATTACAATAGACACTTGTCTTCACCAAGTGATGTAAGAGACTTAGGCAAACATGGCCTTTGATTGTCAAGAACTCTTACGATCAATCTTGGATCCCGAGACTACTACACACACTCTATGATGGATTATGGATGATGGTGGTGGATGATGGTGTGTGGTGGTGGTGGTGGTGGAGTGTGGGTGAAGTGTGAGAGAGGTGGTTTGCCAAGGGATGGTTTGCAAATGAGCCAAGCACCCCTATTTATAGCCTGCACAGAAGCCCGGACACGGCCCCGTGTCCACACATCTTCTCTTTCTTCATTAAATGCAGTTTGTCTGCATTAGTTGACCACGCCCCCGTGTACGCTAGGCACGACCCCGTGTGCAGAAGCGTATCTGTAGTATCAAGTTTTTCCTAGATTCTGCGAATCGTATAGTTGACCACGGCCCCGTGTCCGCTGGACACGCCCCACTGGTGGGTGATAGAATCTTCTACAACTTTGTCTTTTCTGCAGACATTTGGGCACGCCCCCGTGCTCATTGAGCACAGGGCGTGTTCAGCCTTCTGTTCTCTTGTTTTTGCTTGGGAGGATGCTGTCGAGGGGTCGGACATGCCACGTTTATTCCTTTTCTTGTATTTGTGTTAGATTTAGCTGCCTTTTTGCTTCTTTTGTTCATTTGAGCTCATTTAATCCTGAAAATACAAAAGGAAGACAAAAACACACTTTTTTCAACATTAGTACTAAAAAAGGGTTAGTTTTATGCCACATTTGATGTAATTTATATGTTGCATTTTGCACACTATCACATTTTAACAAAAACCTTGCGGGCAAGATTCTTATACATCTTTTATCTAATTTATCACTAACTTTTAACCAAGTTTTTAATTATCAAAATTAAGCCCTTTGTCTAATGTTCATGAACAATATCAAGAACTTGGATCATAACATCAGTTTTCTCACAATTTAACATACATCATCATATGTTCATCACCATAATATATAACCCACTTAGCACACATATGGGTAATAATCAAATCTCTAGTTTTTAACACTAATTCTTCAAGTTTTCAACTAGGGTTTGTTTCTAAACATGAATTTCATCACAACAATGCTCATAGATTCATCATTCACTCCAGAATTTCGATTATGATTGTTCATCAAGATTTCAAAGTATCACCAAATAGCAAAATTCAACATACCTTGTGATCCTCGTGACTAGGTGATCATTTTTATGTGTTCATGCAGTAATTTGAGTCTTGATTCGAGCTTCAATTTAGTCATTTAGTGTGAACTAGGGTTTTGCTCCTTGGAGCACCCTCCTGGTCGATTAGAACATGCACACACTGTGTGTGTGTATTTTTTTATTGTTTTATTAAATAACTTTTTAAGCTATCCCACATTGGCCCCTTTTGTTTGGTTAATTATTAAGTAGGCACAACCTATTTATTTCCAATAATATTTCATCTAGTTAACTGGGTTAAACATTCCTAGTTAACTTAGTGGGTTCGAGTAGATTATAACTCGTTTTATTTTATGTCCCGTGAACTCGGGCTTTTTATAAATTTTGTTTTCTCATAGTATTTATTTTTCCTTTTTAATTAATATTAGGATTATTTGTTTAAGTCCTAATATTCACCGGGTTAAGTTTATCACTAACGACATTTTACCCGTCATTACTATTAACGTGGTTTGATTACCAAACCCGTTTTTGGGGTGTTACAAATACTTATTAAAATTATTTGATATTTTCCACAAATTTGCTACCGAAAGTAAACGGTAGAAAAATTTCCTACCATTTTGCTACTGTATCATACTAAATATACGTATTTGCATTTTTGTGGCAAATCAATCACTAAATTTGCTACCATTTTTTTTCAGTAGCAAAATTTTGGTCACAATTGCCCATTTTTCTGGTAGTGTCAACCAAGGTGCACTTACACTCATTACCAAGCACAAATAGCCCAGAACTTGGACATATCTTGAATATATCAATTCTAACCTAATTTATGTGCATCAGCCACCACCAACGAGTATACTATTACTATACTTTTGAAAAAAAAGACATGAATCGAGTGTTCGTGAAAGTGGGTGTTTTTGTGGAGTTTTTGCACTGTACAATTTTATCGAGTTTTTGAAAAACGCAATGAAAAATGTCCAAATAAAAACGCCATAAAGATCCAGTTAAAAAAACACAAAAATAATGTCTCCAATTGAAAAACGTTATGATAAAACCCAGTTTAGAAAAAAACACCATAAAATGTCCAATTGAAAAAACGCCATAAAAATCCACTTCTAGAAAAAACACCATAAAATGTCCAGTTAAAAAACGCTATAAAAACTTAGTTCAGAAAAAACGACATAAAAAACATAGTTCATTTTTTATTTGGAAAGTATATAAATAGTATACTTGTTGGAAAGATAAAAAAAACGTTGGGTTTATGGTGTATTGAAAAATAATAATCAGGTATTAAAAAGGTTATGGACGTTTAAATATGACGGGGCAAATGCCATATGATTAACATATGCACCCTTGTTTAGATCTTCCCATTCTACCCCTTGTGGTAGTTTTTAGGTCCCTAGTATTTATAAAAATATCACCGCATTAATCTCAGGCACAAATCACAAAGATCTTGTAGTTGAAAATCATTCCTAGAGTTTGTAGGGTTTGGCCATTTGAAGGCAAGCCCAACACTATATATATAATGGAAGTATTAGGAGAAAACCAATGATTATTAAGAAAACCTAGAAAACTCTAGCCTCCCGAGTTTGAGCAAAACAATTGGTTATTAAAAAATCACACATGTAATACATGTTTTAAGAGTTTTGAGCAAAACAAAAAAAAAAAAAAAAACTCCGAGCGGATATTTTTAAAATAAATAAACAAGTTTTGCGCAACGCGATGTAACATATGTTACACACATGACTATAACATATGTTACACAAAAACGTGATTATTTTAAAGAAAAAAAAAATCTGATCGGCGTTTTTTGCTCAAAACCCTTAAAACATGTATATTATATGTGTGATTTTTTTTAAATATTGGGAGATTAGAGTTTTCTGGGCTTTCTCTATAACTAATAACTATGGGTTTTCTCTCTCTCTCTCTCTCTCTCTATATATATATATATATATAGGGTAACGTTCATGCGAGAACCACCTTTATTGCGAGAACCGCGAGAACCAATGTGAACACAACCTAAAATAGCTAAAAAAACCTAACCCCCACCCCCCCCCCCCAAAAAAAAAAAAAAAAAAAAAAACCTAACCCCCCCACCCCCCCCCCCCCACCCAAAACCTAAACCCCCCACCCCACCCCCAAGCTAAAATGCTAAAAACTAAACCCCCAAAAAACCTAAAAAATTAAAAAATTAAAAAAACACACAAATTTTTTTTAATATTTTTTAAGTTAAAATCGCTACTTTTAGTAGCCAAAAAAAAAATTAAATTTTTTTTTTGCTACTAAAAGTAGCAATTTATTTTTTTTTGGCTACTAAAAGTAGCGATTTTTTATAAAAAATATTAAAATAAAAATTTGTGTGTTTGTTAGCTATTTTTAGGTATTTTTGGTTGTGTTCACATTGGTTCTCGCGGATCTCGCAATAAAGGGTGGTTCCTAACGGATCTTTGTCCTATATATATATATATAGGGAGGGGCTCATGCGAGAACTCCATTTATTGTGAGAACCAATGTGAACACAACCTAAAATAGCTAAAAAAAACCTAAAAAAACCTAACCCCCCACCTCCCCCCCCCCCCCCCCCCCCAAAAAAAAAACCTAAACCCCCCCCCCCCCCCCCCCCAAGCTAAATGCTAAAAACTAAAACCCCCAAAAAACCTAAAAAAAAAACCTAACCCCCCCCCCCCCCCCCCCAAAAAAAAAAAAACCTAAACCCCCCTCCCCCACCCCCCAAAAACCTACCCCCCCCCCCCCAAGCTAAAATGCTAAAAACTAAACCCCCAAAAAACCTAAAAAAATCTAAATTTTTTTTTTTATTTTTTTAGGTTAAAATCGCTACTTTTCGAAGCCAAAAAAAATTAAAAAAAAAAATTTGTTTAAAAAAAAAAAAATTTTAAAAAAATTTTATTTTTTTTTTTGCTTCGAAAAGTAGCGATTTTAACCTAAAAAATATTAAAAAAATCAAAAAAAAAAAATTTGTGTGATTTTTAGCTATTTTTAGGCATTTTTGGTTGTGTTCACATTGGTTCTCGCGGTTCTCGCAATAAGAGGTGGTTCTCGCATGATCTTCTCCCTATATATATATATATATAGGGTGGGGTTCAAGAGTAAACACTAGTGTATTTGTGAATTGAGGGAACAAATCTTATCCATTGTTTTACATCATCAAATCATAAAATGCACTAGTGTATTTTAATTATCAAATCCTGACCATTGATTTACACTTGGGTGTTCATAATCAAAAGATGTTCATAAATAAACCTAACCTTATATATGAGTGTGTGGGAAAAGGGTTGGATGAAAATAGTAAAACCAAAAGATAAATATTAAGTGAATAAAATACTTCTGACTTAACAGACTTGTTTGGGTTGGATAAAAAGAAACTTTTGGACTCCTTGTGTTATTTCAGTTTTAACTTTTAACTGGATCATAAAGTTTTGTATCTTTTGAAGAGAAAATCAAGGATTTAAATCTTGCATGATAGATTAGACGTTCATAACAAACTATAAGCTATTTTATACGTTTGAATAAAAGACAGCTCAAACCAAATCAATCAATTTTACATAAATACCTTAAAAATTGTGGCCTTCTGAATTCTTATATATGCCCCCTGATTACTTTAAATATCTAGAATGCCTACCACCTCAATATTCCACTATCTTTCCCCACTGAAAATTCTCTGCTTCCTCCATGATCCAAAGTGCATTCAACCTAACATGCACATATTATTCGAACCCATTGTCTATATTATTATCCAATGTTTCTACAATTAGACGTACATCTGTCTTTTTAACCAGTTTCATTTTGAATATTTTTATCTAGATGGAACCCACAACTTGTGTTTATATTAGAATGAAAAAAAGCGATATCACTAATATCACAATCTAATAAAACAACTATCATACTCCAACCATTTTTCAACTTGGTTAGATACATATAATTTGAATGGAAAAGAAAGTGATATCATTAATGTAACAAGCTAATACTACACTATTATACTCCAACCATTCATCAACTTGGTTAGATACATATAATTATAATGGAAAAGAAAGCTAAACCATCACAATTCTAATACTACAACTATCATGCTCCAACCATTAATCAACTTGGTTAGATACATGTTACAACACTTTAAACAATTGTACTTAATACTTATCTAACTTAGGTCTATTAGTAGCATGGATCATATTACAAGTACTACTTTAACTTGCATATTTTGTAAATAGATTTTACTGTAAAACACTAGCGCCCACATTGTTGTTTTTAATTTCATGTGACAACCATATTCGTCTCTCATTACGGCCTTGGTGTGTGGCGATTGTTAGCGCCTGATCCGGGATAATCGTTTAATTCTAGATTCAGCCTTTCCGTCACCCTCTCCGTTATCTCCCAACTTTCCTTCACATTTTCCTGAAGAATAATGGAAATAATCAGGGTTTGGTTTTAAGGCTTTGAATCACATACATACAGGCTCTTTTGGTCGTTGAGAGTTGATACTTTCAAGATAGTCTATTACATCTTTAGCGACTACAATCAACGACCAGGCTAGCCCACTTGGTAGAGGCTCATGCCTCTTAGAGGAGACATCCTAGATTCAATCTAGGCAAAGGGAGTTATTTAGGTAATTGGCGTAAAGTAAGTTACAAGTAAGCTTTGCCATTAAAAAAACGATCAGGAAAGAACAGTCTTAATTAAAGGACAGATCATGTATTTACCGAGTGGATATTCCTTAAATCTTTCATATGTCCAAATGATCCTTCATCCATGAGATTCAGACTTCCTGTGGGAGCACATGAATTAGAAAAGAACCCTTTTAATGCACTCGATAAACACTAAACATATTTGAAATTAACCTCGTAAAGTTTGACATAGATTTGTAGGGATCAACAAATGGATTACTTACTTGACATTGGAACTGCATTTGAGGTGGAGGAGAGGAGAAGAAGAAGCATCAGAAGAGTTACAGAAGATGGAAGCAAGCTTCTGGTTATTGCCATGGGTGCTGATAATAGACACACTTTTGTAGGTGTAAAGTATAAATCAAATATGTTGATGATAAGTGCTTCTCCCATTTGCTTTATATACTACTCTAAACCTTCCTTATTTGACAACAAATTTGGGGGAAAAATTATCAAAGTAAAAGAAAGATACTTTTATTCACTTCTCTTAAGATCTATATTTTAAATAGGTATGCTAAATGAATCTGAACCTGATTGGTAAACCTGAAATCTGAAGTATACGAGACCGATATGAGACCGGGTATAAGATTTGTCTTAAAATTTCCACGGATATAAGACGGGTAAGAGATTAGATGATATCCGACCCGATTACCCGAAACATACATACCCGTTTGCCCAAACTATACCCGTAAACAGAGGCGGAGCTAGTGTATTAGAAGGGGTAGCACGGGCTACCCGTCAACCCCGTCTATGTACAGTTTTCGTAGTGTAAAAAAAAATAAAAATTCTGGTTTTATACAAATTAAGGATACCCCTGATCCCCCAAAAAAATTAAATTGGGATGCTCCTAAATTTTTGTACTAGCTCCGTCACTGCCCGCAAACATTTTCTTTTATTCTCAATGATAGAATATACTATATTAGTTCACCAATTTTTAAAGATTCAAACCTTACAAAGAAAATGGAATGTGAAAAGAAATGGAAAAGCTTGTATAATAAAGCATTTCTATATCTAACAATAAATCATATGCATTTTACATAGTATATTCTGGTAACATTTAAACCTATTAGATTATTTAGGCAGAACTTAAGAGCAGGGGATTTCTTAGCTAAGAATATTACATAAATAACTAAATAGTAAAATATGTATTCGAGAATCCTGATATAAAATTTTTAGCAAACTAATGGATATGTCGATGCCCAACATGACTCCCCTCTCCTACGCACACCCAATCAGGTTATGCCACGTCAACTCCCCTCACACCCCAATTTGATGGCGGCACTCCTCTATTAGGTGACTTGTTTTTTTATTCAAAAAAAAGGAAATAATTGATTGGTTTGAAAAGAGGGTGGCCCCACACTCTCCCCCTTCCTTCTTCGGTGAACTCACCCCGACCCACCTCCCCGATTTGGGTCACCGCAGGGATGGCGGCGGTGTTCCCGCTAGGGGAATAGGGTCACCGAGGCCACTCCCCGCTGGTGCCCCTCTCACCCTAACTATCCGATGAGTACTTGACCAAGTATGGGATATAATTTCGCAATTGAGAATGAGATTGATATTATTTATCAATACTCGTTTCAAACACGGCCTATTGACATCCCTATTTTAAATGCATCCAAATGTCCAATGCTTTGTATTCTGATATTTATTTTCCTTTAAATATACATTTACCACTTTAGTCATGGTTAAACCATATTTGTAAATCGACCGAAACATATTTTTTTTATCGAACTTTTGTTATTAAATATTTTAGATGGTTATTCTATAACCTTATCCCGCCTCCTAGCCCAGTTGGGTATCCCCACTTGGGTTAAGTTGGGTCGGCTTCCTCCTTGGAGGTCGCCGGTTCGACTCCCGGCTGCGGCATACGGGGGGTGGGGGTCTCAATGATGGATCGTTCCTACCGAGGCATGGTGCGGTCCTGAGGGCAACCCGGTTTTACCCAGCTGTTACCCCAGCGAGTCTCTCGTGTGGGGGCAGTATGGTTTCAGGGCGGAAGTCAGCTTGCGCAACGGCCGGGGCCCGATCGGACATCGCGTCCGGAAGAACGGGGCTGACGGGGGAATGTCTTTGACATGACCCCGGAGACCAATTCGGTCTTGTACAGAGAAAGTCTCATTTCAAAAAAAATTCTATAACCTATATTTTCAAAGAGGTTGTACAGTAACTTTTTTATTATTATTTAACTGATTGTCTTTTCTTTTATATTTATTAACATTGAACTCAACATACCAATTAAGTTTCTCCTCTAGTGGAGATCAGCTAAGCTTACTACAATAAATGCAAGAGTTCAATTCCTTCTACATATGTCGTCCTTTTTTCCAATGATCCTTTGGTGGAGCGGTGGAAAGGACTTGGGCCATGTGAGTGGTCTCAGGTTCGATCCTCACCTCCATCAAAAGGTGAGGCATTGGGGTTATTCCCAACCCAAGGATGGCAAGGACTCCGGTTCAAGCCTGAGGGAACCCGAGTTTTCTATTACGGCGTATTTACTCCAGCGGGTCGCTCTGTCACAACAGGCGGTCGATTCGTGTGGAGGGTGCAACTCTTATCAAGTGGCAGGGGGTCGGAAATTTTCTCGGGGAAAGCTATGTCCCATTTCTACCGAGGCATGGGCCCCGTTAAAACAACATAGTCTTTGGGACAGAAATGGGGCGGGCCTGCGACTTGCGAGTGTGTATTAACCGTCTGTTGTGAATTACACCTTTAAAAAAAATATGTCGTCCTTTTTTCCATTTATTTGTCTTTACTTTATGAAGCAAAATTTTGACCTTTATTATTTACTACCATAACCATAAGTAATTAAGTACAATAAGCATTCCAATAGAGAGATTTAGTATTATTTTAACAATGTATCTATCTAAAAAAAAATTACAAATATAAGTAGGAACTTTGGAAATAACAAATAATTTAAAAGGAATAGGTGGATAAATAATTAACTCCTTAAAGGTTTATACTATAAAATAATACACGTTGATAACAAATTTAAGTTTGTTAATTTTATTTTTCCTAAGAACTTACAAGAACTAAAAAACGAAATACATGGTTGTAATCAATATGTTTTTCTCAACATTTCGATTTAAATATTTTGAAAAAGTAAAGTTATTTGTGCTATCGAAATATCGGGATCGATATTCGTTTATATGGATTTCGATCCTCATACTACAAACCTTATATCCTCTTTATTCTTATAAATAGTAGTAAGGTTTGCTTATAAACTATATACATAGTTAACTTATTTATTTATTTTTTTTTATTTTGATATTTGTCTAACAACTTGCTTTCGTTATCTTTTTATAAAGAAAATAAATAAAGACACAATTAGAATTTTTTCTTAACGTCCAGATATAAATTTTATTGTAAATGAAATTGTATTCGAAGTAAAACATATTTTTTATTAGGAACAAAATAACCTATGTAACTTCTTTTTTTATCGTAATGTCGTATAGGTGACAGTTTGGTATAAAATGAATTCACTACCATTCTTACTAGACATTGCGCCGTATAGCGCGGGTGTCTCACCTACTTAAGACCTAAATACAAAACCCACGTTGTTCGCTGTTTCTTGGTAATGTTGGGTGTGGCAGTTACATCTCAAAAGTCAATGAAGTGGCGTCTTTGTTTCCCACTACAAAACTTTTGTCAAAAGTGAACCAAAATGTAATGAATTTTCGCTTATTTTAAAACTTATTGTGGTGAATTAATTCATTATAAGTAATAAGTTATTGTAACTTTTTTGGAGAAAAAAAACAGTATTAGTGAAAATTATTCAAAGTACAACAAAATTAAAAAAAAAAATGTTTGTACATCGAAATCTATTTCAGTGTTTAAAATCGAAATCTATTTCACTTATGAGTTATCTTATGTTGATTGATAGCATATAAAATCAAGCAACCTAGAATTTATGTTAAATAAAAAGGTTAGCTCAAAAATGAAAATAAAGAATCATAAAACGAAGGAAATTTTGTCGTCATCGTTGCAAGTGAACTGACGAATTAAATTGGTGCTATATGATTTTTTTTTTATTTTATATAGATTGAAAAGGTACTAATAATTCAAAAAGAAAATCCAACTAGGTGCGTACAATTCCATTAAGTTAATGAATATATTGTTTTGGTTCAACTTAATTTGAAAAGCCAAGAAAACTTTATATAACAAACTCTAATTTTAAGTTAGGGAATGTAATTACATGTTTTCGAACGTTTTTAGCTAAAAAATAAAAAAAAACACCGACTAGATGTTTAAAAAAATGTTGAATATTTGTATGTTATGTTGTTTTTAGCATATGTAACATGTTACACAGAATTTTCAACTTTTTTTTTTTAAATTTCTCGGCTTTTTTTTTCCTAAAACGTTGGAAAACATGTAACTTACATTAGGGGTGAGATTTTTTTACCGAAATACCGGTACCGTACCGATACCGTACCGTACCGTACCGTACCAATCATGAACAGTAGCGATACTGGTATTAGATTTTTTGAATTTTGTAAACGCGTTGTAGGATCGTGTTTGACTCCCGAACATTGCGAATGACACGTACTACGTGTGGAATCCGTGCACGTGTGTGGACCGAACACAAGAACTAATCATAACGATGATTCTATTAAGATTTGACAAAGTTTTACATCTTGAATCACCACATTTTGCTACTTTCTCTCTCTAGATCTTGAATGCTCTCCAAAATAACAAATGGCCAAAAGTTCTAAATGAAACATATAACACTCCTATATGTAGGGTTTAATAAGAAAGGTTTTCTTATTTACATTAATGCCATTGATATATATCTAATACTCTAAAGCCTTATTTTGTTCCATTTCTTGCTACGATTCAGATTGACGGAGGCGATATACATTAGTGCACTCACAGACTCCCCCTTGGATATTGTCGCAGTCAATCTCGTAGCATCTTGTCTTTTCTCTCTCTCTGAGTCTTTACGAAGCTTTGATATCTTCAGCAACCACAGACTCCCTCTTCAAGCTTCTCTTGATTCTGCGTTCTAAATCAGCTCCCCCTTTCGGTTGACTTTTTTTCAGGCTCCCCTTTTCGTAAAGCTTCCGTGCTTTAAGATCGACACCTAGTTCTACGAATACAAGCTCCCCCTTGCGATAAGCTCGTCTTCAGACTCCCCCTTAGTCTCAGCTATCGGGATCGTAATCTGGTACTTTCATCTGCAAATCTCAAACTTTTGTAAGATATTTGACAATTTTAAGATTGAAAACTTTGCTTTAAACATAAACTAGAGCATTTCAATTATGTGACAGTGAAAGCTTTTTAGGATTTTCAGGAATGATGACCTGACTCTTAAAATATCTTTAGATCGAGAACCTGGCTCTATTGCACAAATGTAACAATATGAATTTATCCAGGATTACCCGACTCCACTCCCCCTATCAAATGACTTTATAAATTTGACAGTTTTAAGTATTCAAGCCTCCCAAATAATCTTCCAAGTCCAACTTAATGACCTTGGAGATCTCACAAACTGTTTTTGTCTTTTTCGATTTAAAACCTTCAAGTTTCAAATTAATGAACTTGTTTATTTTCATAAACACATTCAACATACCTAAATTTTGAAACTCAACTTCTCAGACATCGGTTGTCGAAAATAAAACAGAAACAAAATCTTTTTGTATTTTTCTGAAACATAAAGCAGTAAAGAAATATTTACAAACAATATTTTTGTTTGAGTTCGTGTCAGAGGATCATTTCAGTTTATGACAAATCACTAGCACCGTTGAGCTATAAACACTTTAAGATCTAAACGATTCACTTAGATTGTCAGTATACCGATCCACTTAAATTCTTACACAAAGTTCAACTGATTCGAGATACGAGATTTAGTGTTTTAGGAACTTAACTTATTCACGTGTCCCACCTCAGAATATACTCCCATATCAAGATTCCCTAGATTCAATCTTACAGGTGAATATACTAGATTCCCGTATTATGATTCCAGGATCCGGCGAGTTTGACGAAGCTTTGTTCCCGAGATGATCGGTACGATGATAAGAAATGAGTAGAAGATAGAAACGACACCGAGCAATCACTTATAATCTGGTCTCTAATCATATCTGAAAGTTACAACACCACGAGACCAGCCGGACAGCATGTCCCCTTAGGGATCCAAAAGCTTGTCCAAATGGGAACCCCAACTCCCTATTTATATGCAAAGCCTATCCACCCGAATGACCTAATGTCCATCCGTCCGGATGGACTCCATCCGTCCAGATGGACTTTACAATATACATACCCTATTCGGATAGGGCTTGGACTTACATGATGTCCATCCGTCCGGATGGACCTTAACAGTATCAAAATCGTGTCCAACTGATCCTATTCTATACAATATTCAACACACATTCTATCTAGTTATTCGCACAGTGGCAGATGTACGAATATGCACCAACAGATTCCCCCTCGGCTGTCACTGTCAAATCGTTACAAAACCATGAGTTGTGTTTGAATATTCTGGAATCTTCAACTTTTCTGCAACTTCAATCAGGCATCTTGAGATCTTCAATAGATTCCCCCTTGATTGATGATCCGGGTTTGCTTTGACAGTGTCGAGCACGTTCCCCCTGAAATGAATCTTCAGGTTTATTGCACAGTTCACGACTCTCCTCTGATTTGCTAAACTGCAACCTTCACGAACAATCACCAACTTGAAACTAGTCAATGCAGCATCCTCTATTTCAGCTTTAACCACATCCGAGCTCAGTTTTTTATATGACATGTCATCACCACGATCTCGCATTCCGCTTGCTCGATCTAAGAATGTACAAAAACTCGACCGACAATTGATAGAAACTTCAAATATTCCACTGATTAACTTCAAATCCATAATTCCGCCTGAAGATCTGATATCCCGTTTACCATGATCACTTTAAGGCACCGTAAGAATGATTGATCAGTGTAAACGATATTCTCCACAATCAGCAAATATTCATCGGACAACGAGTCATCTGGTAACGTATACTGATCTCTAAAGCATTCGTCCACAATCAGATTCACCCTCTCGGATAATCTCGATCTCGGAAGCATTCATCCACAATCAGCTTCACATCCCCTGACAATTCTGAAGTCGGAACCACCCGAATACTGTTGCAGTGTCACGAATTTCAAAAATGCTGGAATTTCAACATATGACATTGAAATTTTTATTCCCCCTCACTTTTGCAAATTCTGACATCTCTATCACTGAATTCCCCCTCAAATTGGACAATCCAGTTCTTTCTGTTCTTTGAAAAAACTGACTATACTGAAAATGTGACAATTTTTCCCAAGCGTCAGTTTTTCATCATTGCGGATTTTACGTTACGGCCCATAAATAGTCAGATAACCTGAATGATAAACATTCTGCACCAGTTATCATGACTACCCACACATTTCCACAATCTGTGATCGCATCATCAAATATGTTCGCTGAGGCCCCAGACGGTATCCTCGAACAACCCAGCTTGGTAAAAACCCAAAAAAATTTCAATCACCAATTTTTTTCTGGAGACTCACCTCGTCATTACGATCAAAAAATGCCTTTTTTAGGCATTTGTCCATCCATCCGAATGGAGTAGGTCCATCCGTCCGGATGTTCTGATATTGGAACGAGTTGACATTTTAACCCTGAATGTCCCCATCCATCCGGATGGATTCTATCCGTCCAAACATGTTCGAACATCTCAAGAACATTCCCAATCACATTTATCGATCCAAAATCTTTATTTCTGCGAATTATATGATGAAATTTCACAGGATTGTGCGAAAATCAATTCCGAATCTAATGATGTCTTTAATTTTAAAATCTATGCGTGAATTGACCTTCAATTTGATGTTTTATTCGTTTTTACATCAAAACTCCCTAAACGTTCAAAATCTATGAGCGTAGGTGATTCAATCAACTGTTAGATCGATTGAATCGGTACCGTAGCTCTGATACCAATTATAATTCCAGGATCCGTCGACTTTGACAGAGCTTTGGTCCGGAGATGATCGGTACGGTGATAAGAAATGAGTAGAAGATAGAAACGACACCGAGCAATCACTTATAATCTGGTCTCTATTCATATCTGAAAGTTACAGCACCACAAGACCAGTCGGACAGCATGTCCCCTCAGGGATCCAAAAGCTTGTCAAAATGGGAACCCCAACTACCTATTTGTAGGCAAAGCCTATCCGCCCGAATGACCTAATGTCTATCCGTCCGGATGGACTTTACAATATACATACCCTATTTTGATAGGGCTTGGACTTACAAGATGTCCATCCGTCCGGATGGACTTGTCTATCGGTCAGGATGGACCTTAACAGTATCAAAACCGTGTCCAACTGATCCTATCTATACAATATTCAACACACACTCTATCTAGCTATTCGCATAGTGGCAGACGTACGAAATATGCACCAACAAATTTCGGTAACGGTAAATAACGATATCGGTACCGGTATTTTTTCTATAAAAACCGGTATTAGTACCGAATTTTACTAAGGAATTTCAAGTGGTTTTTTGCCACTATTTAATTAATTTATCCTTTAATTTATATTTTCAATAATGGTAGATGGGTTAACTTGGGTGATGTATTTTTTCTTATAAACTAGTTGAATATTTTTTACAATCAGTTTAGTTATTTACTGTTTTTTTTTTTTTTTTGTAAATTAAACATATACGTGTTTGAATAGTTCGTGAAATGTAGACTAGGCGGATACTGGATAATAGTTGCATGATTGAGTTGATTGATTAAAACAAGTTATGTATATGTGCTAGATTATCTTGTACTCATTCACTATTAATTTTTCATTATACTGTACTTTTCTATTTAGATTTTAATTTCAAACCAATATCCCATCTCCACAGTTTTTCTTCTAAGTTGTTCATGGCATCTTTATCATCAGTAAAATGCATGGCCTAAGTGTACTCATTCCTAGCATCTTCTAGTATGATAATTTAAACTTATTTTTAATGCAATGGTTTGTATCCATCAGTTATGGAGATTAGGTAAAACAATGGGAAACACTAAAGCGGTATCAATGCAATAATGTATCGAAAAACTGGTACCGATACCGATACCTTACTGGTACCAAACTGTCGCAGCCCCCAACCCCTACCCCAGGAGCGGGAGCCGCGGATCACAGAGCTGATGATATCGGTGTTTATTAATTTAGCAGCGGAATTTAAAACATCAAGATCGTAGTTAGGAAATAAATCTCAGAGTTTCAAAACACCAAACTTTTATAATAAACAAATGAGATAAAAACCCATTTTCATTGAATAATAAACAAATGAGATAAAAACCCATGTTTCATTGAATAATAAACAAATGAGATAAAACCCATGTTTCATTGATAATACATTTATAGAGATAAACCCTAATTATTGAAAACATAATCTCCTTTTATTAGGTAACTTTTTATAGCTACTTCTTTAAGCTTTCAGTGCTCCATCGTTGGCTTCTTATAGCTTCACATTAAGTTACCTGAACGCGTTTTAAAAAGATTTTATTAGCAAGAAATACTAGCGAGTGCATCCCAGTTTAATCAAAACAAGCTTTTATAACTTTACAGTATTGAGAGTGATTACAATGTTTATTTCTACCAATATACTCATTCAGTATTTGTCATGTTGGCAGTTCCATGATTGTGGTCATGTTACTCATTGGCTAACTCATTGTCCAATAGTAACGGATTACTAGTAGTGTATACAAAACCCCACATACCGGCAGCAATTGTAGAATACACAAACTCAATCACTGTAAGTATAACTGAAAACATTTTAGGTTTTGTAAAACAGTTTGGTAGAAAAAGAGAATGACTCACTTTGTTGACTTCGGTATTTCTAGAGCTTCATGTTGGTGTTCTTGGTTATTATCTATTAAAAATAAACAATGCACACATTTTAGTAAGATAACCCAAATCACATTAGCCATATATCACAAGACAGAACTCCAACGAACTTAGTCAGGCAGAGCCTCGACATGCGTTACGAAGTCCTAGATCAATCGGATAGGGTAACGAATTAGTGATCGGGGGTTAAAATACTTACAACGAGGCAGAGCTTCGTGTTTTAGGGATATAATATCGAGCAACGTTTAGCTATTATGGGGACAGAGAGAAGAAAAGAAAATGAACGATGAAGACTGAGGCCGATCGACTCCTTTTATAGGCTGAATTCTGGTTCCCTCGCGCCCCTCGACCTACTGGGGTCTGGGCTTCGCGCCCCACGAGAGACCTAGGCTAGGGCTTAGGTCTGTTTAGTCACAAGTGTAGCTTCCCCGTGTGTCGTGCCACGTGGCACATTGGGAGGCCGGCAGGTACATCTCGGCCGCGCCCAGTGAACCACAGGGAAATCCTTGTCGCAGCCCGCGAGGGACCATGTTTCTTTGTTTTATTTGTTTTTTTTATTAAAACTAAAGTTAATCGGGTCCAGTTCTCGTGTACGGGGTGTATCAGGAGTGTTTTTCGAGGGTTGTTATACAAACCGATATATGTGGTACGGTATTCGGTATCCACTTTTCCTTTATTTCGGTATCGGTATCGGTATGGTACCGATCTCATCCCTAACTTACATTCCCTATTTTTTTAGAAAAAAAAAAGTTTGTTACATAAGGTTTTTACAAAGTCTTCTTAAGTTCTTTCAACGTAGGTGTGTTTTCTCTCTATAATTCCCTTATGTATGTGTGTGTGTGTATGTATGTATGTATGTGTGTGTGTGTGTATGTATGTATGTATGTATGTATGCATGCATGCATGTATGTATGAACAACATTTTTTTTCTTTAAGTTTCAATTTCACCCCGTAATACATATGATATACGTCTTTAACACATTTAATTTTTTATTTGTTTTGATTTTTCTTTAATAACTTATGCTCGTTAACATTTAAAAACAATTGAACACACAATTATGCTTTTTTCCCTCATGTGTTGGTATAAATTTTGTTGAAACAAAGTTGCATTCCAAATATAGTTTTTTATTGGTATTGTAAGTTGTATCAAGAGGTTGTACCATATATCGTTGTCGTGACAAAACGATCTGATTCTAACTGAACAATATCAATACCGATATCGATATTATCTAAACATGTATATGTTTGTTTTTATGATTTCCGAATGATGTAAACTCATGACGATATTCTTATAGACATATCACGCCCTTTTTAGACTTTTTCAGATGATATACCAAATGTTAATACCATATTAATATCGTAACAAGTTTAACCGAATTTAAATTAGCTTTATAAATGGTACCTTTACACAAATTTTTTTGTTAAACTTCTTTTTAATAAAACATGTAATATGGATGAAGGTGCGTGGAAAAGAGTCAAACCGCGTGACAAAAGTTAACCAAAAGTGGGATCGACAAATAAATAAGTCAATACAAAGGTCAACTCATGTCCACTCATGTCTTTATAACTTTTTAGAATTAATTAAAAAGATACGTTCCTTCCTTTAAACAAAATCATCGTGTGTGTTTTCACTCTTTCATCATATTTATTTATCCATATGTTAATTTATGGGAAAATAGCCAAAATGGCCTTGACCCGGTCAACTTTTCCAATATAGCCAATCCAGACTTCTTGCGGAGACGTCTGAAACATGCTCAAACGTCTTAGCGGCTAACCAACCAAAACCTGCCACATGTCCGACAGAACAGTCAGACGTCTTGACGTCTTGGCTGAGACGTTTCAAACGGCTTGAGACGTTTTAAAAGCTGAGCGTATAAGCTGCTACTTTTGCATGGCTTGAGACGTTTGAAGCCGGCTTTGAGACGCCTCAACACGGCTTGAGACGTCTGAAATTATTACTTTTCTTTAAAAAAAAGTTAAGACGTTTCATTAAACCTTGAGACGTTTGAGACGTTTCACGGTCTCCAAAGTTCATAAAGTTTTTGAATTTAGATGATTTAATTAATATAGTTTAATATAAGGTAACGAGTATACAAATACAATATAAGATCAAGTTATAGCAGCTCCGAGACGGAGGATAAACTGGTTAAGACGTTTGGTTTATACACGGGTGGTGCGGGTTCGAATCTCACAAAGGGCCGGTTCTAACAAGAAGACCCCCTTTTTGATATTTTTAAGTTTTATTAATTTAGACGTTGTTTTAAATATATAATGAGTATATAAATATAATACAACTTCAAGTTATAACAGCTCCGGGCGGAGGATAAACTGGTTAAGACGTTTGGGTTATACACGAGTGGCGTGCGTTTGAATCTCACTAAGGGCCGGTTCTAACAAAAAGACCCCCTTTTTGATAATTTTAAGTTTTTTTTTTAATTTAGATGTTTTGTCTTTTTTTCTGAATGTAATGTTATTTTTTTTTTGTTTTTTTTAATGTAATGTTTAGATAATTTAACGGGTTTTATTATCATTTTTTTAAAAAAAATTTAAGACGTTTCATTAATACCTTTTAGACATTTGAGACGTTTCATGTTATCCAAAGTTTTTTTAAGACATTTAATTCCTTGAGACGTTTGAGACGTGTCCCGTTTTCCAAAGCTCTTTTTAAGACGTTTGAGACGTTTCCCGTTTTCCAAAATTATTTTAAGACGTTTTAAAGCTCTTTTTAAATGGATCACAATTTTCAACCCCCTGTTATACACAACGTTTTCTTCTTCCCCATATCTTATACCCCATTGGTGTTCACAGCTCAAAAAAAAAATGGGCAGACCCCCTGATTCAACAACCGGGTTCAAAGAAAGTCAAGAAGTCATCTACAACGGGTCTAAGAAGTCATCTACAACGGACACAGATCTTCTCCCTTTTAATGGGATGAGATCAGATATCCCCTTTCACGTGCTATGCGGGGTCGATCGGGTTCAAGAACTCATCTACAACGGACACGTGAAGGGGTTAAACGGGTTGTTCGGGTCATGACGGTTCTGCCCGTTTAGGGTGGTGGATGAGAGTTGGTCTAACACAATGGGCTCTCACCAATGTGTTTGCCAGATCCTCTACCATCACCGATGACGTAGAACCGCAGAACCAAATGTGAACAACCCGTTACATATCACCTAGGCCAAAATAAATGTGGGTTGATGGAACTTACCAGTTCACGGCCCATATTTATTCCTAGGTGTTTCGATGCAAATTCCGGAATCAAAATCCGGATCTCCTACCCCATTTTAAATTTATGGAAATAGCGGTTTGGTGTATTCTAGTTCAAATGATTATATTTGTATGTTTTTGTGTTATGTTTTTTATGTACTTTGTATTCAATGATAATAAAGTTATAAATTTTACTAATTTACGTTTGAATTCTTGTTCAATTTACGTTTGGAAAAGTTGACCGGGTCAAGACGTTTCAATGCTTAAAGACGTTTGAACAGCCTATTAAATGTTAAGACGTTTCAACATGCAAAGTTATATTAAATTAAATATTTATTAAACCAACCCCACTATATATACCATAATCCTAAACACACAGAAACACACACGCCGTTCTTCTTCTACTTTCTTTGTTCAACTTTCTTCTACACCACACACAAGCAGACATGGCTTCTTCCTCGTGGTCCGAAATTGAGGACATTGCATTGGTGGAGGCTTGGGAGGAGGTGTATACTAATCCTCCTCGTCGAGGGCAGGGGGGGTCTATGGGTCCGGGTGCAACAATATTTTGCACAACTTCGTGGTCCAGACCACGGCCGCACCGTTGACGCCTTATCTTCAAGGTTTCGGGTTATACGCTTGGAGTGTAAGAAGTTCGAGGGTTACTACAAGGCTGTGGAGGATTCATCCCAGGGCCTTAGCGAGGAGGACATCAAGGCGGTTGCCCTCATCAACTTTCGCCACGGTGAACGACATGATTTCAAACATGTCGCGCAGTGGGAAACGATTAGGGTTTGGATTTAGATGGTTTGTTTTTTTTTTTTTAATGTAATTTTTTTTCTTTTTTATATTTTCTTTTTTTAATGTAATGTTTAATATGTATTTTCTTTTTGTTAATATAATGTTTTATATTTTCTTTAACGGGTTTGGACTATTTTAGGTGCTAAATTGTCATTTTTGAAACTATATAAATACAAGGGCTAAAAGTGCAATTATTGCAAACTAGAATTTTAGGGTTCTTTTTGCCATTTTTGAAACTTATTTATAAAAGAAAATAAATTAATATGTTTTATAGAGTCCAGGGTTCATTTGGACAATTTCTTGAACTTATACTCCAGGGACTGAAATTGATATTTTATAAACTTATATTAACTATAGACACTAACCGGGTTAGTGTTTATATAAGAATTTCTTATTAAAACAATAACTCAGTTAAGATTTCTTAACTTGTTTTAAATATATAATGAGTATATAAATATAATACAACTTCAAGTTATAACAGCTCCGAACGGAGGATAAACTGGTTAAGACGTTTGTGTTACATACGAGGGGCGCGCGTTCGAGTCTTTCTAAGGGCCGGTTCTAACAAGAAGACCCCCTTTTTGATATTTTTAAGTTTATTTTTGTTTTTTTCTTTATGTAATGTTTATTTTTTGGGATCCCTTATTTTTTTTCTTTTTTTTTCTTTTAACTGTTTACGGGTTTAATTTTAATTATCGCCGTTTTTAAAAAAATTTTAAAACGTTTATTAATACCTTGAGACGTTTCAGACGTTTGAGACGTTTCCCGTTTTCCAAAGCTGTTTTTAAGACCTTTGAGACGTTTCACGTTTTCCAAAGCTATTTTATATTATATTTAATTAAATAGTATATAAAAGGAATTAAAATCCATATCCTAATAGCTCCTAGTAGGAGGATAAACTGGTTAAGGCGTTGCGGTTCTAAACGAGAGGCGCGGGTTCGAATCTCACCAAAGGGTCGGTTCTAACAAGAAGACCCCCTTTTTGATATTTTTAAGTTTATTTTTGTTTTTTTTCTTTATGTAATGTTTATTTTTTGGGATCCCTTATTTTTTTTCTTTTTTTTTCTTTTAACTGTTTACGGGTTTAATTTTAATTATCACCATTTTTAAAAAAAAAATTTAAAACGTTTATTAATACCTTGAGACGTTTCAGACGTTTGAGACGTTTCCCGTTTTCCAAAGCTGTTTTTAAGACCTTTGAGACGTTTCACGTTTTCCAAAGCCGTTTTATATTATATTTAATTAAATATTATAATCCTAAATAGTATATAAAAGGAATTAAAATCCATATCCTAACAGCTCCTAGTAGGAGGATAAACTGGTTAAGGCGTAGCGGTTCTAAGCGAGAGGCGCGGGTTCGAATCTCACCAAAGGGCCGGTTCTAACAAGAAGACCCCCTTTTTTATATTTTTATGTTTTTTTTAGTTTAGATGTTTTTTTTATTTTTTTTCTGACTGTAATGTTTATTTTTTGGGATCCCTTATTTTTTTTTCTTTTTATATTTTCTTATTTTTTTAATGTAATGTTTACTATGTAATTTTTTTATATTTTCTTTTTCATATTTATAAGTTTCTAAAATATTGGCTTTTAAGCAATAACTTTAAATTACCAAACTTATTACATCCTAAAAAACGATACAAGATAAATTTATATAACATCCTAAAAACGCTAGCTAAAGATAAATTTTCAAAGTTTCAAACACAGAGATGTGTTCAAAGTCTTCGTCATAAAGTATTGCGTAGTCATGCAGGGCTTCTTCAATGACCTCTTCTTCAGCCAGGTTGTTGTGTCGATTTTGTTTTTTAACGTTCTTGTACCTTCCTAAGAAACGGCTACATTTGAAGCGTAGGAAAGCACAGCGAGTGTTGACGTCATTGGCGCTACGGGTCGTTTGCTACACGTGAATGCAGAAATAGTTCATAACCTGACCCCAGAACGCGGGATCGGAAATTGAGTAATTGCCTTCATCACGAGCGGCGGCGTAGGAGACGGCAATAGCAATGTCTTCTTCGTCGGTCCAAGAATCCATGATTTTGTTAACAAATTTCGAGTTTGAGGTTAAATTGTGATTGGATTTTGTTAAATGGCAAGAATGCTTATGCCTATTTATAGTGGGTTCATTGATAGTGCACTATTCATTAAAAATTAAAAACAGGTATTTTATTGCATAAACTAGACAACATTTGGACGGGGTAAACACCGCCAAAAATACAATTTTTTTGCAATGAATTGTCTGTACGACAAAAAAAATTTACAAATGTCTCCAGTTATATTTATTGGTTTATCCGTAAGCAGATGCTCCATAAGCATACACAGGTAGACAGCTTCATTCCCTTCGATTGATGTGTTAGATACCACGTAGTTGTCATTGATCTCGGCAATGATACATTTTTCTGGTTTTCCCGTTTTTTCCAATATTGCAAATGCACTAGTAATGCTCCTAAGTAAACTTTGACCTTCGTCAAACGGGGGTGAATAACGTTTATGTATTTATTGCCGACACAAACATCTTCGCACGGGTAACACACCAACTCCTGTGACGATAACTCTAGTCGAGCTAGGAGCCATTCGTTATTTTCTAACGGTAACGGAAAGAAGACGTAATCCACTTCGAAGAAAGAAGGAAATGGGTGTAATTTGCCATTGGCATATTTAACAACGTTTTTAGGAATAGAATCTAACAACGTTTCATAAAATTGTGGTGGAAGAATTGTCCACCGCAAGTTTAACAACGAATCCCTTTGAATATTTATGTTTCTATTCCTCCAAGCCATTAGCCTTCCCACCCATCCTTCAATATGCTGTATAAGTTAAAATTAATTAATAACGACAAAAAAATTAAAGATTTAATAAAAATATTAGGAAGAATAATTAACTGTTGGCGTTAGGATGCCGCCACAGCGAAAACCTAATAGAGTCCCCCAAATTTTTTTGTCTAACTCTATTGATCTTGTGAAAACTGCTGAATAACAGAACGGCGCATCCCCATTTCTGTAGAATGTTTCCACGTCTTTTGACCAGTTCTCACTTTCGTCGTCTGGAATTGCCCATGTACCAGCCCGGTGGAGGTGAAAACTTTGTCGATTGTGTACAAAGTGGCTTTCTTCATTTCGTTGTGGAACTTCAGAAGAACTTTCACCCTTGGAACTTCTCCATTTTTTGAGAATCCAAGATGATGATTTGTTTGATGGTTGCGAGCAGTATACATCATTTTTATTTGACTTAGACATTTTTGCGACCTCCAGAAATGTACTCAAATATTATACTTAAAGGGAAGAATTCTAATAAATTTATTAAAGGAGAATTTTGGTCAAGACGTTTCACGACTTTAAAGACGTTTCAGTGCAAATTTAAGACGTTTCAGGACACGTGGCAAACATGCAGAGACGTTTTGGGAGATTTAAGACGTCTCAGGATGTGACACGTGGCTTGTTAAGACGTCTAAGACGTTTCATTCTGACATTTAAGACATTTCCCACTTTTCGAGACGTTTCCCACATCCTTGAGACGTTTCCCGCTTAAAGTTAAGACGTCTGAACTGCTACTTGAGACGTTTCAGACATGCAAACCGTTTGATGAACGACACGTGTTCAAGTTCATTACCCCGTCTAGCCATCGTGTGACACGTGTCGTGAAAGTGTTTTGACATTGGAAGTGTGGGTTGTAGTGTTTCATTTTGACCGGAAAACGTCTTCGGGACCACCATTTCATTTAGGACCATCTTGAAGAAAGACCCGAAGACCATTGAAGATCCGAAGAAAGACCCGGCGATCGTTGAAGATCCGACCAAAGACCCGAACCGCATTGAAGACCAGACGACCGTTTCGTTTCTGTTGCCGAACTACCACGTTGCCCGTTGACTCATAATGGATCCAAATTACTTCGGTTACCCACCCATGGGTCGTCCAGAGCACATGCAACCTGATCACGTCATGCAAGACGTTCGAGAACATATTGTCCCACGTGTACCGGTGATACTATATACTTTATCTTTTTTTGTCCCGTTTTTGTTTCCTTTATTATACTGTTTTAGTATTATTTTAGTATATTTTCAATTGTTTTTTTGTTTCATTTGTTACTTTACAAGGCCAAAAAGATCAAGGTTCGGCAAAAGTGGGATATAGTAAACATTTTGAAGAAAAGAATGCCGGCAACTACTCTTACTCGGTGTTGCACAATTGCAAGAGCCTACACCTACACCCAGATTAGGGATTACATATTGCCTAGGCCAAGAAATTTTAATGTTTACCGCGAAACAATTTTGTCTTATAACGGGGTTAAGGTTTGGGTTCACTGACTGGACACCGATTGACCACCCTGGCTCATTTAAAAACCGACATTTCCCGGGCCGTGAAAGTATTGCTTTCAAACGAATAAGAGATATGTTTGAAGGTCCGATGCAATATAGCAACGAAGATTGCACAAGGATATGTCTACTGATGCTTTTGGGCCAAGGGTTTTTAGGGTTGCAGGATTCAAATGCAATCGATAATAAACTGTTACACCTGGTGGATAATCTGAATGACTTTAACCAATATCCATGGGGTAACTATTTTTGGGAGAGCACGTATACGAACGCGTATGATATGCATGTTCGTCAAAAGGAAGACACGAAGGGTTTTTCGTTAGACGGTTTTGTTTGGCCCTTTAAGGTACGTGGGAAATCGTATATATATATAAGTGTAATGTTCGTTTTAAATTGTACACTAATACCTATTAAATATGTTAATGCATTTACAGATGTGGATTCTAGAGGTATTTCCGGAATTCAAACAAAGGAGGGGGTATTTCAGTTGTCATACCATTCCGAGATTTTTAGGATGGCAAGAAGGACAAAAGCTGATGAAGGGTAGTGTTGATGGCATCTTAGCGAATGCAATAACGGTAAATTGCTATATTATAAAATTTGATTTATAAAAAAATAGATTTTATAAAAATTATAATTTTTTAAAATTTGATTTAGAAAAATTAGAATAACCGATAAAATAATAAAATTATAAAATAAAAACTGTTAAAAGTATAAAATTATAAAATAAAAACATTTTTATATGAATTTTCAAAAAAAATTGTTAAACGTTGAGGATTATATAATTTTATAAATTATAAAATTTAAAAAATAAAATCGACGTTTAACAGTTTCAACCGTTTTTGAACCATTTTTAAATGTATTATGTGTATCAACTTATTTTTTAAGTTTTTTTTTCAACCTTTAATAGTTTTTAACATTTTTTTTTGTAAAATGTTTGGTTTCATTCTGATAGAAACTTCAATATAAACCGCTAAACTTCCTGCTACCAACGTTGTCTGAGGTGGAGACACAGTGGTACGTTTCAAGCTCGGATTATTTGGATCATGAACGTCAAATGTATCATCCTGCTATGGCGACTGAATTAACCCCTCCAGTGCAACATCCAATCCACCCGAGTCAAAACTACGGCCAGCCAGGGAAGGATATCTTCGCCGACATGTTCGGCGAAGATGAAGTGCCGGTTCATGTGCCTCAAACGCACAGATTTTCACCTGAAGTACCGGTTCAGACGCATGATATTCCGTTAAACACGGCTGACTTGCAACGGGATGCTGCGCCCGGTCAGTTTTCATCTGGATTTTATTCTGAAGAGCAACTTGTCTCTAAATTTCAGTCAATGATGTTCTCAAACAACCAGGCGTTGACTGACATGATCACGTCGCAGTTGTTGCAAACTTTTCGTATGGCTCCGGTTAATACTCCAAGCCACATACAAACACCGATGGAACAATCGCAAAAACAAGATGATAATGTATTCATCCAAAAATCCCGTTTATTTGGTTATAAAAATCTAAAAAATAAACTTTTTTAAAAATGTTTCTAACATTTTATAAAATTTTGTAGGCGGGAGCTGATTCCTATTTTAACTTCGATAATGATGTGTATCATGTGTCTCCAAATCCGGAAAATGTTACCGAAGAAGCCTTAAGTTTGGGCTGCGGATATGTTTATTTTAGTTATCCAAGTACGTTTTGTTAATTTACCTCTTAAATTAATGTTATTGTAGTATGAGGATCCGGAGATGATGAAACTGAGGCGGTCCGAAAGGCTTGTGAAGCCCGCCAAGGCTATGCTATCACCGTATGTAGTTTACAAAAACATCAAACGGAAGCAAAAAAAGATAGAAATTCATGAAGATAATTTATTAAAAAAGATAAAAAATTGGGCACCAACTAGCGGCGCTAGACAACTAACCCTCACAGCAGGCGGCTTTGTTGGTCCTGATTTCTGGGCGGCATTGCTAGGCACTGACGGGTCCGGCTGGTTAAGCGATGAGGTAAGCAGTATAAATTTAATTTTTTTAATACTAAGTATACTAACTTTTCCTATAAACTTTACCTAAAATTGTCCAACCTTATTACAGCACCTTTTTGGATGGATGCTACACATGTATCATTCAAGAAATCCATCCGACCGTTGGTCCATTTTACCCCCATATTTCCAGATGCATTGTGAAACATTGGATCAGAAGTTCGAATGTTACTTCAGCGAGGCTGTCGAGCCTTTTCCTCCGATATCTAGCGTTGACGAGGTGTATGTACCGTTGTTCATACCATCACTTCACTAGTTTTTAGGAGTTTTCAACCTGGTTAAGCAGACCCTTACTATATACGACAGGTAAAAATTTATAAACGCTGGTTTTTTTTACCTGATTATTTAAGAGTTTTACTTAACGGTCTCTCAAAAGGTATGACTTTAAAATTATCAATGCTCGTTTTTTTTGTAGCTTGATGGGCATGCGAGAATTGGCCCAAAGAAGAAAGGAAGTGGTTTGTTTTATAAATTTTGTTTTTGACCATTGGCTTCGTATGCATGGTTACTATGACAACAAACCTTTAACGTTAAAGTATCCGTTTAAAATAGTATATGCAAATGACGTGCCACAGCAGTCAGGACCGTTAGGGGACTGTGGGGTTTGGGTTTGTATATTTCTAGACCGGTTGATTAACAAAAAACCACTAAATGATGGTGAAGACACAGAAACAACGGCTACAAGGATGAGGCTCCATCTTTCGATACTTTTCTACAACTCGCTTATTCCTAAACAATCAGTCAACGAGACAGAAGAGGACGATATTGAATTTATTTAATGATTTGTATTGATTTATATTTTATAAAACAGAATTCATTATATATATTTATTTGTATATATGTTTCGATGACATATTAAGTAGGCAAAACTTCATTTATAATTAAATTATATTATATTATATTTATTTATATATTTATTGTGAACATGTGTGTGTATATATGTGTGCCCTCACTATGTGAGCAATGCCACACCAGATGTCTTACTCAAATATTCCTCATTGCGTGCAACGCACCATCTGGATAAACCAAAATGATCGGTTTGAACATCGGTCGCCAAATATTCTGGAGTTTTACTATGACGGCGATACTCCAACTTGCAACTCAACCTACATGGGTAAAACACCTCTCGGAAAAGAATGGTGGGGCGGATTACTTGGATTTTGTGGAAACGGATTTATTCAGGAAACGGTACCTTCGAAATACCTTTCCTGTTAATGATAGTGTTTTTTTTAGTCAAAGTTTAACCATATTTTCCTCAGCATATCAATGCATGGTGTAACAAGCTAATGTATCAACGGGAGCTTCACAGACGGTCAAGGGCGATGTCGTCAAAGGATTATCGATGGACAGTAGTACGCCCTACTTTTTTTAACATGATAAGAGAACAAAATAGAGAGGCCTACGGATATGGAGACGGTTCAAAAGAAAATTTTCCTCCATTTTGGGACGTTGATACGGTATGTACGCTTTTTATAAATTTGCAAACCTTCATTTTAATAATTTTTAAAAAAGACTTTCTGTTTAAAGAAATTAGCAATTTATTTATTTTATGTTATATAAACAAATATTGATTTTTTAAATAATTTGTAGCTTGAAAAATAATTCCCTAAAAATAATACCTTTTCCGGTGCTTATTTACGTTTCATTTTTTTGCAGATTTACATGCCCGTAGCGCATGTAGAAAACCACTGGTTACTTCTAAAAATAAATATGCGTTCGCTTAAAATATATGCTTATTTTCCCGATAACTGTAACCTAAGTAATTGCGGAGAAGGATTTTGCATACACAGGAAAATACATCAAATTCTAAATTCTTTTAGAATTTGAATCTCCATTCGTATGGTTTCTGGGCCGTATATCGTACTGGAAACACTCGGGGATAGAGAGTGTAGAAGCCTTAGAGTATTGCGGGGATGTTGTGTGGCCTGACCACAGAGCTCATATTGGCCGAAACTCAGGTGTTATCATATGTATGCTATTGGAAAATCTAGTTTACAACCGTTCATTGACATGGAACAAAGTAAACATGCAGGATGCTTGTGTCAGATATAGACGCTACATGGCTGATGAACTCTACGCCGGGCGCTACACACCTACTAATTTTTTAAGGCTGGACGTACGCATTGTAAAATTTAATTCTTACATAAATTAAAAGTACTAATTACTATTGCGGTTACGAGAATTTGTTACATGATTTTCCTAATTAAAAGATAAAAAAAACTAAGCTATTATTAAAATTCTGCTAAATTATAAGATGGACAAATGTCATCCGTTGGACTTTGGGTTTCTGTCTCTTTCCCTTTTCCTTTGTCTGATGATTTACGTGAACGAATCTGTGATGGCACTGGATCTAAACAAACGTCACGACGATGGCCGTATGTTCGACACCGCGAACAATATACCTGAATGGGCTCTTCCCCACGAGACAAGATTCGGGTGTTTTCTTTTGGACGACCAGACTGACGTTTTGTAATATGCGGCGGTAATACACTGCCAATGCCTTGTGGTATCACCCATTCAGACCTATGAGGCAGAGGATTAATCGATTCTTCATACGTTTTTTTTGTATACTTCGTTTGAATAACACGAGAATGCATAATGACTGCAGTCATGTTCACCCAAAAATCTTGAAACAGCAATCACATGCCCACAAGGTAGACCAGAAACTTGCCAGACACGGCAGCTGCACGAACGATTCAAAAAATCAACTAAACCCCTTTTCTCACCGTCTTCAACAAGAAAACTGTCTGCTCGGATACCTGCAACAGTCCAGGTTCTAGACCCTTCAATTTTCTTTAAAATTTTCTTTTGTGCCCACTGAGTCAGTGAGTGGCTCTCCTGCATGCCCTCCAGTCGACGGTCATAAAACCATTTTTGTACGGACTCGCGGAAGAATTCGATAAGTTGCGTTATCGGCATCTTACGTGAGAATCTAGACAAAGAGTTAATAGACTCCGCACTATTAGATGTCATATAGTGGTATCGATTGCCGGGACAATGAGCTCTTGCCCATCTACCAAACCCAATATTTGTTAAAACCCGGCGTATTCTAGGAACGGCAACACACAATGTAACACCCCAAAAATGGGTTTGGTAATTTAAACCCGGTTAAGATAAAGGAACTGGTAAATATACCGTGAGGGGTAAAAGTGAGCCCGTAAATGAATATCAACTAGGAAATATGTTAAGACATTAAAGTGTGCAAATAGATGCTTAACCATATATATTTAAAACTTAATACTTGAGGGACCAAATGTGCATAAGTTGAAAGTGGAATAATGAAAGTTAAAATTCTCTAAACACAACACATACATCAGACGTATGTGTGTGTGTGTTCGACATTAGGAGAAGCAGGAAGAACAAAACCCTAAATACTACTAATCCACCAAATTAGAAGAGAAATTGAAGTGTAAAATTGATGCATGTATCCAGATTTATGATCCTCTAAGTGTGCTCAACACCAAGTAAGTTGAATTTTATGCTTTAGTGATGTTTAATGATATGGGTTATGTGTAATCCATGGATGTATTGCGAAATTAAGCATGAATATTAGTTAATTTCAACATAAGGAAGTCGTAATGTGCTTGATTTTGACTATATTGATGGTTTGATAAGAAACCCATTTGAAATTGTGATGATATAACTAGTGATGATGATGTATGTGTTAATTCTTGATATAGTTTGATGAGTAAGGTTAATATATATGCATAATGATGTTATAATAATCTGAATGTTTGAAGAATTCATGTGTTTGTGATGTTTTGCCATGATTTTAGAAAAGATTTTGTAGAGATGTGCTTAATAGGCTTGTACATTTCGCTAGATAAGTAGTATGCACATAAGGTGTTCGATGAAATGCTTGAGCTGAATTGATTATGTATGAATATGAAGAATTTTAGATTTAAAAGATCTAATAATGGCGTGGAATATGAATATGAGTAATGAACGTTAGAGTGAATGATGTGAATGCGTGTAAATGATGTATAATGTGAAAACTAAATGCAAATGTGGTACACCCTTTAGGGTCGAAGAAAGGAGGAGAATCAAGTCAAGCGAAAACATTAGGAGCGCACGACTCCGGTAAGTTCTTATGAACTTCGTTTACTCTACTAGTAGGTTTATGAATGATATTTATGATAATATGAATTCGTACAATTTTCCGTTGTAGATTAAAATTGGTTAGATGCAAGAAATTATACTTGAAGAAGGTTTTAAAATTGATGTGTAGCGAATATGAACCAACCCATCTAAATGGGTTGAAATGATTAGTGGAATGATTCTCATAATGTTTATATATTGACTTGTTCATAACGGGTCAAATAATGTAAGTGAACTCCGAACTTACCCTTTTGTTTGGTAATGTAATTATGATATATGGTAATTATTGAATGTAATATAAGAAGATATGAATCGATGTTATTACTAAGTTAAGTTTTAGTTGAAATGGGTCGGAAGTGGTTAAGAAAGAAATTCGATTAAGTTTGGGTAAGAAAGGGAACTTACATAATGAATTATGCATAAACATGAATTAAGGAGTTATATATGTAGGATGTAAATTGTAAGTACGGGTGTGAATAGAAAATGAATGCATGCTTGAGAGAGGTATTTAATTATATGCTTGAATGAATAAGACGAGTTATGCGTATTTGAGGACACGTCCATATGAAAGGAAGCTAATGATACTAACCGTTTTTCTATTGAGAATTAATGTGAAGCATAGGCAGGTTAACAATGGAAGTAAAGGTTGACTCTGCAATCCGATGTGAGTGATCGAATGGATGGATGAAGGAGCTAGTATAAGAGAAAGCATGATATGTGGACGCTTTATTATGCATGTGTTAATGTTTTTGTATTATGTCACCGGTTACTAATGATGAGATTGAATGTGGTGACTGCAGGTTGTACAGGGTTATGGATGTTTCATCAAGAATTGTACGCGGTTGAAGATCGAGTCAAGACATGGATTGTACGTGGGTGTGTATGTGGTCACTTAATTCGATATATGTATATTAGTTGTTAATCAAATTTTAGAAAGGGATTAATGTATTTAAGTGAAAGAAAGAATATCATTAAAGAAATTTTAATTATGTGTTTTCTACTGCGAATCTTGGGTTTTAACGTGTTAGGGCTTACACACAAAGCATTGAATGACTCGTTAAAGTCAGACATACGATAAGATTTACATCTCTTCCACCATAGTGCCTCGTATTCTTTTTTTTAGACGACGACAAACGTAAATTCATCATTAAATGACGAAAACAACACCCGTGGTAAACACATGGAAACACGTTTCTAACACCTACATGTATAGAATTCGCCCTATCCGAAATGATCGCCATATCTGCTATTTCACCAACACAATCTCTAAGCTTTGAGAGAAACCATGTCCAAGATTCACCATCCTCGGATTTTCCTATGCCATAAGCAACTGGTAAAATCTGATTATTTCCATCCATGGCCACTGCTAAAAACAACGTCCCTTTAAATTCACCCTTTAGGTGTGCCGCATCAACGATAACGACCGGTCTTAGATTAAACATAAAGCTACGAATCTGAAAATTAATGATAACAAAATAAGATCAAAGCCATGTTATTCTAAAAAAATAAGAACAAGTACAAACGAAAAGGTGTAACTTACCACAGCACCTAACGCAACAAAAACCATTTCAAAACGACTCTGCTCATCAACCAAGATGTGAGTAACGCTTCCAGGATTTGCAAGCTTCAAATTGTAACAGTATATTGGTAGTTCGGCAAAAGAGTCTCGGGTTATACCTTGTAGAAGTTCAAGTGCATGGCTTTTACCACGCCAAGCTTGAAGGTTTGTTATCTCAACCTCGAACCTTTGTCTAAAATATTTGACAATCTCTTTCGCTCGATATATCCTACCACTGTCTTTTAGTTGTTCCTTTAAAAAGTGACCCAAAACCTTTGGGTTAGCCTGACGGAAATGTGGGTGTGTTTGCGTCTTTGAACATGTGTGTCTATCATTCATATGTTTAACAAAAAATAAACTACCACCAGGAATAGCATATGCCTTAAATCGCCATTCACAACCATCACCGATGCATGACACTTCATACCGTGTCTTAGATGATCTATCAACTTTAAACTCGAAATGCTCTAACAAACATTTCTTTCCCAATTCAAGTTTCATCTCTTCTTTGTTATTGAATATATGACCGGCCTCAAACACTATAGATGAAGAAGCTGATTCGTTTTTAGACGTGGATGATTTTTTAAAATTATTTTCTAAAATAGGACAGTCATCGTTTAAAACATAAACACTTTCTTTTACTGAAATATTTAGATCTGGAGTTTTGAAGTTGTTTAAAGAAGAAAAACCAGAGGAACCAACACCAGACTCTTGAATAACATATAATTTATATAATTCAAAAGGATTCTGCATCGCCAAATAAAAAAAAATCTAACATCTCGATCATTAATTATATCGATCGGATCAGTAAACGTAGACATCCGGTATGACAACCGTGTAATGTTTGGAGTATAACACATCTTAGAAACATAGTTTAAAAAACTATTATATGAATGACCTGTTTCAATTTCTAAACCACGTCTCCTTGAATCGCCATCAGTAACATACTCAATGTTTCCGTTAGTGACATCCCACTTCCCCCCAGTAAAAACAACAAACTTGACCCTCATGTTGTGAGATAATTACTAAAAAACAAACTTTTTGAATCTTAGATTTAAACTTCAAATACGATTTTTCATAATGTATAGTATTTATAAATAAGGGATCGCTATAAATAAATGGAAAACGTCTTGAAATCCTACAAAACGTCTTGAAAACGCACAAAACGTCTTCAAATCGTACAAAAACGTCTTCAAATCGTACAAAAACTTCTTAAATAACAAATCTGGCTAAAGCAGATGTAGCCAGCTAAAGAGAGAGAAATGGCTCAAGCCGGGCGGAAACGGCTCAAGCTGTCTGGAAAAATGGGCAGCCATAACGAAACGTCTCAAGCCGTTTGAAACATCTCAGCCAAGACGTCAAGACGTCTGACTATTCTGTCGGACACGTGGCAGGTTTTGATTGGTCAGCCGCCAAGACGTTTGAGCATGTTTCAGACGTCTCCACAAGACGTCTGGATTGGCTATATTGGAAAAGTTTACCGGGTCAAGGCCATTTTGGCTATTTTCCCTTAATTTATTGTTGTAGGATCATGATGTCATCAAGTTTATATGTTATCATGTTAAAAGAATATCCATGTCTATGTTTACCCTAATAATTCTTTAATATTTAATTTATCTAACAATATATAATAAGCGTATTTCTAAACCAGCATGTATATATATAGGGTGGGGTTCTAGAGTGAACACTAATATATTTGCGAACTGAGTGAACAATTCCTGGCCATTGATCTACACACGTGTATGGCCAGGATCTCATCATCAAATCGTAAAATACACTAGTGTATTTCAACTTCAAATCCTTGCCATTGATCTACACACGTGTATGGCCAGGATTAGTTCACTCAGTTCGCAAGCTACACTAGTGTTCACTCTTGAACCTAACTCTATATATATATAGAGGGTCATGATTTAGAGAAAACGGTAAAAAGTGTGAGAACAGTGATAACGGCTATGGATCGTCCGATCAAAATAATCTATTGACTAGATTGGTGCGGTGGCGTTTTCGTAAATAACACCAATTATATTAAGTGGACGTGCTTCATTAAGGGTAAAAGGGTCTTTAGACTTCTCTACCAAAAACGCCAAACTCATGAATAAAACGCCATTACGCGCCAAAACACATCCTATATAAACAACATCTCAGACATTCATTAAACACACTGAATCACAAACGCCATATTTACTATTATATACCATTCATCTGAGAAACGCAAAAAAAACCCATACATCAAACACACCAAACTCAAAACGCCATATTTTACTATATACCAATCATCTTAGAAACGCCAAAACCCCAAACATCAAAGATTCCAATCGACGTTTCTTTTAGAGACACTGTTTTCTCAGTAAAACGCCAAAAATGGCAAATATCATTTCTTGTATATTCAATCCTGTTCTATGCGAAGTTTCACAGAATGCATCCTTAACTGAGGGGTGTGACTCAATAACATTTTGTTGCATGAGATGGACAAATCTTCAAGAAGAAGATGCTGATGTCAGACTTATGTCATTTCTTGTGCATTCAACACAGGAGGGCTTATTCATTTACAATGGACGAAGTGTTGAACATAGATATACTACATTTTATCGAATAGCTCTGTGATTTAGCACCTTCGAACAATGCTAGATCCAGCTTTGTGAATACATTCAAGTATAGGATGGAACAAAGAAGAGACGAGATTATGGCGTTAAACGCCAATGAACAAGATGACGATGATGAGTCTGAGAAGAGTGATGAACAAAGCGATGGTTACATCTCAGATGCAATACCATCCACAGAAGACTATTAGTTTTTGTTTGATTTCGTCTTAGTTGTACTCTTTCAAATTTCTAATGAATTTAAAAATGGAGTAAACTGCCATTTTGGTCCCTGTGGTTTGGGCACTTTTGCCATTTTAGTCCAAATCTCAAACTTTTTACATCTGGGTCCCTGTGGTTTGCATTTTGTTGCCATTTTAGTCCAAATTTCAAATTTGGCTAGATTCCTTAACTTAAACCCCTCTATTTTGTCTTTATCCTCAGGGGTATTTTGGTCATTTAGATTTATTATAACTCAAATTTAATAAATAATAATGTCACTGCCAGAACAACAATAATACCACTGCCAGAACAACAACAAGCACCACCACCACCACCACCACCCCCACCCCCAGCCCCAGCCCCACCACCATCCCACTGCCGCCAACCCTCCCAACCCCAAAACCCTCAAAAACCCTCACATAACTCAAAGCTGTTAAATCGGCAGTGAAGAAACCGACAATCAAATCGGCTTAAAAATATCCGACAATCAAACGGAGACAATCAAACCGACAATCTCACCTTCTTTCTTTACTCCGAGCCACACAAAACCCAAACCCTAATTTTGCATCAAACCCATTAACCCACATGAAACTGGACCTTTGATTTGGGGGAAGATGATATGCGGCGGCGTTGATGAACATCATCCCCCAGATCGCCGCAAACAAAACCTGCAACTTGTGTTCTTCTTCGTTGCAACATCAAACAACAATCTGCAATAATCGAACCTGTAAACTATACTCCTTCTTAATCAGAAACAACAATCTGCAAAACCAGTCGATCAACAACACAAAAACCTGCAAATTTTTCAGATTGATGAACACAACAATCTTGCAATTTATCAACACAAATTCAGATCTAAAACTTTCATGTCTCAACAAATACAACTCAAACTCATATTTGGGGATGATGATGATTTATTTGGGGAAACTTCGAACCTCCTTCATCAGCATCAATCAATCAGCTGTTCATCTTCATCATCGACAACTTCAGCGATTCATCTTCATCATCGACACCTTCATCAGCAGAATCAGCGATTCAACTTCAGCGATTCATCTTCATCATCGACACCTTCATCATCTTCATCATCGACACCTTCATCATCTTCATCATCGACAACTTCATTGACACCGGTGGTGAGAAGGGGGACGACGCCGGAGTGGCGGTGGTGAGAAGGAGGAGGAGGTGGCGGTGGTGCTATAGAGAGAGAGAAGAGAGAGAGAGGGAGGAGGTGGCGGTGGTGGTGCAATATAGAGAGAGAGAAGAGAGAGAAGACTGATTTATGTTGGGGATGATGAACTGCAGTGTATATGTATGTGTGTATATAAATATATATATATATATATTAATTTTTGAATTAAGAAAATGTTAAATGAAAAGCAAAATGACCAAAATGCCCCTAAACTAAAAGACAAAATAGG
Source organism: Helianthus tuberosus (assembly GCA_030545235.1). Lineage (NCBI taxonomy): Eukaryota > Viridiplantae > Streptophyta > Magnoliopsida > Asterales > Asteraceae > Helianthus > Helianthus tuberosus. The sequence continues at coordinate 24,592,456 of CM060376.1, forward strand.
AGGTTGCAACAGTAAAAAAAATAGGGTTTTTGAAATTTGGACTAAAATGGCAACAAAATGCAAACCACAGGGACCCATATGTAAAAAGTTTGAGATTTGGACTAAAATGGCAAAAGTGACCAAACCACAAGGACCAAAATGGCAGTTTACTCTTAAAAACGCCATAAACACCAAGAAATTTACCTTGATAACCTATATAAACTGTTGAAATCTACAAAAACGCTTAATGAATTTGGGAAACGCCATGTTGAAATCTACAAAAACGCTTAACCTATATAAACATATAACGCCAAAATATTTACTATGCTCCTGATCTAAAAAAACAATAAAAATGTCATGTATTTGTTAAACGCCAAAAAATGGAGAGGTGACGTGAGACGCGTTTAAAAAAAGAATATAAAAGGACAAAAAAATCCCTCCGCCCTTCACTATGTCGCGTGCCACGTGTTAGGCCAGTATCCGTTCTCACTGTTTTCACACTTTAAGGTGTTTTCTCATGATCCCGTATCTATATATATATATATATATATATATAGGTTATATGAATCGGCTAAAAAGTCAATTTTTCTATAAAGCCAAAGAAGCCATAACATAATCACATGTGACAAATCTCTTTTTTTAACATCAAGGGTATTAGGATAATGTAGATTGTGTGTTATTTACAGTGTTGCAAAAATCACGACTAATCGGTGATTAATTGTTAGTTGGTCAGTAACTGAGTAATTTTTCGTTAATCAGTCAATTAATCGCTAATCCGGCCTAGTTGGACCTAGTCGGCCGGCCAAAAATCAGTGATTCCGGCCAGATTTCGGCAAAAAACTGTATATTCTCGCCAAAACCTTTAAATTCAAGCCAGTTTCCAACAATCCATGTGAATTCCAATAATTAATCTTGTATACTTAAAAAATGAGTTGAATAATAGTTAAAACCTAGCTACTTAAAATATTTACCTATAAAAATGTGTATATGTATACATAAAACTGAAAATTACATATAAAAAACCTGATCCGATTAATACCGAATAATCCTGAGTAGTCGCTAGTCCCCACCTCACTGGCCGACTAGCGAGTTCTCCAACCTTGATTATTTATGGTATTTGATCATGATTTATGTTTTATAAGCATTTTGCAGAAAAAGATAATTAATTTCATGACATTGATCTACTCAAAGAATATGCATCAACATATTCGTTCCATTGTTGTTGATCGGTTCCAAAAAACGATCATTATCTGTACCAATTCGTTTTAACACATCGATAATGTGATTATTGTTGGGGAATTTTATAAAACCGAATAATCATAGAGGCATGTAATCAATCTCAGATCAAATTATTTCGATTATTTCGGTGGTTCTGTCGAATAATCCAATCAAATACAACTATGAATTCGAGAAATAGAACAACAGTATGTGTATATTGATAATCCGTAATGAACCAGAGTGTGACCAAGAACCCTAATTTCGAATTTGGGGATGAGGGCTGGTAACTGCCTATTGGCAGTTATTATTTTAAAATTCAAAAATTGCCTGTAAATTGCCCTTATTTTTATCTAAAAAATTATGATGTTTTTTTTTTGGAAAAATAAATTTTCTAAGGCATTTCCAATAGAGTAATTTAATAGAAATAAAATATTTTCCAGCTGACCTGGCAGCTTGATCCCAGCCAAGGGCTCTGCCCTTTGAACCCCGCTAGGGACTGTCGCCCCTTGGAAAATATGTAGGCGCCTTATGCAGATTTGGGGAAATGGCACGTTTGCCCTCCACGTCGTTAACTAAATGAACGGTCAACTAACAGTCATTAGTGGGAGGGATCTGATTGCGAGCAATCGACAGCCACAGAGACTGAAGTGTTGAATTTTTCAAAATAGGGACTGAACGTGTAAGTGAGTACAAACCCCAGAAACGTAAATTGTAGTTTACTCAGAAAAACGTATTGTTTTATTTACCCCAATTGAAGTTTCTAAACCTTTGTATAAATTAAAGTTAGGACTCAGGATTTTGAAGGGTGCAGCCTAACTAATTTATTAGGCTGGACCTTGAGGCCCATTTGAGCCCTAAAAAATAACTAATTTATTTGAATATTACATGCCTACTTGATTTTTTTTTTCAAATAAGGTCTTACTTATCATATTTTATGGTTTACTAATTTTATAATTCATATTGTTGTTGATAAGAATATAATTTGGAAAAGGCCCTAATTTTCCAAGGGATGACAGTCCCTAGCGGGATTCAAGGGGCAGAGCCCCTGGCTGGGATCTTACTTAACATATTTTATGGTTGGGAAATTGGTTTTAATAAACCAACCTTTGCCCCATTGGTAAATAATAATCCTACCTACAGAATTGGTAATTAATAATCCTACGTTTTAATATGTTGGTACTCAATGGACCTCCGTTAGTTTTTTTTAACTGAAGTTAGTTTTTAAGTTTTATTTATTACACTAACAGTCCCTGTAGTTATAATTTACTAGTTTTAAGTTTTATTTATTACACAAACAGTCCCTGTAGTTATAAAAAAAATCATAAAAATAAAAAAAAATCATAAAAATAAAAAAAATTCTAAAAAAAATCAAAAAAATCATAAAAAATCATAAAAATTCAAAAAAAAATAAAAAAAACTCTAAAAAATCATAACAATCCTAAAAAAATAAAAAAAAATTCTAAAAAAATCCAAAAAATTCTAAAAAATAAAAAAAAACTCTAAAAAATAAAAAAAAATTCAAAAAAAGCAAACGTTTCGACGCGAACCGTTTCGACGCGAACCGTTTCGACCCGAACCGTTTCGACGCGAACCGTTTCGAACCGTACCGTTTCGACCCGGACCGTTTTCGACCCGTACCGTTTCGACCCGGACCGTTTTCGACCCGTACCGTTTTCGACCCGGACCGTGGCGGTGCTGTGGTGGTGGTGGTGGTGGTGGTGGCGCGGTGGTGGTGGTGGTGGCGGTGTTGTGGTGGTGGTGGTGGTGGCGGTGCGGTGGTGGTGGTGGGGGTGGTGGCGGTGCTGTGGTGGTGGCGGTGCGGTGGTGGTGGTGGTGGTGGCGGTGCTGTGGTGGTGGTGGTGGCGGTGGTGGTGGCGGTGGCGGTGTGGTGGTGGTGGTGGTGGTGGTGCTGTGGTGGTGGTGGCGGCGGTGCTTTGGTGGTGGTGGTAGTGGTAGTGGTGGTGGTGCAAACCTCAGGGACCATTTTGGCTATTAACTCATAGTTAAAACTAGTAAATTATAACTACAGGCACTGTTTGTGTAATAAATAAAACTTAAAAACTAACTTCAGTTAAAAAAAACTAACGGAGGTCCATTGAGTACCAACATATTGAAACATAGGATTATTAATTACCAATTCTGTAGGTAGGATTATTATTTACCAACTGGTTAAAGGTTGGTTTATTAAATACCAATTTTCCTTTATGGTTTACTAATTTTATAATTCTTATTGTTGTTGATAAGAATATAATTTGGAAAAGGCCCTAATTTTAGTGTTCGTTTTGAGCCATCAAAAAGCTTGAGCCAACCCTGCTCACCATTATACTTTTTTATTAAACATGTTGTATTCTTTTCTCTAAAATATTATAACTTAATAAAAAAACTTAAATCTATTTTCAATAAGTTTTATAAAAGCAATCTTTTATCTTTTTTTTTTTAAGGATGACTTTCAATATGTACATGGACCATTGGTCACCGGGTTCCCGTCAAGGACGGTTACCCGTCAGCCCAGCTTTCGCAGACATCTAAAACTTAAAACCAAATAGAGTAAATACAAATATTCAGGTTTTTAAGAACGAAACTCAAATCTTGGATTTTAGAACCTAGGGCCCAATAATAACAAAGATAAGTTTAATGGACAGGTACAGCCGTACATGCGTACAGCCTTATAATGGAGCATCAAGCCCATGAAAAATTTCTTCCTACACGTTTTGACACTTGCACATTTATAACTTATATAAATGAAATTTGTTTTTTCTAATGTCAAAAAAAAAAAAAAAAGAATCAAACATAACATTTCAACTATTTTCTTATATGCTATAAAAAACTAGTAAATGAATTTTTCTTCTGGCCTTATGGTTCTCGAAAAAATACTATATTTTTTTAACGACGAACACAAACACTTCCTTAAAATCTGCGTACTCAATTTATGAGACTCGAATCCACATTACATGGTGGAGATAATCAGACAAATACATGTCACGAGGCCATTGTTGACACGTATTCTGTCTATTGCCCTACCATATATGTGTATGTGTGTGGGAAAAGAAACATGATTTTGCTATAAATTTACCGTGTAATTCTTCTACGTTCATTTTTTTAATATTCAACCTGATAGATTGTAAGAAAAGAGTAACACTATATGGTGTTATATTCTTTTTCTAAGTTAATTCAGTTTTTTTTTATCGTTAGCTAGACATAAATAGTAAATACGATACAATTCTTTATTTCTTTATAGAGATTGAAAGGAAATGTTATATACTTTTTTTTATTATTTTTTAAACACTTCTAAATTGATTCATTGAAATTTGAGTTGATTACACGAATTGTCTACGTTCTTTACGCATATTTTACAAATGCCCTCAATTTACATTGATGCTCCTAACTAGGGATGAGCATGGTACCCGTTTAGTACCGAATCGATACCGAAAAACAGGGAAAATTTGTTGGAAATTTTATAAATAGTATTATATTATGAGTTAATATAATGGTTATTTAATAATTAAGCCAAGATGAATGAGAGATCTTGTGCATTAAGTTTGTGTGTTGTAACCATAAACATGTGGGAAATTGAGTTTGTCCCACATAGGTGGAGAGATAAATCTTTTGTGAATTTATAATTAGAATTGTCTACACGAATGTATTCTTGTATGACAACTCACACCCAATGGTAGCCAGGAGGGTGCGAAGCACCCGACACGCGCACGGGACCGGGACGACGGCGATGGGCACAATGTGGCGCACTTCGCACGCTTGCATCGCCGCGAGCCGCTTGGAGCTGCCTTTACTATTTTTTAGATGTGTCTTGGTTCGTGTGGCTTGAGCAAGTGGTCTGTTTAGATTCCAACTGGTTAAGGATTTGAGACTTAAATTTTATTGAATTCTGTATTCAATATGGCCTTAATTTTTATTGAATTTTGTATTTAATATGACCTTTTATTTGGAATTCTAAACTACATTATATACAAGTTGTGTGCTTTGTCTAGAAAATACAGAAAATTAGACATTCGTATGGTTCATAGCACACACAGAGAATTTCCTAACTTCGAATCCCTGAGAACTCTTGTTTCAGGTATTTTTTTTCAGGTGCTAGGCTAATCCCGGCAGTACAATCTTCTTAGGCTGTTGTACCCTGGGAAACAGACGGGTTCACCTGGGTGGCCCGAAATCTGTTTTAAGGGAAGCGTGATCTTCACGTGCCTCAGTCACCATTGTTTTACGTTTTCCTTAATTTTTCCTTGTAACATGTTCTTAGTTTAATTTACATTCTTGTATTGTAATTTCTTCCAGTTTAGTTCTGTTCCTCTTTATGTATTGTAATCAGAATGTTTATTAATAAAATTGTTATTTTATTTATTTTGTGAACAAATGTCCTGCAAAATTGATACCGGTACCAGTATTTACCGGTGTTTTACCCGTAAATACCTGTACCAAAAAAGGGGAAATGGTAGCGGTACCGAATATATCTGGTACCAAATGCTCATCCTTTCTCCTAATAGTATGAATTTTGTAACTTTAATGGTCTTTACCATGAATGGTTGTTAAGTTTCTACGTTAAATGAGTGTAAAATTGCCATTTTACTTCTTGCTAAAACACAAAAATAGTTAAAAATAAAATATAAAGTTAATTAAATCATAAACTAATTCAAGTAGGCCAAACTAATTAAATCATAATTTTATAAATAGTGATTAAATCATAATTAGAGCAGAACGGGCTAGTTTGTGAAGAGTAGGTTGCAAAAGTGTGCTTTAGTTGTGTTGTACAGTGGTGGTAAAGAAGAGGGGAGGGTGAGCCCTCACAAGGTTAACAACTTTAATATATAGTTAATTTATCTAACCAACTTGTTTTAATCTAGAAGGGTTTTTGGTCATTATACAAATTTTTTACCGGACATAATAGACAGTCGTTATGGTTAGCGGCTGTCACAATATAAATAAGCAACATCTTTGTGATTTTGAGGATTTATTACCGATCTGAAAATAGGACGATAGACAACACCGGCGGTCATCGTAGTCATCGTCACCACCGTAGTGATTCTCGTTAAAGGTGAAAAACCTGTGAGATTTGAAATCGGGAGAGAATGAAGGTTGTTAAACCTAGAAACTTGGTCGGGTCTATTGTCAAGGAAACCATTTGCCGATTGACGAAGCAAACAATCTTTGACGACGACAGCTCCGTAACGATTGTTATTCAATCAATATAATTTTAAGATGTCAAAATATAAATTAAAACATGTTTAGTTTTAGTAAAATACCTGCCTCACTTTATGATAATTTTAAAAACATGTTAACCATATTTTAATGAGCTTAATAGAAAGTGATGTGTTTTAAAATAACAATAATACCCTCACATGTTTGGCATGTGAGGTGACTTAACCATTAAAATAATCTGGGTTAGTGATTAAGGATGATTCAACATAAAGAATGTATTCTGTAATTTTTGACGCATAAAGGATGTTGTTGTTTTTTTTGTAATTTTGTCTTTTAAAATGGATATATATATATATATATATATATATATATATATTTTATGTTAAATTTTCTAATGATTGTTTTATTAAATATAAAACTGTTTTTTTGTACTTTAATTAGTTTGTACATTGTGCAATGAAAGTTGTACCAAACACTAGATTTGATATTTACAATGAGTAAACTGCAATTTTACCCCTTGGAGATATAGCCCATTGACACCCTTACCCCATACCACGAAATTTTTGTTGTCTAACCCCCCAACAAATGCGAAACACTGCAATCTTGGACCTTCTTAACAGTCAACGGTTGTTTGACTGTTATAGGTAAGGGTATTTTTGAGATATTGAATTTCTACTGGTAATAGCTTTTGATACATATCAATTTGTTTTTCATTTGCTGGTAGATTTGAGTTGTTTGTTTTGAGAGTATAATTCTGAGAATGGTTTGTAAATATATTGGAATGAAGAATGAACTGATGATGATGATGAACTTCATGTAATGGATTTGTAAATATTGGTAATGAATTTGGTTGATTTTTTATTTTTTATATAATTTTAATAAGATAGGGGCAAAAACGACTTTTCACACATTATTAACAGTCAAACAAACGTTGACTTGACAGAGTTGGGTGCCGGGGTAAGATTGCAGTGTTTCACATTTGTTTGGGGGGGGGGGGGGGGGGGTGTTAGACAACAAAAATTTCGTGATAGATAGTAAGAATACCAATAGGTTATATCTCCGAAGGGTAAAATTGTAGTTTACTCTTTTACAATTTAGAAGCAGCAAATGTCAACGTGAACTCATGATTCATGAAGTCAAGGTGATGTACAACTGAAAGTACGATTTTGTCCTTAGAAGCACCTATAACTTTGTGCCACATTAACTAAAAGAACAAAAGGTGGACCTTTTTGCCCTTTACAGTTAACACACCTAATATTTGGTGTACCGACTTTCCATGCAAATTAAGGTATCAAACCCTTCATAAGCATAAGCTTTGCTAAAAAAATCTTTTTTCGCCAATAATATCAAACGCCACTACAAACTTGTGGCTCGAAATATACTTCATTGCTTACGTGGCGACCACTTACTTTGTCGTAAAGTTTTTCTAGTGTCTTGATTATCATGTTTGAAAATGAGTGGTGGATTCTCATATGTTTCTCTATGGGATTTAATGTAACTGAAATATGAAAAGAAGAAAAAATATAGATGTTTGATTCATACAATTATCCTTATAATAAAAACCAAATTTATTGAAACTAGAAGTTTAAGTTCTTTCTTATTTATTTGATCGATAACTAAACTGAGTTAGACCATGCGTAGTGAGCATTGTTGCCCAACTTTTTTCCCTCAAACACGCCCACCCCCCACCCCCTGGGCATTATTGGGCGTTATTGTTCAAAAAAGCCCCCTAGACGTTTTTTAAATCACGCTTTGTGCAAATTTGAAGGGCCAATCACATTTAATCTTCTTTTTTTTGGCCAACAACTTTTTTTGTTGGGTTTTTTATTTTTATTTAATCCTCACACCCTTTTAACATAATGTCCACATCCCCACTATACCTATTTTAGAAAAAACGCCCAATAATGCCCCTTGCTAACTGTACTGCCACATGGCGGAAAACGCCCAAGGGTAGGGGCATTATTCACCCTTACCACTATGCATGGTCTTAGTGAAATTCTCCCATGCGTTGCAAGGGAATTCAGTCGTTATTTGTTTGGTTAATTATGATATCAGTAAGGTACAACAATCGAAAGAGAAAACTCAAATAATAAAGTTGTGATATGCCCAAGAGGATATCCACACAAGGGATCCCCTATTGTAGTAGAATTCAGTTGGTATCGATTCGGTTAATTATGATATCGATATGATACAACAACCAAATGAGAAAACCCAAAAAATAAAGTTATGAAATGCCCAAAAGGATATCCACATGTGGGGTTCCGTATTGGTTCGACTTGGGCTTGGAGGTTGTGCCATCATTTTGTTGTTAGGACTGCTATGGGAAGTGGAGGACCCATGAAATATATTCAGGGGTGCGAATGAGGGGTCTAACCAAATTTTCAAGGGGTGCGATTAGGATTTTTTCCTATAAAATACACTAAAATTTCTTTTTTAAAGGGTGCGCGCATCCACCCAACCTCTATCTAGGTCCACTCCTGGCTACGGGTTGGGATGTTGCATTTGATGAACCTCTGTTTGTTGTTGGTGTAACTAGAAATTTGTGGGTTGATTGAGACTTGAGAGCTGAAAAAACTTAGCAGCATCTCCATTAGCTTTGCAGTAATGATTTTTAGATGTTGGACTTCGGCTTTTAAATCTTTGTTTAAAGTTGTCATGATGATATAAGCATGGTTTTGAAAATCGGACTGGTGACCGGCGGTCGGACCAGAAAACCGGGTGGTCAGACCGAATTTTATAGGAGTTGGACCGCATTTTGTTAATTTTTTTCATTTTTATCCTATTTATTTTTATAGTATTTATTCTTATATCTGGTCTGACCAGTGGACCGGTGATGAGACTAGTTCGACTTTGGGCTGGTCCTAAAAACATTGGTTAAAAGAAACAAAGCAAGAGGTTGACCAAATTGTGCAAGTCAACAAAAGGATAGGCCCCAATGGCGGGCTTGCCAAAAGTTCCGCGGGACGAAAAGTCATGAGACCAAATTTTTTTTTCTTATCATTATGTTTCGGGTTATATGTTCAGGTCGGGTCAAACAATAATAACTCCAAATAAATAGTTTTGACATTTCCCGTTATATACTGACGTGTGCGCGTATATACATATTTTATTAATGAATAAACACACGATTCGGTTTTAAATTTATAAAAGTGATTTATACTTCAACATCAAAACACACACGAAAGAGGCAAGTGTACCCCGTCATATATGTAGTAAAGTATCTGTAAGAACCAAGTATCGATCCAAGGAAATAGGCGGAGGAATAATACTAGACCTTTGTCATTAAATTAACGGAAGAAAGATAAGTTGTGTGATTTTATAAAGACTAAAATAAGCATAAACAAATACTTATAAAAACATAATAGACTCCAAATAATAAAATAGATAAATAGCGTTGCTTTATACACAACCAAAGCATGTGAATTAAGTCGGTTTTGTCAATAGAAACATTTGGTTAACTCTCAATTTTCAAGACAATTAGTATCCCTTTCGGGAATCCTAACATGACAGTCATTCGGAAAGCTAAAATGATAAACACACCTTAACCACCTAAAATTGTTCTTTAATGTGCAATTGATAAATGTCTATGAAAATCTCTTAAAAATAAGTTAGTCATCCGTTAGGAGTTTTCTAACCTCACTTAAACAAGGAAAGTGACACCGATAAACACAATGCAACCACCGAGACAAGCATAAACTAGATTAAATCACAACCGAGTTAATTTTACAAATCTTGCATACAAATTCACCAAGATAGCAATTTTGGCCTAAACTACTAACTAAGCTAACAATTCATGGCAAGAATTCATAACAACACCATTTAACCCGTTAAGTTCCTTACGTGACGAAAAGCTTTCTTGATTAACAATAATTACATTTTATTAAACCACTAATCATTTCTAGTATCATGGTGCACACATTTTAAACAAGTTAAACAAGTTAAGCATGTTCAAAGTCTACTAATACATGATTAATTAAGCTTCATCTTTCAACTATCTCAACTAACCAAATACTAATCATCCAACATAATTACTTATAATCAAGAAATCAACATCAATAAACAAGGTTGCAAACTAATCATCAAAGATTAACATAGAAAATACTTCCAAGTGTCATTACAAACAAAATTAACATACTAATGGTTATATTTAAGCAAGGGATTGTAGTGTTTTTGCTCGTAGGCTACAATAATACATAAAACATTAATTTAAATGCTTGAAACATTAACAAAATTATGGGAAGATTAGAGAATCAAACCATAAACAAGCACTAGATTAAGAATCCGGAAGATAACGGAGCTAATCGGCACAATGTGGCTTGAATCCGGGTGAAAGCTAATGCCTCCGGAGCCTGAAAATCGCCTGAAGAGCTCCCAAAATGTCCAGAGTTACGAACATAATGTTTCTGCATGTTTTTTTATAACATTTAGCGATCGCACGGTCGTGCCATTATTGGCACGACCGTTCACTTTTTGAATCATTGGAGTTACTGTTACCATACCGCATGACATCATCAGATCTTGACCAGTCTTCAATCTCGCACGACCGTTCCGTTGGTGGCACGATCGTGCATCTCCGGGTAAGGGTGGCACGGACATCTGAACGGGCAGTGCCTTTCCGGGTTGGTGCTAGTCATCGGATCCGCACGGGGTGCAACCATCCGCACGATCGTTCAACCCGGGATTGGCTTGCACTCCGGATCGCACTGGCGTGCACTGCCGGGCTGGGCTATACTGTCGGATCTGCAAGGTCGTTCCACTCATTGCACGACCGTGCCAAACGCCCAGGTCAGAATCTTCACAGAATGTTCGCAGCTTTGTCGTTTCGTCCAGAAAGTCCTCGTTTTCACTATCATCTTGTTTGGCATGCTGTTTTAGGCCTGTAGACAAAAGTATACCTGATTAAGTATCCAATTAACGGTTTTACGGCCGAAAACGCATAAAATGGGAATAAAATGGGGGACTAAAATATGTGTAAATTGGTGAATATCAAATCTCCCCACACTTGAACCTTGCTTGTCCTCAAGCAAGCTAAAACTAAAATGCAATAAAAGCTAGAATCTAACAAGAACGAGAATTTACAAACTATCTACTAAAACAACTACAAACACACGGTTAGCCGATTTTTCGAAAGACAACATCAATTGAATCAAACCAAACAAGCACATTCAAATATGTATGGAAAACCAAAAAGCCGTGACTTCACTTTCAATTGACTTAACATGCTAATCTTCACACACCTCACAATGTTCACATACACTCGGTTTTATTTGTGAAACATACATAAAATGTGTATGTGCAAACACTCAATGCCTCGTCAATGAAACGTGTAATATCATAAGCTTGTCATTAGATCTTATCTCCACCAACTAACATGCAAAAAAGTGCAAGTCAATAGGATTTTATGGGTTTTAACGTTAGGCTTGGGTGAAGGGAATGGAAAGGGATTTTTAAAGTGGCGAAATGGTTAAAACTCGATAATAGCGTTTAACTAGCGTAAAACAATACAACTATACACACTAACGCCTTAAAAAGGCGACTTTTGCGATATCGAGCTCATCAACGACATTTCATCATTTTAGCACTCAAAATTGCTCGAATTTTGTCAACTTCACCCTATTTTAGGGTGTTTTATTTTCTGTTTTTTTATGGATTTGTACAATAAACAATAAAATATAACAAGCGCTAGTTAAACGATGATTTTGACCGAGTTTCAACACTAAAAGGTTTAAAAAATAAAAAGGCTAAATTTGGCTAAGTGGGTGATTTTGTTGGGTAAACAAAGGGAAACACGGGGAAGGCTCGACATGGTTAATCATAAAGGGAAATGTAGGGTTTACGGGAAACACAACACAAAGAACAAGGATAACAACAAAGGGGTTTTCTAGGTGCCTCTATCACTTCTACACAATTTCGCAAGTTCATGGTCTTAACAAGTATGCTAGTGACAAGTTCTAAATTACACATGACATCCGGCTCACTCCTACTCCGAAATGAACAAATATATTACAATTTTAAGGCTCAAATATGCTCACATAATGGAAGGAATGGGTAATAGTGTGAAAATTATCATGCAAGTCTTTCTTTGTTTGTCACGCTTTCCAGTTTTCTTTTTCAAAATTTATTTTGCTTGTCGAGTTTTTATCATGTCCGAAGCTTTCTAAAACACAACCAACCGGTTTATTTACTAAAAATAATATATACAATTTACTGATATTTTTGAATGATTTTTCTGATTTTTTTGTATAAATAGGACAAACAAAGTTAACAAGTTAAACCCCTCCCCACACTTGAACTTCGCATTGTCCCCAATGCGAAACCCGAAATATAGAGATAAAGGAGAATAATACTCCCCTGAAGATGATTTTGATGCAACGAGACTTCAAAGCTGGATATGTGGTGTGCTCCGGTCCAAGACTTGCTTCTAAGATCTGTAAGAATGTCACAAGGCACAACAAAACAAAACAGAAACAATATAAACGCAAACAAACCATAATTTACATAAATAAAAGTACTAAATATCCAAACATAGACAAGACAAATAAACTAAAGTGTCTGAAAAGCAAAGTACATATCCGGGTGTGTTTGAAATACTAGCCAAAATGAACACCCGATAAATAAACTACTGAAATAACAAAACCACCAACCAACAACTCCACCTACTGCTCGTCGTCGTCACCCGCGTCTCCTCCCGTGCCGGATGGGCCTGCGCCTCCATAACCGCCGGGGTTCCCGTATGGGAACTGTGGGGGCTCCCCAAAGTAGTTCGGGAATGCATTATGAAGACCCCCGAATAGGTATGAGAACCCGGCCTGCACCTCCTGGCGCATGAACTCCTGGTTCGCCCTCAGCTGGTCCTGGCTAACTCGCAGCTGCTCTATACTAATCCGCTGCTGCTCCTGATTGATCTGCATCTGTTGGAACTGGACGTAGAACTCTGGGTACGAGGGGATGCCGGGGGGGGGGGCAGTGCTGATGCTGTGGTGAGTGGTGCTGCTGTGGAGAGTGTGGTGGTGTGTGTGGCTCATGTTGCTCTCCCATCTCCTCATCTTCATCCTCCGCCGGAAGTGGAGGCAACGGGTCCCAGACCTCGTTGTTCAATCCTTTCAACCGATCCCCGTGATCTGTCTCTGCAATAAGCCCCATGGCTTTCAACGAACGAATGTCAACACACATACCCTCGGTCACCAAAGTAAGTCCCTGAAGCATCTCATCAGTCATTAACCCCAAGTTGTAGGCGATCTCGGTCACATACTGACCGCCATGTATTTAACTGTTGTTGGTTCTTCCAGAACTATTCACAAAGTATTCCGCCATCCGCGCGGCGAGGTTGATGTGTACCCCCTCCGCTAGCGCACATAGAAAGATAAGATCAGGTGTTGGACAGTTTCCCAAACTGTCCATGCGCCCGCATATGGTATGGCTGAAGATATGATGCATGACTCTATGCAGAGGGTCTCGTAGCCTTGAAGCCTTTGACATCCTAGGATCATATGGGTCACCAACTGCAATTTGAGCCCAAAACTCGCCCCGTGCTTCCTCGCTGGGGAAGGTGAACTCATCTGTGAAGAACTCTGAATCCATATCCTCATTTGTGTAGATTCCTAGTCTCCGACCCAATCTTCCCACACTCCAATTATGCCAACGTCCACCCAATCTGAAATTGATCCTCTTCCTGTAGCGGAAGTTTGGAACTTTATGCGCTTTTGGCTTGTCGTATGAATAGGTGGCGAAGAATTCTATCGTAAGCTCATGATAGATCGGGCGGTCGATGGCGACCAAACGCGAAAGTGGAATTGTTAACATGTTCTCTAGTCGATCGCGCTGATTCAATTCAGTCATAAAATCCCAGTGTAGTCTTTTAGGGATGCCAAACTACCCCCACCTATTCCATAACGAGTGAAGTTTTGGGATGCAAAGACTTTCTCTCTCGTTATCAGGGTTGAATTGTAGGAAAGGGATGATCCATCTGCATGAGGGAGGACAGTTAAAACAGGAGAAACATAAAAAATTTCATTCGGAACAGCTGAACACACAGTTATGAAGCTACTGTCTCGCTGATCTGGGCGTTTGGCACGTGCGTGCGACCAACCGCACGGTCGTGCGTCACCGAGAATGAGCAATGGTGGTCGGCTTATGTCGTAACTGCACGGTGTGCAGTCAATCGCACAACCGTGCATCACCGCGCCAACAGTAAATCATCGCGAACAGCCGGAATGGAACGACCGTTCCACCCGAGGAACGACTGTGCGACCCGTTTTCTTCAGAATCCGAACCCCTGACTCTAAACAGTCTGATTTTTTCGAAAATAATCAAATTTTTGGCAAACAGGGGTTGGAAATCCGACCGGATGCTCACGAGACATATGATTCTTGCAAGGGCTAGGGTTTCGCTTGTGTTTATGAAGGGAACCCTAAAAAGCCTTGAAGAAATCGAACAAATCTAACCTAAAACGTGAACGAAACAGAAAATCGAAGAGGAAAAACATACCGTGCGAAAGGATCTGTGAAACCGTGCGAAAAATCGTGCGATTCGGGGCAAAAATCGGTCTAGAACGGCTGGTGCGGTTAGGTTCGTGACTTGTGAGAAATGGCAGCAAATGAGGGTTTTTATACTGCACAAATGACAGAAATGCCCCTAGCCTCACGCACGGTTGTTCGACCACTCGCACGGTCGTGCGTAACCGACATCGTTTAACCCCTGCGTGCTGATCTCGGCGATTCACGACGTGCAATTCATGGTGCCGGCCAGCTCGCATTCGCACGGTCGTGCCAATTATTGCACGGGCGTGCCACATCTGCAGATCAGTTTTTCCTGCAGAATACATTTTCAGCACTTGTTTTGGCCGTTTTTCGCCATTTTTACCATCCGCAAACTGATCTAACATTTTTCCCACATAGACCTTACGCTCGGCATATTTAAAAACTGCACAAACTAACGAAATCTACAAAACATGCCTAAATTACGCTAAAACGACAAAAACACAAAAAAGGACGATTTTACCCCTAAAGCGCTTAAGACGCTCTTGCTACATTTTTAATCCTTGAGTCAGTAGCGTAGACTCTCCTCCCCACACTTATGATGTGTGCGGGCCGCGGAGTTCGATAACCTCCACCGCCGACTCGATCGGCCCGACAACGTAAAGCTTCAAGCGGTGCCCGTTTACCTTGAAAATAACGCCGTCCGCGTTCTCTATTGCAACAGTCCCATATGGAAATACCTCTTTTACCGTGTATGGTCCTATCCAACGTGAATGTAATTTCCCTGGAAATAAGCGCAACCACGAGTTGTAGAGAAGAACAAGATCGCCCGCTTGGAATGGTTTGTGGTCCTTCAAGCGTTTATCATGTAATCTCTTTGTGTGCTCTTTGTATAAGACGAAGCTCTCATAAGCGTGTTGTCGAAGCTCCTCTAATTCATGAATCTGAAGAAACCGGGCTTCACCTCCGGTTTTTAAGTCCAGATTTGCGGTTTTTAGAGCCCACATCGCTTTATGCTCCAACTCCACCGGTAAATGACTCGCTTTTCCGTATACAAGTCTAAAGGGAGTAGTCCTAATAGGGGTCTTGTAAGCCGTACGGAAAGCCCACAACGCCTCGTCTAGTTTGTCCGACCACTCCTTGCGGTTTGCACCTACTGACCGCTCAAGGATTCGTTTTAGCCTCCGGGTTTGTGACCTCCACCTGCCCGCTCGTTTGTGGATAATAGGGCGTGGATAAACGGTGATGCACACCATAGCAGGACAAAGCTTTCTCAAGCTGTGTATTGCAGAAGTGAGTCCCTCTATCACTGATAAGCGCCTTCGGAGCACCAAACTGGGCGAACAAACTTTTCAAAAATCTCACGACCACCCTAGCATCATTGGTGGGTAAGGCTTGCGCCTCCGCCCACTTTGATACATAATCAACCGCGACCAGGATGTATTTGTTTCCTCGTGAGGGGGGAAATGGTCCCATGAAGTCTATCCCCCAAATGTCGAAGACTTCACAAACTTGTATCCAGTTTTGAGTCATTTCATCACGTGCCGATATATTTGTCGCCCTCTGGCAGGCATCGCACGCTCTAACCCAACTCTGCGCATCACGAAATATAGTCGGCCAATAAAACCCGGAATCCAGCACCTTCTTGGCTATGAAATTGGCTCCATGGTGGCCTCCGGTAGGTCCCTCGTGACAATGGCGCAAAATATCGGTCGCCTCCTTTCCTGAAACGCATCTTCTGATCACCTGATCAGCACCCACCCTAAATAAGAAAGGATCGTCCCAAATGTAGTACTTGACATCCGAAAAGAATTTCCTCTTTTGTTGGTGAGTCAACCCTTTAATCAGAATCCCGCAAGCAAGATAGTTCGCAAAGTCGGCGAACCAAGGTGACACATCGCATATCTCAACACCTATCAACGACTCGTGTGGGAAATTGTCATTGATTGAATCCCAACGCGTGTCCTTGATGTCTCCATGCTCCAACTGAGATAGATGGTCAACCACTACATTCAACGCACCCTTTTTATCTTGAATTTCGATATCAAACTCCTGCAGCAATAAGATCCATCTGATGAGACGTGGTTTAGCGTCCTGTTTGCTGAAGAGATATCTGATGGTTGTGTGATCAGTATACATAATTGTTTTTGAAAGCACCAAATACGATCTAAATTTGTCAAATGCGAAAACAACCGCCAAGAGCTCTTTTTCAGTCGTGGTGTAGTTCTCCTGAGCGTCATGAAGAGTCTTGCTAGCATAATAGATCGGGTGAAAGTGCTTTTCTTTCTTCTGTCCTAAAACGGCCCCTATAGCGAAATCACTCGCGTCGCACATAATTTCAAACGGCAGACTCCAGTCAGGTGCAACTAAAATAGGGGCCTCAATCAACTTTTACTTGAGAAGGTCAAAGGCTCTCAAGCAATCATCTCCAAATATGAATGGAGCGTCTTTCTCCAACAGACGGGTCATGGGTCTAGCGATTTTTGAGAAATCCTTGATGAATCGCCTATAGAACCCCGCATGACCAAGAAAGCTCCGTATCGCTCTCACATAGGTGGGAGGCGGAAGTCGTGAAATAATGTCAACTTTAGCTGGATCGACCTCCATACCAGCACGAGAAATATTATGTCTCAGAACTATGCCCTCCTTCACCATGAAGTGGCACTTTTCCCAGTTTAGGACCAGATTCGTCTCTTCGCACCTCTTCAACATCTTCTTCAAATTTTCCAAACAATGATCAAAGCAATCCCCAAATACCGAAAAGTCATCCATGAAAACCTCCATAGAATCCTCGATCATATCATGAAAAATTGCAACCATGCATCTCTGGAAGGTCGCCGGTGCATTACACAACCCAAAAGGCATACGCCGGTAGGCGAATGTGCCGAAGGGGCAGGTAAAGGTAGTCTTCTCTTGATCCTCAGGAGGAATAGGAATTTGGAAGTACCCAGAGAACCCGTCCAAGAAACAGTAATACAACTTCCCTGACAGACGCTCCAACATCTGGTCGATGAATGGAAGCGGGAAGTGATCCTTACGAGTAGCATCGTTGAGTTTGCGGTAATCAATGCAAACTCGCCACCCAGTGACGGTACGGGTAGGAATTAGCTCATTCCTATCATTTGAGACTACAGTAATACCACCTTTCTTGGGTACTACCTGCACTAGACTCACCCACACAGAGTCAGATATATGATATATCAACCCGACATCCAACAACTTAATCACTTCTTTCTTCACCACGTCTTGCATATTCGGATTTAACCGCCTCTGGTGCTGTGCACAGGGTTTGTACTCGTCTTCCATCAGAATTTTATGAGTACAAAAAGAAGGATTGATGCCCTTGATATCCATGATTTTCCAAGCAATGGCTCTCTTATGAAGTCTAAGAACCTCGAGAAGCTGTTTCTTCTCATCTTTTTCCAATGATGCCGAAATGATGACCGACAAGCGACACTCCTCGTCCAGAAATGCATACTCGAGATGTGGCGGGAGTTCTTTCAACTCCAAAGACGGCGGATCTTCAATCGAAGGCTTTGCTTTATCTTCTTCTACATGGCCAATTTCTAGAAACCTCTCCGGACTCTGGGAACCATCGTCACCAATCTGATAGACTGGCAGCTCGAAATCGTGGCCCTCCTGCGTAATGCCAATCAGGTCCCCACACGACAGACGTGTGTCCGAATCAATCTCGTCAATAGTGCCTTGAAAATGAGAGCACACACATGCATCGACAACGTCGACATAGTAAAGCATGTCATCGTGACTTTGCGTATGCTGCATTGATCTTTTGATATCAAATGTCACGTGCTCGTCATTTACTTGGAGCGTGATTTGGCCAGCTGCCACATCAACAATCGTCCTCGCAGTATTGAGGAACGGGCGTCCAAGTATCAAAGGCACTGTTGAATCTTCGTCCATGTCAAGAATAACAAAATCCACGGGGAAAACAAATTTATCGATTTTAACAAGCATGTTTTCAACAAACCCACGCGGATACTTGATTGAATGATCTGCCAACCGAATGCTCATTCTAGTGGGTGACGGCTCACCCAGATCCAGTTTAGTAAAAACCTTATAGGGCATAAGGTTGATACTCACTCCCAAATCAGCCAATGCATGGCTAACAGACATGTTTCCAATCAAACAAGGGAGCGTGAAACTACCCGAATCTCTAGACGGTTTTGCAGAACGGCAGAACAACTTTCATTCATCACCACACATGATATATCCTCGAGCTTCTGTTTATTTGAGAGGATGTCCTTTAGGAATTTCGCATACTTCGGCATCTGGGCCAAGGCTTCAACAAACAGTATATTTATGTGAAGTTGTTTAAACAATTCAAGGAACTTACCGTATTGTTCTTCGTTTTTCTGTTTCTTCAGCCTGCCCGGATATGGTACTGGTGGAGTGTAATCTTTAACTGGCTCCTGGACTTGTGCTGTACTTGCTGGGCGTAGCCTGGCTTGCACCTCGTCTGGTGTGTCAGTCGGGACCGCTCCAGTGATCGGTGATGAGTCCGATATGTCGGATCCGGTAGTCTTTCCACCCCTGGTCATAACATCCTTCACATGCCCGCGCGGATTTGGCTCGGTATTGCCCGGGAGACCACCTGGGGGTCTCTCAGACATCATCTTCGCCAGCTGACCAACGTGGTTCTCGATATTCTGAATCGAGGCTTTGTGACTCCTCATTTCTCCCTCATGGGATAGAAAACGATCCTCGCTCTGTTGGTATCGTTTTTCTGCCAACTGATTTGCACTCGAGGAGCTAGTAAGAAGCTGAGCCATCATATCCTCCAGCTTAGAACTAGATTGAGGGGCCTGCTGCTGGGAACTACTCCCAGTGCCCCAATTTTGATACGAATATGGACGTTGCTGGTAAGGTTGGTTGTATGGCTGGAATTGCTGACCCTGACCCTGCTGTGGCACTGGAGCGCGCTGAGTAAATCCCAATGGGTTTTGATTACCCGTATTCGCTCGCCACCCAAAATTTGGGTGATTCCTCCATCTGGGGTTATAGGTGTTGCTGTAGGGATTGTTCTACGGCCTCACCTGATTACTCACAAAATCCACTTCTTCGTGGCCCTCATACACGACTCCTTGAAAGCACGCACCAGGTTCGTGTGACACTCCACACTGGTCACATCCCGAACCAGCCTGCGCGACTATATGGGACTTATCGAATTTCCCTGCAAGAGCCGAGATTTGTGCAGTAATTGCCGTGTAATCGTCCACAGCAAGAACTCCTGGGCGAGGTGCTGATGATGATGATGTTGCCCGGCCTCTATCTCCTTCGCGACGTGAGCTAGACTTCAACGCAGCTTTTTCAATGATATCATAAGCCTCATTCGGCGTCTTCGTTCCTAGATCGCCTCCTGCATTCACGTCTAATCTCTCCTACGTGTGGTAGCTAAGCCCTTGATAGAACGTCAAAACCAGCTGTCTCTTGGAGAAGCCATGATGTGGAACATCAATCAACAAATCTTTAAATCGCTCCCAGGCCGCGTGCAATGACTCTCCCTCGTCCTGGCGAAAGGTCACAATCCGGTTTCTTAACTTGGTTGTTTTCTCAGGTGGAAAGTATTTCTGCTTGAATAACTCCGCCAGCTCATTCCAGGTCCTGATGGACCCAGCTAGAAGTGACATAAGCCAAGCTTTCGCTTTGTCACGTAATGAGAATGGAAACAATCTCAACCGAATAGCATCCTCAGAAACACCCCTAATCCTAAACGTCGAACAGACTGCGAGAAAAGTAGCGATATATCTTCCGGGATCCTCATGCTCACACCCGTCAAACTGCACCAAATTCTGCACCATATTAATAATACTAGATTTAATTTCAAAAGTAGGTGCATCTATAGTGGGATGTAGGATACTCGGCTCCAGGCCTGCCCCTCAGACACGCCCACCCCCACCCCCTGGACATTATTGGAAGTTATTGTTCAAAAAAGCCCCTTAGACGTTTTTTAAATCACGCTTTGTGCAAATTTGAAGGGCCAATCACATTTAATCTTCATTTTTTTGGCAAACAACTTTTTTTGTTGGGTTTTTATTTTTATTTAATCCTCTACACCCTTTTAACATAATGTCCACATCCCTACTACACCCATTTTAGAAAAACGCCCAATAATTCCCCTTGCTGACTGTGCTGCCACATGGCAGAAAACGCCCAAGGGTAGGGGCATTATTCACCCTTATCACTATGCATGGTCTTAGTGAAATTCTTCCATGCGTTGCAAGGGAATTCGGTCGGTATTGGTTTGGTTAATTATGATATCAGTAAGGTACAACAATCGAAAGAGAAAACTCAAATAATAAAGTTGTGATATGCCTAAGAGGATATCCACACAAGGGATCCCCTATTGCAGTAGAATTCAGTTGGTATCGATTCGGTTAATTATGATATCGATATGATACAACAACCAAATGAGAAAACCCAAAAAATAAAGTTATGAAATGCCCAAAAGCATATCCACATGTGGGGTTCCGTATTGGTTCGACTTGGGCTTGGAGGTTGTGCCATCATTTTGTTGTTGGGACTGCTATGGGAAGTGGAGGACCCATGAAATATATTCAGGGGTGCGAATGAGGGGTCTAACCAAATTTTCAAGGGGTGCGATTAGGATTTTTTCCTATAAAATACACTAAAATTTCTTTTTTAAAGGGTGCGCGCACCCACCCAACCTCTATCTAGGTCCACCCCTGGCTACGGGTTGGGATGTTGCACTTGATGAACCTCTGTTTGTTGTTGGTGTAACTAGAAATTTGTGGGTTGATTGAGACTTGAGAGCTGAAAAAACTCAGCAGCATCTCCATTAGCTTTGCAGTAATGATATTTAGATGTTGGACTTCGGCTTTTAAAGCTTTGTTTAAAGTTGCCATGATGATATAAGCATGGTTTTGAAAATCGGACCGGTGACCGGCGGTCGGACTGGAAAACCGTGTGGTCAGAACGAATTTTATAGGAGTTAGACCGCATTTTGTTAATTTTTTTCATTTTTATCCTATTTATTTTTGTAGTATTTATTCTTATATCTGGTCTGACCAGTGGACCGGTGATGAGACTAGTTCGACTTTGGTCCGGTCCTAAAACATTGGTTAAAAGAAACAAAGCAAGAGGTTGACCAAATTGTGCAAGTCAACAAAAGGATAGGCCCCAATGGCGGAGCTTGCCAAAAGTTCAGCGGGACGAAAAGTCATGAGACCAAATTTTTTTTCTTATCATTATGTTTCAGGTTATATGTTCAGGTCGGGTCAAACAATAATAACTCCAAATAAATAGTTTTGACTTTTCCTGTTATATACTGACGTGTACGCGTATATACATATTTTATTAATGAATAAACACACGATTCGGTTTTAAATTTATAAAAGTGATTTATACTTCAACATCAAAACACACACGAAAGAGGCAAGTGTACCCCGTCATATATGTAGTAAAGTATCTGTAAGAACCAAGTATCGATCTAAGGAAATGGGCGGAGGAATAATACTAGACATTTGTCATTAAATTAACGGAAGAAAGATAAGTTGTGTGATTTTATAAAGACTAAAATAAGCATAAACAAATACTTATAAAAACATAATAGACTCGAAATAATAAAATAGATAAATAGCCTTGCTTTATACACAACCAAAGCATGTGAATTAAGTCGGTTTTGTCACTAGAAACATTTGGTCAATTCTCCATTTTCAAGACAATTAGTATCCCTTTCAGGAATCCTAACATGACAATCATTCAGAAAGCTAAAACGATAAACACACCTTAACCACCTAAAATTGTTCTTTAATGTGCAATTGATAAATGTCTACGAAAATCTCTTAAAAATAAGTTAGTCATCCGTTAGGAGTTTTCTAACCTCACTTAAACAAGGAAAGTGACACCGATAAACACAATGCAACCACCGAGACAAGCATAAACTAGATTAAATCACAACCGAGTTCATTTTACAAATCTTGCATACAAATTCACCAAGATAGCAATTTTGGCCTAAACTACTAACTAAGCTAACAATTCATGGCAAGAATTCATAACAACACCATTTAACCCGTTAACGTCCTTACGTGACGGAAAGCTTTCTTGATTAACAATAATTACATTTTATTAAACCACTAACCATTTCTAGTATCATGGTGCACACATTTTAAACAAGTTAAACAAGTTAAGCATGTTCAAAGTCTACTAATTCATGATTAATTAAGCTTTCATCTTTCAACTATCTCAACTAACCAAATACTAATCATCCAACATAATTACTTATAATCAAGAAATCAACATCAATAAACAAGGTTGCAAACTAATCATCAAAGATTAACATAGAAAATACTTCTAAGTGTCATTACAAGCAAGGGATTGTAGTGTTTTTGCTCGTAGGCTACAATAATACATAAAACATTAATCTAAATGCTTGAAACATTAACAAAATTATGGGAAGATTAGAGAATCAAACCATAAACAAGCACTAGATTAAGAATCCGGAAGATAACGGAGCTAATCGGCACAATGTGGCTTGAATCCGGGTGAAAGCTAATGCCTCCGGAGCCTGAAAATCGCCTGAAGAGCTCCCAAAATGTCCAGAGTTACGAACAGAATGTTTCTACATGTTTTTTATAACATTTAGCGATCGCACGGTCGTGCCAATAAAGTGCACGACCGTTCACTTTTTGAATCATTGGAGTTACTGTTCACCGTACCGCATGACATCATCAGATCTTGACCAGCCTTCGATCTCGCACGACCGTTCCGTTGGTGGCATGATCGTGCATCTCTGGGTAAGGGTGGCACGGACATCTGAACGGGCAGTGCCTTTCCGGGTTGGTGCTAGTCATCGGATCCACACGGGGTGCAACCATCCGCACAATCGTTCAACCCGGGATTGGCTTGCACTCCGGATCGCGCTGGCGTGCACTGCCGGGCTGGGCTATGTTGTCGGATCCGCACGGTCGTTTCACCCATTGCACGACGTGCCAAACGCCCAGGTCAGAATCTTCACAGAATGTTCGCAGCTTTGTCGTTTCGTCCTGAAAGTCCTCGTTTTCACTATCATCTTGTTTAGCATGCTGTTTTAGGCCTGTAAACAAAAGTATACCTGATTAAGTATCCGATTAACAGTTTTACGGCCGAAAACGCATAAAATGGGGATAAAATGGGGGACTAAAATATGTGTAAATTGGTGAATATCATATACCTAACAAAAAACAATCAATATGTTTGGGTTAAACTACAATAATAACTCCAAATATATAGTTTTGACATTTCCCATGATATAACTAACAAAAAATAATCAATATGATTGGGTTAAACTACAATTTCATCACACTTCTTCCTTAATTGATCATCTTCCCAAACCCCCAATTCCATTATGATAAACCCTATTTTTGGAATCATTGAACAATAATCACAATAGATGCAATTCATAGGTTAATCTCATATTAAAGGATACAATTAAGGTCTAAAACACTAGTAATGCCAAAATTTCGATTCAATATTAACCATAGTTCACGACCTACCCTTCAAGAACCAGACAATGGTGAATGAGAAATTAAAATAAATGATTACTTTGTTTAAATTCGTGATTAAACGTCTCTATCCAGCTCAATTTATTCCCTGATTTCGTCTAATTTGATGAAGGGTAAAGGATTGAAGATTTGCAGATTTCAAGAACCATGAGAACATACAGAATATTTTTTCTTTTGTTGAAGTCGAACAACACCGATGGAGCGCCTCTATCCTCGCATATTGTTCTTTTTTTTTTGTTTAAACATTTTTCAATTAAGACAAAAATGAACCCTCAAGTTTCATTCATATAAAAACTAGTTTCAAACTTTATTTAAACTCACTTAAAGTTTAAACACAATTATAAAAGATTACTAATAGCCCCGTTCACGTTTTTTTAACTCAATACGAAAATGTGTGTAAATTTTTTAACAATAAACTTGGTAGGGGAAGAAATTTTTAGGCAAAATAATTGGCGGAGACGGACTTATATAATTTTAAATTTTTTGATACAAAATCAGAAAAATTACACTACTAACTGAAATATTGGTATGTGTGGGTGCACTATCTTACCCCTTAAAAGTTGTGTCCCTGGATAGGCCGGTTTTAGCGATTTGATGATTTGGTTTTATCTTTATTTTTCAAAATGGTTAGTTTGTATAAAATTTTAATTAAAAGTAATAAAGACGGTTCATGAGTATAGTACATATCCATAACTTTATGTTCCAAGAAATAATGAATAAACAAATGAAAATAGTCGGTTGCAAGTTCGAAACCCCATAAAAATGCCACAACATAATTGTGTGATCCCTAGTACCATAAGGCCATGAGAAGAACACCGTATGCATATGGTGGCCTGGAGCCTCGTATTTCCACTCATAAATAGATATAGACCAAAGCAAAAATTGCACATCATCGTAAGTTCGTAACGCTATAATGATATACCTGAAACCCAATTTGACATAGGACACATCTATGTAAAACATTACACAAAGTTATGCAACGTGTTTTTTTTTTTTTTCAAATATCTTATTTTTTTTTCATTTATGTGACATGTTTTTTTTTTTTTCAAATATCTTATTTTTTTCATATAGGATAGTAGACACATCTATGTGCTTCCTCACACATAGGAGCGTTTGGATTGCTTATAAAAAACTCCTTATCTCATTTTCCACTTTCTTATATCTTTTATAAAAAATTCACTCTCGTAACTTTTCCGTTTCTACTTTTCAAAGCCTTAAAACCTCCTTTTAAACCCATTACTGTAAGGCCCGCATATAAGTCTAATAAAAATGACTAGTTTAGACACTAAAATTTTGAACCTTTGATTCTTCTAATCTCTTTACCGTAATTAGGTAATATTACCAATATTACCAATGCACCATTTTAACAAAATTTGGGCATGACCCGTCCATAAAACGAGTATACCCCTGTTTTAACCATAAATTAAACGAATAAAATTCTACAACCGTTTGACAAGATACGACTAAAAACCAAAGACATCAAGTGTTAAAAAGTGTGACTACTAACAAGTCGTACAAAACAAGCATTTTAACCCAAAACATTAATACGGACTAGCGGAAGCGTTAGGTGGTCATAAGTGTGCATATGCTCGCTCCAAAATGCCAAGTTGCCTAAACTGAGGATTTACCTACATTCAACATAAACGAAAGAAGTTAGCATTCCATCACTAACATGATTAACTAATAACCCGATTAATCACTATCGCGGCCTTACATCTTTCCACACATTACCAACCGTTAGACGGTTCATTACGTACTCGTCTCAATGTAGAGACTAACATTCTTTTTTAACATACCCGTTAACGACGGGTATTAGTATTGTTACTATAACTTTCATTCGATTCATTCATGATGAACGAATATATTCTCTACATGTACTTACACCTCAATCCGAGAAGACGGATTGAGTAAACTTTCATTCGTTACATACTTAACCTCCCATACCCGGTTCGACTAGAAAGAACCGGATATGATGCATTATTTTTCGCATCTTATTCATTTCTCAACATCCGTTTATGACGGATCTAACTTTACTTCAAAACAATCATAGATTTCAATTTTTATGATTTCAACATATCAACATAATACAATTGAGTCTATTATACATATGTTAACATAATAGAAATAAGGTGTATACTAACGTACCTCGATTTTGTGAACCTTCCGATTTCCTAGTATTGGAACCTTCCTCTTTCACGCCTATAATCACACATTCATTCGTTTATTTAGTACACCAACATCTCATTCATTCATCTTTCAAATCATACACATTATTCTTTTAAGCATTTCATCAAACACTTGGTGTTCATCATAATTACAAGCATTATTTACAAACATACAAGGCATGAATTTCCACTAGTTCATCTTATAGTTCACCCACAATTGATCCTTGTTCATAACTTTACTTACCCTAGATAAATTTTCTATAATTCAAGCATTACAACATCATCATACTTCAAGATTTCACATATCTATAATCACTTTGATCATCCTTTTCATATCACAATTTCATAAAATGGGTTTTTTACTAAAATCTTTCAAATAACCTAGAATCAAACATGATTCTTGTTCTAGAAGGTAACCCTAACTCAGATTTCTCACATTTAGACACCAAATTCGAGATTGGGTTAAACCCCTCATTCTACAAATCATCAAATTCAGAAAATTAAACTTACCACTTCACTAATTAGGGTTAGATTTTCGAAAGGAGGGCTCATGCACTGGATTATCTTATGAATTTGGCTTCAATTCTTGATTTCTTGAAGTTAGGGTTTCACCCCCCTTTCCCTGCTCCCTTGCTCGATCGACCAGAACCCAGATATGGGTGTTTGGTTTTAATTTTTGTTTATTAATTAAAACATTTAGTTTATTACTTACACATTAAACCCTCCCACTTAGAAAGAGTGTTCAACTTAGGCTTTCCCATAAACTAACTTATCATTTTTGTCATATTTCATTACTATGTTAAATTATTTGTTTAATTTCACTTATTATTATACTAAACAAGTTTTGGGGTGTTACAAGTCTACCCCCCTTAAAGGAGGTTTCGTCCCCGAAACCTGATCACATATCAAAATTAAGAATTACATACCGAAGAGAAAAGGATAGTGTTTCCTCATTTCATCTTCTGCTTCCCATGTAAGTTCTGACCCCTTCCGGTGTTTCCATTGAATCAATACTTGTCTAACGGATTTGTTGCGAAGATTCTTCACCTTGACATCTTTAATGGCTATTGGCCTTTCGACATAGTTTAACCCCTCGTCCTACTCGATGTCATCGAGAGGCACTATTGCTGTTTCATCCGCAAGACACTTCCTCAATTGTGATACGTGGAAGGTATTGTGAATCCCGTCTAGTGTAGACGGTAATTCTAATCGGTATGCAACCCTTCCTATTCGAGCTAAGATTTTAAACGGTCCGATATAACAAGGACCTAACTTACCCCGTTTGCGGAAACGGATTATGCCCTTCCATGGTGATACTTTCAATAGAACATAATCTCCGACTTGAAACTCGATAGGACGCCTTCTATTGTCCGCATAAGCTTTTTGCCGATCCTGGGCTGCTTTTAGTCGAGCTCTAATCAAATCAATCTTTTCATTCGTCACTGCTATTAAATCACTTGGCACAAGTTCTCTCTGTCCAACTTCGCCCCAACACACAGGAGTTCTACATTTCCTCCCGTATAATAGTTCATAGGGAGCCATTTGAATACCACTATGGTAACTATTATTGTAAGAGAATTCTACTAGTGGTAAATGGTCATCCCAACTTCCCCCAAAGTCTAAAGCACATGCTCTCAACATATCGACAAGCGTTTGAATGGTTCTTTCTGACTGTCCGTCCGTCGGAGGGTGGTAGGCGGTGCTAATGTGTAACTTCGTGCCCACACTTTCGTGAAACTTCTGCTAGTAACGAGAGGTAAATCTAGTACCCCGATCTGAGATAATTGATACGGGCACTCCGTGTCGGGATATGATCTCATTCATATATATTTCCGCCATTCTCTCGGAAGAGTAAGCCTCTCGAATAGGTAGGAGATGGGCACTCTTTTTGAGTCGGTCTACAATTACCCATATCGTATCATGCCCCTTTTTCGTTTTATGAAGCTTGGTCACCAAATCCATCGTTATTTCTTCCCATTTCCACACTGGAATTTCCAATGGTTGTAATTCCCCGTATGGTTTTTGATGTTCCTCCTTTACTTGGGAACATGTTAAGCACTTCGCAACATACTTAACAATATCACGTTTTATACCCGGCCACCAATAATTGGTCTTCAAGTCCCAGTACATTTTAGTAGCCCCGGGATGGACTGAATACCGTGACTTATGAGCCTCCTCGAGTAGAGCGGTCTTTACTTCGCAAAATCGTGGTATCCAAATTCGACCGAATCTTGTTTTGAGTCCGGCCGAATTTTCTTCTAAATTATCAACTATACCTTTCATTCTTTCTTTCTTTGGGTCTTCTGCTCCAAGCGACTTTATTTGGGAATCACGTATCATATCAAGTAATCGTGGCATAACTATCATTTTCATGGATTTTACTCGAATGGGAGGCGGATACTATTTTCGGCTTAACGCGTCAGCTACCACGTTCGCCTTTCCCGGGTGATAAAGGATATCGCAATCGTAATCTTTAATAAGTTCTAACCATCTCCGCTGCCTCATATTTAAGTCTTTCTGTTCGAAGAAATACTTGAGGCTCTTGTGATCCGAGTAAATTGTACATTTTGCACCGTAGAGATAGTGCCTCCAGATTTTCAAGGCGAAAACTACTGCCGCCAATTCTAAGTCGTGAGTTGGGTAGTTTCCTTCATGCGGTTTTAGTTGTCTTGACGCATACGCTATAACTTTACCCCTTTGCATTAAAACCCACCCTAAACCTTGATATGAAGCATCCGAATAGACAACCAGATCTTCCGTTCCATCTGGGAGTGTTAAGACCGGAGAACTAGACAACTTTTCTTTTAACACGTGAAAGGCTTCTTCTTGATCTTTGCCCCACACAAACCTTTCCAGTAATAGCCGGCAAGGCGTAGGAAGCTCCTTACTTCAGTGGGAGTTTTTGGGGAAACCCACTTCATTACTGCCTCAATCTTCGACGGATCGACCAAGACACCTTTCGAGTTTATTACGTGGCCAAGAAACTGCACCTCTCTGAGCCAGAAATCGCATTTTGAGAATTTTGCTTAAAGTTACTCCTTACGGAGAACTTCAAGTACTTCACGCAAGTGTCTCGCATGTTCAGTCTTGCTTCGCGAGTAGACTAGAATATCATCTATGAACACGATCACAGATTTATCTAGCATGGGTCGGCATATCCGGTTCATAAGATCCATAAACGCAGCCGGTGCGTTCGTCAATCCAAAGGACATGACTAAAAATTCATAATGCCCATATCGGGTTCTGAACGCGGTCTTTGGAACATCTTCTTCCCGTATTTTTACTTGATGATACCCCGAACGCAGGTCTATTTTAGAGAACCAACTCGCCCCTTGTAATTGATCAAAAAGATCGTCAATTCTGGGTAAAGGGTAGCGGTTCTTCACGGTCAGCTTATTTAATTCTCTGTAATCGATGCACATGCGCATCGACCCGTCTTTCTTCTTAACAAATAAGATAGGCGCTCCCCAAAGCGACACACTCGGGCGTATTTAGTAGATCTTGTAATTGTGTCATTAACTCCCGCATCTCGGTGGGAGCCAATCTATAGGGAGCCTTCGCAACCGGCTTCGCACCCGGATTCAATTCGATGCGAAACTCTATTTCTCGTTCGGGAAGGAGTCCCGACAATTCCTCCGGAAATTCGTTCACGACCTCAACATCTTCAAGCTTCGGGAGGCTTTGACGAGCGTCGACTACATAAGCTAGGTATGCTCTACTCCCGTTAAGTACGTATTTAACGGCTTGAACAAGGGTGCACAATTTTGTTTCCACGTTTCTTTCCCCTTGAATACTCAATTGCCTTCCACTTGGAGATTAGACAAGCATTACCTTATTTTTACAGTTAATTTCTACACAGTGTGGTGCCATCCAATCCATACCTACTATCATTTTAAATTCCCCCATAACCATAGGTATGAGGTCGATATCAAATTCCTCATCTTCTATCATGAATTTGCAATTTCTACAAATCTCGTGTAACACATAGTTCTTACTATCGGCTATTTCTACTTCTAAAGGTATCGGCATTCGTTCAATCTTAAATGAAGGATGTTGCACGATTTCATTTGCAATAAACGAAATAGTGGCTCCGGTATCGAACAAAACATAAACCGGTATGGAGTTTAATAGAAAGATACCTGAAACCACATTCGGATGGGACTTGGCTTCTTCGGATGTGATTTGAAACATCCTCCCTTTCGCCTTAGAGCTATCTTCGTTCTTTCCCTCCTTCTTTGATCCTTGTTGGAGTTTAGGACACTCCGACTTAACATGCCCTTTCTGGAAACAATTGAAACATGTCTTCGGGTTGCTAGGGCACTTGTAGGATGTATGCCCTTCTTCGCCGCATTTATAGCATCCCTTCTTACCCAGAAGACATTCCCCAGTATGTAGTTTCCCACATGTCTTGCACGGAGAAATACCACCCCTTGACTTGTCCTTCTTTTCGTGGTCTTGGAACTTTGCTTTCTTGGATGGACTTGAACTTGCCCCCTTTTCATTCGATCTCTTTTCACCTCGTTCTTCTTGCCTTTTAATCTCGATTTCTCTATCCCGTGCCAAATTGATAAGCTCATCAAGGGTTTCACATTTCGAGGGAGTGATGAACTCCCTAAATTCTGCCTTTAATATGCCATAAAAGCGATTGATCTTCATTCTTTCAATCTTCACAAAATCCCCATAGAATTTCATCTTATCCATGAAAGCGTTTGATATTTCGTTTATTGACTCGTTTTTCTGTCGAAGGAGAAAGAAATCCTCCTGAATCTTATCAATAGCCGATTGGGGACAATGATATCTCATGAAGGGCTCCTTAAATTCTTGCCAAGTCATCATTTGGAGTCTGTCCTCACCTATTTCCTTGCTATGGGCATCCCACCAATCTTTCGCCTGAAGAGTGAGTTGACCAGTAGGGAACATCACCTGGTCCTCCTTATCACATCGGCTTCGTATAAATACCGCTTCTATGTTTGAAACTCATCTTTGGCAGGCGATCGGGTCGATTTTACCATCATACGTTGGGGGATTGCACGCCATGGAGTCTTTATACGTGCACCGTCGTTCTTTGCTTTTACTTTTAGATCCCTCAATCAGTTCTTTCAATTCTTCGAACTTGCTAGTCATCATGGCATCCACAACTCCCAACACCCGACTTTCTACTTCTTGAGCTAATCGTGGAAGATTAGCTTGCATAACCCCTTCCGCCACTTCTGTGACCTTATTGTTAATTGCTTCTTGACGAGCCGTATCATCATCATCATCATTAACATTTCTTGCATCAGCCATCTACACAATGTCATGTTTTCGTTTAATACAAATCATAAACTTTCAGTATATCATAGTTCATTAGTCCGTATTTACCTCATTCACATTCTTACATTTTAAACCTTACTCGCCTTTTAAACTTCCATCATTCATTCGTGTCATTCGACATGCAACCTTCGAATTTTATAAATTTCTTTCTATCGTAACCACTAATTGTGGTTACATATATCTTTCTTGGCCTTATATAGACCCTACACGAACACTTAATAGGCCTTCGGACAGTTTGGGAACTCAAATACGAAAAACAAGGCAAAATAAAAAAAATTTCAGCGGATTTGATTTCCGCTAGCCGTCGGCGACGGGCTTCGTAAATGGGCGTCGCCCACAATGTCCATAGGCAGATAGTTAGGATGTCGGAAAGCATGAGGGCGTCGGCGACGGCTCACAGCCCGTCGGCGACGGCCCCTCCTTTGCTGAAACGCTGAAAAACCATTTTTGGGGTGTTTTTTACTCATTTTTAGGTTCGTTCCATCCATTCGATCCCTGGAACTTCCCATTCAACCTTTCAATATTACTCCCTGTATATCTAACTTAATATTCTCATCATACAAATAATAAACATACTTGTATTCTCATATAACTTATCGTTACCTCATTGGTGATCTTGGAGTGAGCACACTTTCGAACGAGCCGTCGGTTGAGTTCAAGCACTACTGCTTGTGCTCGAATCCCTCAACCTCGGCTCTGATACCAACTTGTAAGGCCCGCATATAAGTCAAATAAAAATGATGAGTTTAGACACTAAAATTTTGAACCTTTGATTCTTCTAATCTCTTTACCGTAATTAGGTAATATTACCAATATTACCAATGCACCATTTTAACAAAATTTGGGCATGACCCGTCCATAAAACGAGTATACCCCTGTTTTAACCATAAATTAAACGAATAAAATTCTACAACCGTTTGACAAGATACGACTAAAAACCAAAGACATCAAGTGTTAAAAAGTGTGACTACTAACAAGTCGTACAAAACAAGCATTTTAACCCAAAACATTAATACGGACTAGCGGAAGCGTTAGGTGGTCATAAGTGTGCATATGCTCGCTCCAAAATGCCAAGTTGCCTAAACTGAGGATTTACCTACATTCAACATAAACGAAAGAAGTTAGCATTCCATCACTAACATGATTAACTAAATTTTCTATAATTCAAGCATTACAACATCATCATACTTCAAGATTTCACATATCTATAATCACTTTGATCATCCTTTTCATATCACAATTTCATAAAATGGGTTTTTACTAAAATCTTTCAAATAACCTAGAATCAAACATGATTCTTGTTCTAGAAGGTAACCCTAACTCAGATTTCTCACATTTAGGCACCAAATTCGAGATTGGGTTAAACCCCTCATTCTACAAATCATCAAATTCAGAAAATTAAACTTACCACTTCACTAATTAGGGTTAGATTTTCGAAAGGAGGGCTCATGCACTGGATTATCTTATGAATTTGGCTTCAATTCTTGATTTCTTGAAGTTAGGGTTTCACCCCCCTTTCCCTGCTCTCTTGCTCGATCGACCAGAACCCAGATGTGGGTGTTTAGTTTTAATTTTTGTTTATTAAATAAAACATTTAGTTTATTACTTACACATTGAACCCTCCCACTTCGAAAGAGTGTTCAACTTAGGCTTTCCCATAAACTAACTTATCATTTTTGTCATATTTCATTACTATGTTAAATTATTTGTTTAATTTCACTTATTATTATACTAAACAAGTTTTGGGGTGTTACAATTACCCAAACATCATTTTTTTGAAAACTCCTTTTTTAAAAAGTTATAAGTTAATAAGTTGTTTTATAAGCAATCCCAAACACCCCATAATCATGTTTCCCACAAACCCATCCATTATAAACTCCAAGAGTCTTATTCAAATGTGTGATGGCATACTTAGCCAAACACACATAGAACTAATTAGTGTACTAAACAACTTGCACATGTCACACAATCTATTCCACCCTCCCCACACAAGTATTAAACTATATTGTACATGTCCTTATGTGCATGATATTATCAAACATTGTGGCGTTTTTGTATAAGGAGTAAATTACAAAACTCATCCTTTATATATGTCACTTATTGCAAATCATGTCCTTTGTCTTCAATAATTACTTTAATCATACTTAATGTTTACAAATCCTAACATGGTATATCCTTTACCCCAAACCAAGTTAAAAATCTCAGTTAACCTTACTCACGTGGGACCCACTTGAGGGGCATTAATGTCCTTTCACCTACCAAGTCTTCTCCCCCAATAAAACCCCCCATTTAACCCTAATCGCCCCTCATTCCAAAACAACCCACACCTGCAATTCCTAATACTTCGACAGAACCAACAATGGTGATATGCGAATGTGGGAAAGAAGCCATAATTTTGACATCATGGACCGATCGTAACCCTGGTCGGCGTTTTTATGCATGTCCTGATCAGCTACTATTGTTAAATTAGGGTTCTTCACTTACTTGGTTATTGAGGTTTACTGTTATGTTTAAATTAGGATTCAGAATGTGGTTTCATTGGCTGGTTTGATAAAACAAGATGTCAAAGGTGTGTTGACACCATTCCTGGACTGCTTAGAGCAAAGAATTTTCTTGAAGCTGAAAGGAACAAGCTTGAAGACAAGGTCAAAGTAAGTCAACTGCAAGCAAGCAAACTGAAGAGGTGGTTGATAATTAGCTGGATTTGTTTTACGATGTATGTAGTCTGTGTTTAGAGTCTGTATCTAGTGTTGGTATGTCTTAAAATGTCCTCTTGGTATGTTTAACATGTAGTGTCTGCGTTTATGCACTAATGTAAGATGATGTAATGTTTATTAATGGATTTTGACTACAATCTAATGAAATGTGGTGTTTTAAAAGTGTTAATAGTATGTAATTGTGGTAAAATGTGTGGTATTTATAGTATCAAAAGTGCAGAACCTGTTTACGACTAATACATAAACCAAACATAACAAGTGCAGAACCTGTTTACGACCAATGCATACACCAAACATAACAAGTGCAGAGCCTGTTTACCACCAATGCATAAATCAAACATAACAAGTGCAGAGCCTGTTTACGACCAATGCATAAACCAAACATATAAAATGCAGAACCTGTTTACGACCAATGCATAAACCAAACATATAAAGTGCAGAACCTGTTTACGACCAATGCATAAACCAAACATATAAAGTGCAGAACTTGTTGACCCATTCCACATTCAAAGAACAAAACATTAATAAAGTAGATATACCATAAACTTGATAGGCCATAAACATCCGTAACAACGACCAGTTCAAACAACATTTCACAAGACTAAAACAGACCATTCCAAGTACCAAAATACATACAATTGTTCTAGCATAACAAACCCTGCACCAAAAGACCAACCTAGACCAATTCACACAAACCTAAACACTACATTAACCCTTGCATGTCCTAATGTTGTGCCCCACTTTTCCACATTTGGTACACTTTCCTTTGGTGTGTTTCTTCGCCAACCTTCCAGAGTGTGTCATGTCCTCAACTTCCAATGCAAACCTCTTCCTTGCTTTCTTGGGCCTTCCCACTTGCTTATGATGATCTGGTGGTGTGAGGGTGGTAGGAACTGGAGACTTAGCCCATAAAGACCTTCCGTTTATAGGATTCACCTTAAAATGATAAACCTGCTTCCACCTAGCCAAAGTGTAAATGGGATTAACCCAACTCTCTAATGCACCAACCCTTTGCCCGTTAGAAGCCATATTCTATATTGCTGCAACAGCGTGCCTACACGGCATACCTTTAATTAAATTGATTAGTATATTGCATATACAACTAACAACTTGACTAATACAATAACATACCTGTGATTTCCCAACCTCTGCAAGCACAGGTCCTTTTAGCCAAATCCACATCTCTTGCATGATTTGGTTTACCACTAACTGAGTAGATATCCCTTCCATTCCACTGTACTTGATAGTGTGAAGCATCTTTCTTGATGTTCTCTAGCTTTAATGCAGCATACGGTGTAAGCAGCCCTTCAGTTTTGTCTATCACCTTCAAAACAGTTACAATCCTTCTCATCAAGTACTCCCTAATGTATTCAAGGGCTGAGATGATGGGCTTATCTCTTCCATCCACAATCTTGCCATTATAAACCTCACACATGCTATTCAGTAGCACATCAAATAATTCCCTGCCTGTGGATACATATACTAGTCACTAACACATAAAACAGATGTTATACACAACAATAGACAAGCATATACACCACCTAGTCCAGTGCAGTGGTGGAATTTTTTACAACCACAGATGTGCCATCCTATTGAATGCCTTCAACTCATCCATTGCAATTTTAAACTCAAGAACAGTAGTGGCACCAGCACACTTCCAAAGCATATCTTTGTACAGGTTCCCTTTAAAACTTACTTTCATATTCTCATGAATATGCCTCAAACAATATCTGTGCTCAGCACATGGAAACAACTTGTTAACAGCTTGTAGAATGCCCTGTTCAATTGAAACAGTAAGTACATAATACAAGTAATTGGCTAACAATTGAACTCAAATATAATACAAAAGAAAAGTATACCTTCTATCTATCAGAGACAAATATGAGTTTGAGTTTCTATGTAATCCCAACTCATCCCCTAACAGTTCTAGAAACCACGTCCATGAGTTGATGTTTTCAGCCTCTATAATTGCATAGCACACAAGATAGATACCATTGTTAGGGTCAATACCTACTGCAGTTAGTACTTGACCTGGGAAAGGTCCCTTCATGAATGCACCATCCAGGCCCAACAGATCCCTCCCTATTTCTTTAAAACCCTGCTTCAAGGCTCCAAAACATACATATATCCTTTTAAATTTCTTTGTTTGTTCACTAGGATTTGTTGGTGGTTCTACCTGTGTCTTGACAGTAGTACCTGGATTCATATCCTGGAGTTCAATAGCATAATCCCTTAACAAAGCATACTGTGAGGCATAGTCTCCCTCAACTTGTTTCTTTGCTTTAGCCTTTGCCCTGTAAGCCTTCATCCGGGAAACCTCTAGAGCATATCTCCTTTGAAACTGATATTGCACAACATTAACTGGAATATCAGGATTTTCTTCTATTTGATCTATCATTTGTTTGGACAAGAAGCTATCAGTGCAGGCCCTAACTCTTCTTGTTTGGAGGCATTTATGTTCATCAATGAAAGTCTTCACCATCCAAGATTCTGTTCCACTCACTTTAGATATCAACAAAGTCCAAGGACATAAATATTCTGCTGGTTTTGTCCTTTTCCCCCTTCCACCAACATTTACCACAACTGCCCCCTCCTCTTTGTTGTTATTCACTTTTGAACCCTTCACCTTTTCTTTTCCTTTATCCTTCACCTTTTCTTTGCCTTTATCCTTCACTTTTTTCCTTTCCTTTACCCTTCACTTTTTCCTTCCCTTTACCCTTGTCTATATGGACACCATTTTCATCTACATCAAAATCAGGTAGAAGACCATGACATTCTGCCCTAAGCCTTGTGGTATCATCCTTCACAATTCTAATACACCTTCTAGTTTCCACAGAATGCTTCTTAATGAGCTTCTTCCCTTCTTGTTTAGTACCAAAAACCTGGCCTAAGTAAAAATGTGCAATATTTTCATTTGCTCTTCTAATGCTTCTTAAGTTGTGTCTCCTAATGCTTGTCTCCACATCATCAGAGTTTGTCCCACTTTGGAACTTATCATTGTCTAACACTTCATCCCCGAAATCTATATCTTGGTGATTAGTGATATTGTCTTCTACTTCTAAGTCAACATTCAACCTATAATCAGTCATATCAACTTCATGATCAGCCATAGCATTTTCATCATCATATATGAAATCACTATCATCTTCCTACTCTTCTTGCTGATCATCTTCCTGCTCTCCTTCCTGATCATCTTTTGGCTCTTCTTCCTGCCTAACTTCATGATCATTATCTATGCCATCACAAACCACATTATCATGTACAATGCCCTGCTCAATATCACCTAAGCCCTTATCTATGCCATCATCAACCAAATTATCACCTAAGTCATATGAAAACATTTCATCAAAGTCCAACTCAGCAGTGTCTACTTCTTCCCTTGCACTAGATTGAACATTAACTGTACTTGGCTATCCAGCCTCACCTAAATGACCAAACACCCCACTACTTGACTAACCAACCCCACTAATCCTGCTGGGACAAGAGTATAAGGTCCATCATCATCAATCTCCTCAATAGTGAGTTGTCTTTGTATTTTGGTTGGTGAGGAGAAGTGTTCCTTCATGTTCTGTATCCCATGGGTGGTATACATATCAATGACCTTATGCTCTTCTGTAACAACCCACGGAAAGATCCATGAACAAAATCCTAAGTGTGCACGATAAAACTTGAAAACCTAATGGTTGATGAACCAACCCGCACAAAAGTACCATTATTAAACTTGCAATTATAAACTGAATCATTTAGGGTCAAGACCTAAACATACACAATAAGTATAAGCACGGAAATCGAGGAAAAACGCACGATTGGACGAGAAGGGCAGCCAAAGACATGCGTCACGACACTGCGACACGTGTCAGACCTACGTGGGACACGTGGCGACCAAAGCCAGGTCGACCCTCCCCGCGACATGCGCCAGGGGAGGCCGACCCGTGCGCGACACGCGGGGGAGACGCAAATGTGGGTATATAAGCAGCGGTGTGGGACTGAAATTTTTGCACCAGTTCGATCAATTTTGACGAACTATCTCTCTTGTTCTCCGTTTTCTTTGCACAACACCCCTAAACCCTAAAACTCTGCTCGTTATCAGGGTAATAACTCTAATCACGGACACGGTACTATATCCGATTGATTGAAACTGATCCAACGGATGTTTAAGTGCTGCCTGTATACGGCTATGCTTTTTCATTTGTTGTGAGTTTTGATCTCGTGATTATCGTTAAAGTTGAATTAGGTTAATACGCTAATACGAGTTCCATTGTATCTAGAATTAGAACTCATAATCAGGAAGCTGTTAAATTAGAATACTTAGCAGTTAAGTAAACTTAATAGTCAAGTAAACTTAGTGATTAAGTAAACGTAATGGTTATGTAAAACTTAGCAATTAAGAAAACTTAGCGATTAAGAAAACTTAATAGCTAAGGAAACTTAACAGTTAAGCAAGCTAAGTAAGTTAATTAATCGGCTAATTACGTTATATAATTAATCGGCTAAGTAAATTACTTGATTAAACCGTTAAGGAAAATTAATCAGTAAGTAAGATTAATTAAGTTAAGAAAGATTAATTAATCAGTTAAGCAAGATTAATTAAGCTAAGCAATATTAATTAAGCTAAGCAAGATTAATTAAGTTAAACAAGATTAATTAAGCTATTAATTAAGCCAAGTAAGATTAATTAAGTAAATTAAACACCTAGATAGATATACATGAAAATAAATATATATGAGATAGATAATATCAAATGAAGGTGCAAGGAAGGTGTAAGAGGATATATATGTGGGTAGGAAGCTTCTTAGAAAATGTATAGGTAACTTCCTAGAAAAGTATATAGGAAACTTCCTGGAAATTTCATATTTTCTACCTATAAATAGGAAGCTTAGGATTCATTTTTCTTTGCTCATTTCTTCTATTCTTCTCTCTATACGTTGGTGTTCTAACCAATAATCACCAATGCGATATTCTGTCCGATCGATTCGGGAACCAACTAACGAATGCCAAAGTGTTGTCTAAATAAGACTATACTTTGTGAATTTCGTTCTGAAACGAATGCCAAAGTGCTGTCTAAATAAGACTATACTTTGTGAATTTCGTTAAGGTTCTGATCTCGTGACCATCGTTAGGTTTGATTGGGTTTAACACTAATACGTATTCCACTCTGTTAAACTAAATGTTTAACTACCAGAAAACTCCGCACTAAACACTTACAATCAAAATAGATGTATAATCATCAGAAGACTTAGAATCAAGATGCTTGTTTAATCAAGACTATATGCTAACAAGGTGAGTCATTCTCTTTTTATCAAATTGGTTTACAAAACCCTAAATGTTTTCCAGTTATACTTTGCAGTGATTAAGTCTTTGCTAATCTTTCATTACTGGCAGTATGTGGGGGTTTTGTGCACATTACTACTAACGATTTATCACTTTAGGTGGGCGAGCCTAATTAGTGATATGTCCACAGTCATAGATCCGGTCGAGTGACAACTGAACCAGCTAATTATAAGATAGGGGCAAATGTAAAAACCCTTAATGCTGTGAATAATAACAAATGTGTTTTTGTACAAAAATGTATGAACTCACCAGTATTTCCTGCTGACCAAATGTTTTTAAAACGCGTTTCAGGTGATTACAGTAGATTGGAATAAGAGTAATGATACGGCACCGAAAGGCTTAAAGAAGTGGCTTATTTTATCAATTAAATTAAATTAAGAAAACATTGTTTTATATGTTCGGGTTTATCCCATATTAAAGCTACCTTTGTAAAACATGGGTTTATTCCCATCTATTTAATAAATAAAATCCGGTGTTTCTAAACTCTGGTATTTTCCTAACTCACGGTCCTGATGAAATGTTCCGCTGCAATATTTTCACAATAACCACCGGTACCACTTGACTGCTCGCGGCTCCCGTCCAGGGTGTGGTCGGGGGACGTGACAGAAGTGGTATCAGAGCCACTGGTTTAAGCAATTAGGTGTTGTAATAATACCTAAGCTTAAACGAAAGAGTTAGGAAATTGTTATTTGGTAGCAATAAGGATAGTATTTAGACTTGAACTTAAGAAAGATACTTTAGTATTAGCTTCGAGATAAGTTAATTACTTGCATAAATAAAGTGTGATAGGTATTGGTATGTCGTGAGGATGATGACTAGAACGTTGCAAGTATGGTAAATAAGCGATAACACTTGGCCACTGTTATTTCTTATTTATTGGTACTACTTAGTTCTGGAATATGATCCGTCATGTGAATACTAATTTCCTTGTTCTTTGATGAAAGCCTAATAAAAGATTCATTTTAAATCATGAATTGAGAAAATTCTATTTATGGGAAATATAAATTACCTCTCTGGCGAGAACCGGGTAAGATGGGGTATAGGATATGTCAAACAAGTGACAGAATTCCCTAAACAGTATCATGACCTGATATCTGACTTGTTTTTGAAAACACGGATCTGTTAAATACATTGATGTCACGGCCCCAGCCCCGGTTTGACCAGTCAGGAGCCGCGGGGCAGGAACCCGTGGTATTTATTGCGACAGCGGAAGATTTAACAGGATCTTTTAAAGATTTGAAAATGCCCGATTATTTTATTTCATGATTCGGGATAAAACCCTGAGATTTACAATAGAGGAATTTCACTAGGAAATTCCCTGATTTATAAAAACATGTTTATTCATTTTAACTGAGCCACCTCATCAAGCTGGTTAGTGCTCCGTAGCACGTTTTCTTTGATTTATAGCAGGTCGCCTGAAACATGTTTTAAAAATATTTTATCAGCGGGGAAATACTGGCGAGTCACTCAATTTGATAAAATGACACTTAGTTATAAATTACAGCATAAGAGCGATTACAATGGCTTCTATCTTATTTTTATCTGGCGCCGTGTCACCTGGTGACGATGGTCATACCACTATTGGGTCTTTCCCCAAGTAGTGATGATTATCACTGTTAGGATTTATTAGCCTAACAGTGAGAAGTTAGTAATGTGCACAATACCCCAATTAGCCAGTGATTCAAGATAACCATGACTTAATCCTTGTAATTATAACTTTTGAAAATGATTGGAGTATTGTAAAATACATTTGATAAAAGAGAATGACTCACATTGCAGATTTATACGGGCAGAGTTTAGCCTACTGATTAGCCTTGTAACCTAATTTAAATAACAATGCACACGAACTAGGTCAGTAACTAATACAACATTTACGATAACTCACGAGATAAAAACCCTCACAACGAATGACAAAGTGCTATACTTAAACATCCGTCGAATTCACGACTAATGACAAAGTATAGCCCTAATATGGGCAGCACTTAAACATCCATCAGATAGTTTTCAATCGATCGGACATTGAATCGTAGCAGCGATCGAGTTAATACCCTGTATCGTAGCAGCGCCTCGCTATTGAAATTTATGATTTCGAACAGTATAACTTCGTTTTTGAAAGTGGTTTTCGACACCACTGGACTGCTCCTGATCCAAGCTATTTATAGCTGAAAATTGGGTCTCACGCGGCTCGCGTGAGCCCTTACTTGATCCTTACGTGGCCCGCAAGGAAGTCTAGTTCGTAGATTAGGGCATCCTGTCACGGGTAGACATGCCACGTGGATGACACATGGACCTGAACACTTATCCGGTCAACTGAAGGTTGACGCGACCTGCGTAAGGGCCCTCTTGTGTTTTACGCGGCCCGCCTGAAGACCATTTTTCTTGATTTCTTGATTTTTGATATGGATTAGGGTTTCAGGGGTCCGGGTTTTCACTTATGGGTCGTTTTAGGACATTTTTGAAGGTCCTTACATCCTCCCCACCTTATTTAAAATCTCATCCTCGAGATTTATTGAAATAAGTGAGGATACTTTCGCTTCATTTCCGATTCCAACTCCCAAGTGTATTCGGGTCCTCTTTTCGAATCCCATTTGACTTTGACCAGCACTAGCCGCTTGTGCTTGAGAAATTTGATCTTTCTGTCTTCTATTTGCAGTGGCTTCTCGACAAACTTGTAGGATCGGATTCGTGACCCAAACGAGTCAATTAGAAGAGCTCTAATCTGTTTCAGAGGCGGAAACTAAGAAACGGACAAGAAAAACAGCTTGTTTCACTTAAATTTGCCTTGTATATTGATTTCACACTGATTACAGTCAAACAGTACATCGGCAGCAATTTGGTACCGGAAGAATGAACAGTTACAAATGATTCCGCTTTGAAGGCTATATATAGGAGTGGGGGTTCCGCTTGAAAGGCAT
Source organism: Helianthus tuberosus (assembly GCA_030545235.1). Classification (NCBI taxonomy): domain Eukaryota; kingdom Viridiplantae; phylum Streptophyta; class Magnoliopsida; order Asterales; family Asteraceae; genus Helianthus; species Helianthus tuberosus. Next base: position 24,635,243 of record CM060376.1, read on the forward strand.
AGATGACAGTTCAAGCGGAATCACAAACTTTGTGATTTCGCTTGAAAGTTCACATATCACTTTCGAGCGGAATCAGGTGTTCAAGCAAAATCAGATGAACAACATCCTAAAACAACCTATTTTCTCGAACAACGCGCCCTAATCTAACATATCTAGCACTAGACTCGATACAAGACAAAGTCGACAGATGTATGCACTAACAGACTCCCCCTCAGATGTTGACGAGTCTTAAGTGTCGAGTCTTCTCATCTTCAGTCTTTATCAGTCTTCGGGCTTCCAAAATCTTGATCTGATTCTTGTCTCACTCTATCTTCTCCTGAATAACAGCACCAACAGATAATCTCCCCTCGGATGAAGCTTTAAAACTCTTGCATCTTCAGGATTAAACTTCTAGCTCTTGCATCTTCACACTCTCTCTTTCTAACAGACTCCCCCTCAACTTGTGCTGGGATCGTAGACTGGCTTCCACAGGATCAGGATCGTGACCTGACTCACCTGCATATTCTCTACCCAAAACATAAGTTTCATAAAAGATAAGATATAACAAAATTTAGAAACTTTGCTAATCACTTGAAGACACAACCCTCAATACATCATTTTCAAGTATCAAACAAAATGATTTATCATGTCAATTTCTGATGAACCACTTAAATATATCATTTTCATTTCACACATCTTCAAACAAACTTTCCCAAACCTGTTCGTCATGTTTAGCACTCGGAATTTTAAAAATCAACTTTCCAACATCAGTTGTCTAAAATCTTTTTGAATTTTTCAAAATTTATGCTAAAACACACCGAAAATCTTTTTGGATTTTTGATATAACAGAAATGAAATGCAGTAAAGAAATATTTACAAACAATATTTTTGTGAGTTTGTGTAAGAAGATCATATCAGTTTTTGAGACAAATCACCAACACCGTTAAGCTTTAAACATTTTAAGTTCTAAACGATTCACTTAGATTGTCAGTATACTGATCCGCTTAATTTTTCACACAAAGTTCAACTGTTTCGAGATACGAGATTAATGTCTTAAGCACTTAAACTTATTCGCGTGTCCCACCTCAGAATATACTCCCGTATCCAGATCCCAATATTCAGTCTTACAGGTGAGTATACCTAGATGATATCTGTAAGGGGTTAAATTGCGAGACCGTGAGAGCTCAGGTCAGAACTTCCGTTCAGCAGAGAGATGACGGCTCGACTTTGGTGGGTCCCCTTTAGAGGATCTTTTTTTACAACAACATTGATTAACCATTTTATTGTCTCATCATTTATGCTGAGGGCGGCGCTATTTTTCAAGCAAGCGAAAAGTATTCTCCGGGGACTAGGCCATTGCTCCCGCAAAATCAGAAGTCCCGGGATAATACCCCAGATATCACTAAGCATAAAGACCTAGTATCTCAGAAAGAGGGGTCCTTCAAACAAGATTTCGGGGGTTACCCATATATCCGAGAGATGTTACCCACGATATAAGCAAGTTTGAAATTTAGGTTTATATCTCGTCACAATCTACTAAATGTGCAAAAACCTACTGGCATATCATCAGTGAGACCGTTTATCACATTTTAACTTTCCATTTCTTTAGCATGCCGTGATAGTCCATTGATGTACTATCATTTCCTCTTTTATACAACAAAACTCATTTTTGATTTTATCATGTTTTTGGCTTTTTCAAATTTTCTAATGTTTTTGGATTTTCTGAAATTTTTTACTCCCCCTAAAATGCAAACACATTTTAGGAAATTTGAAAACAAACTATACAATAAAGTGACAACCGATATCAAATCGCTTCAATTCGCCATCCACTTGGCATAAACAATCAGAACTCCCCTTTACAACAAACTATTTTCCCATTGTGATTTCAAAACACTTAAGTTTGTTTTAATCAAATGGTTTTTCCAGAAAATTAGTTTTGTTGATTTTCAAACCACTTGTAGGTTAGGGGATAAATTCATCATTTTGTTCTCCAAAATACCACTTGTAAGTATGGTTCAATCAAGTTTAACTTAATGACCTTGATTAACCATTTGAAGATGAAAACCTTCTTGAACCTCTTGCAAGTTCACTCACCAACCATCCCATTTGTAAATCAAAATATAACAATATAAAGATATCACCTGTAGATTTACCAAACAAACATTTCAAGAATGATGCCGATTCCTGCTCCACGCTTACCAACCTGGGAGCTCCGGCAAGTCAGGTTTTTACTCAAACATTATATCCACCCAAGCCTGACCAGCCTTGGGTGATTTTGGTACACATCTGTCCCACCAACATTTTGATTTATAAAACTCTTTGGCACCTTTTATCTTTCTATCAACCATCTTACCAAAAATATGCTTGACTTTTCCATTGAACGCCTTCTCAACATCAAATTCTCCCTTATTAGCGAAGAATTGATTTGAGATCTCTACCTTTCCCACTTTCTTCATCAAATTTTCCTTTGACAATGGAGGAAAATCCTCATCGTTCATCTCTGGAACGGAATTCACAACCTTTTTCTCAACCAACGACTCCTCTGATTTTATGTAATCAGATTCATTGTCAGAATTATCCTCAGATTTAACCACCCACTTTTGCTTGTTCATATCACTTTTTCTTTTGTAAAACCGTTTTGAACTTTCATTTTTTTCAGAATTAGAATTTTCAAACATTTTATCCTTTTTCAAAGATAGTTCTTTCTTATCAACAAATTTTCTTCTCGAATCAAAGTTAGAAGAAACTCCCTGTTCTTTGTAGTTGGACTTGGGACAATTCCAAGCTATGTGTCCAACTTCTTGGCATTTGAAACAGGTTCTTCTATCAACTCTTTGAGCAAACTTTCTCACATTCTTCTTCACTTCAGCAAGAAACTCTTGATTCGATTGTTTCCAGAACGGTTTCTTTTGTTCTTCTTCTGAACTTCCTCCTGAAACAAATTTTGTATTTGGTTTATAAATTTTCTGATTTTTATAATTTTCTGATGAATTTAAGCCAAGACCTTTCTTTTTGAGATTACCATTATGGTTTGATTTCTTTTGAAAACCATAACCACAATTATAACCCATTTTCTTGTTTACTCTCTGTTGAATTCTTGAAGAAGTGTACTTGTTAGATTTTCCATCAAGATTTAAATATGTTATTTCAGAAATATTAATTTCTGTCAGTTTGAAAACCTGTTTGATCATTTCAGTTTGTACACTTCTTATTGGAAATTCATTATCAGAATATAATTTGTCTGAATCATTCAAAGTATAAGCTACTTTGATTGAACCATCACTCAAATTAGATTTTGATAACAAGAATTCCTTATTGTAAACCCTCTTGATCGGTGAACTACTTCTCTTTTCTGACGAACTCGAACTATCAGACTCAGACTCCGGTTTTGACTCTTCATCCATATCTAACACCTGATCGACCACTTTCTTTAATAACTCGGACTCATGATCAGTGTCAGACGCTGTGAATGTAACATGAATATTATCTGGTAATTCATCAATCATTTCAGACTTTAACTTAATGTTGACTGCCTTTTTTAGACGCTCTTCGTTTGGATTCCTGGGTGAGTAACTTTCATGGATCGGGGGCGGACATCTGTTATACTTGACACCTGGTTTCTTACCAGTATCAGTATCTTCAGTCTTTTTCTCCATGAATGCCTCAAGACCTGCAACAGTAGGATAAACACGATCAATCAAATAATCACAAGTAGTGTAACTCAACAGTTATCGTTTAATTCTTTCACTTTCAATCTTTTCGAGTTCCACTTCTTTCTTCAACTGTGCACAATCTTCAATATACTCATTAATGATGCTCTGCTTTGTCATTAATGTTGTGCTCATTTTTTCATTTGCTTTTTCAATTTTTGAATTTGTCCTTTTCAGACCATCAACTGTTCTATTCAGCACATCGTATGACTCTTTCACATACTTCACATTAGACAGTAAATCTTCTTTAACTTTCTCTAATTCAGCAATCTTCTTGTCTTTCTGCTCACAATCTTTGCAAGATTCTGAACATTCTAAACATGGTTTTTCAACTTCAACCACTTTTTCAACTATCTTCTCAACCTCGATAGTCTTTTCTACTTCAACAAGTTTCTCGACTTCAACAATTTTTTCTATTTCGACAATCTTTTCTACTTCAACAACTTTTTCAACTTCAACTATCTTTTCAACAATTTTCTCAACTTCGACAAGTTTCTCAACTTCGACTATTTTCTCTACCACTTTCTCCACTTCAACAATTTTTTCTATTGCATTTTCAATCACTGTTTCAACTTTTATTTCTCCAGCTTCTGTCTTCGCCTTTTCATCAGCGAGTAACTTTGCTTCTTCCGGCTCCCTCTTTAAGCGAGCAATCTTCTTCTGATTCAGCATCTCAACTTTTTCTGCATAGAAAAAATTAAAACTGTCAGGATCAATGCTTTTTCTACATTTGTTAAGATATTCTTCCTCATCATCAGTATCAACATCACTTCCAAGATCTGGAAAAATCGGGATTCTTTTCTGATTAGTCTCATCTTCACCCAGAATTTTAGCAACAAGAGCTGTTCTAGGTATGTATTTGTCCCAACTAAATCCCTCAGCAACAAACTCATCATCTTGATCTATTATCCCAAAATAAGCTTTCTTATTTGCATCTTCGATCATTTTTCCATGAGCAGTTTTCTGATCCTTTTGTTGAGGTTGTTGATCAATCTGATGAAAGATTGATTTCTGATAATAATTGCTCTTTTCTTGATTCCCAGCTGCTTCTTGGTTTTTACATTCTCTATTAAAATGGCCCTTACCTTTACAACGGAAACATGTAACTTTTGATTTGTCAAAACCTAATGGAGAGGCAGCCATTCCTCGAAACTCATCTCAGCCAGTAATTTGTTGAAACTTTTCTGCTCTCCTACATGCACTAGCCAAACACCATTTCACATCCATCAACTCAAGTTCTTCTGCATCGATTTGGTCATAATCTTCTTTCGTAAGCATCGGATTTCCAATTCTTCCTGCAACTAAGCTTTCATATGACTCTAACATGGCGACAAGAGATGCCATGTGTTGTTTAGCCAGCTCTGGAGAAAAATGTTGACCATTCTGAATGTTCAATGTCACATTGCATTGAAGATTTGTAGAATTCTGCTGTTGAGGACTTGATGTTGTGCTGTTTGGATCAAAGCTTGAAAATGATGAAGAATATCCACCACTTTGAGTTGTAGTGCTAGCATTTGGATTTGAAGAACCATCTGCACTAAAAGCAGTACTAATTTTTGGACTTTGGCTGGGGGTAGCCTCAAACTTGTTCCCTCGGTAGTACAGACTGACATCCTATTTAGAATTTGGATTTGTCATAATAGCTGTCTTTTGAATATCCAGCTCCTGCTCTTCAATTTTCTGAATGAACTGTGCCAAATTCATACTCTCGGATTTCCTCATGAGTTTCACAATCATCAAATATGTTCCCTACTTGTGCTGTGGTAAAGCTTCAGCTAGTCTATCAACCCACTCATCATCCTCTTTCTTAATGTCCAATCTACCCATTTCCAATACCAGATGACAATATCTATCAATTGTCTGCTTTGTTGTTTCATGATCAAACGCTGTAAACATATCAAACGATTTCTTCAATAAAGCCTTTTTGTTTTTGATCATATCTGCACTCCCTCTGAATTTCTGAATCAAAGCTTCCCAAATTGATCTAGCTGTACCATTATGTTGAAGCAAAACAAAAATATCATCTTTAACTGCTTGCTGAAGAATGCTGATCATCATCTTTTCACTTGTGTATTTCAACTTGTCAGCTTCTGAAAAATCATTAAAACCCTTTTCAAGCCCACGTTCATTCTTTGGTCTCTCGTAATCTTTCAGCAATGAACACCATGCATCAAATTTGTATGCCTGAACCCAGTTCTCAAATCGACTTTTCCATCCCTGAAAATCCTCAATGTACATCAGCTTCGGTGGTTTCTGATGAGTTCCTGTCTCATTTTCACTGTACAATGTTTCAGCAGCAGTCACAGGAGCAACCGGTGTCGCGAATGGATTGTAAAACTCGTCAGCCATGGTTAGATAACACGTTTTTCAAAAACAATCAATTTAGAGCGGAATCACAAGTAACTTGGAGCGAAATCACAGTTTTCTGTTTCAAGCGGAATAGCCCAAACAACCTTTTCAAGCGGAATCCCAACTGATAGTTTGAAGCGGAATCTCAACTAACAGTTTGAAGCGGAATCTCAACTAACAGTTTGAAGCGGAATCAATGGTATCTTTTCAAGCGAAATCAGCCAGATAATGTCACGCTCAAGCGGAATAAAACACCCTCGAGCGGAATCAGAATGTGTATTTTTGAGCGGAATCACTTCTCGAGTCCATTTTTGTCATTTATAGGTTGAATTTTGCTGTGAAACTTTCAAGGGTTTGTTAATATTGAATCTTGTATAATCTGTGAAAAATTCAGGACCTTTTGACCGTTTAATCTTGTGCAAATGAAAAAAGAAGGTGTAGAAGTAGGAAAACACAATGAAATCCAGCTGTAAACTGCAGAACTCCTCCTCCTGAGCTCTGATACCACTTGTAGGATCGGATTCCTGACCCAAACGAGTCAATTAGAAGAGCTCTAATCCGTTTCAGAGGCGGAAACTAAGAAACGGACAAGAAAAACAGCTTGTTTCACTTAAATTTGCCTTGTATATTGATTTCACACTGATTACAGTCAACCAGCACATCGGCAGCAATTTGGTACCGGAAGAATGAACAGTTACAAATGATGCCGCTTTGAAGGCTATATATAGGAGTGGGGGTTCCGCTTGAAAGGCATAGATGATAGTTCAAGCGGAATCACAAACTTTGTGATTTCGCTTGAAAGTTCACATATCACTTTCGAGCGGAATCAGGTGTTCAAGCGAAATCAGATGAACAACATCCTAAAACAACCTATTTTCTCGAACAACGTGCCCTGATCTAACATATCTAGCACTAGACTCGATACAAGACGAAGTCGACAGATGTATGCACTAACAAAACTTTAACTTTTCATTTACCTCTATGTCTTGAAGAGGCATTACCAGAGATTCGTCCGATAGACATTTCTTGAGATTGGATATATGAAATACGTCATGTACCCCGGCTAATTCCTCTGGTAGTTGTAAGCGGTAAGAAACTGGTCCTATACGTCGGATTACTGGAAATGGACCAACGTATCTTGGACTTAGCTTTCCTTTCTTATCGAACCGAACCACTCCTTTCCAAGGAGAAACCTTCAAGAGAACCTTGTCTCCGACTTGAAATTCCAAGGGCTTACGCCTATTGTCTGCATAAATCTTCTGGCGATCTCGAGCCGTTTTTAATCTTTCCTTGATTTGAGTGATCTTGTCGGTAGTTTCTTGTACAATCTCAGGACCTGATAATTGACTTTCTCCTGTTTCTGCCCAACAAACTGGAGTTCTGCATTTACGTCCGTATAATGCTTCGAAAGGGGTAGCTTCAATGCTTGAATGATAACTATTGTTATAGGAGAATTCAATTAAAGGTAGGTGGTCATCCCAGTTTCCACCAGAATCTATCACACATGCCCTAAGCATGTCTTCCAGGGTTTGGATCATCCTTTCACTTTATCCGTCTGTCTGAGGATGATATGCAGTACTTAGATTTAGTCGGGTTCCCATTGCTTCCTGAAAACTTGTCCATAAATGGGAAGTGAAACGACTATCCCTATCCGATACAATGGAGAGTGGAACTCCATGTAAGGATACTACTTCATCTACATACAACTTGGCTAACCTTTCCACGCTAAAGGTTTCTTTTATAGGTAGAAAATGAGCTGATTTGGTTAATCGATCCACAATTACCCAAATCGCATCATTACCCTTTCTGGTTTTGGGTAACTTAGTAACAAAGTCCATTGTTATAAGTTCCCATTTCCATACAGGCATTTCTAATTGTTGTAGTAGACCTGAAGGTTTCTGGTGTTCTGCCTTAACTTGTGAACAAGTAAGACATTTAGAAACATATCTAGCTATGTTCTTTTTCATTCCTATCCACCAGAAATTATTTCTTAAATCTTGGTACATCTTATTGTTACCAGGATGCATGGTGTACCTAGATTTATGGGCTTCCTCTAAAATCTTATTTCTTAATTCTCCTTGTTTAGGTACCCAAATTCTTTTCTTATGGAATCTCCAAATTCCATCACTTCCTTGTTCTAATTCTTTTACTCGTCCCTTCATTCCTTCAGCGTCATCCTTGATTGCTGTTTCTTGAATATTTTTCAGTTGTTCCATTAAGTCTAATTGTAAACTTAATCTAAGAGCATGAAATCGTCGTTATTTCTCATGATACTTACGACTTAAGGCATCAGCAACCACGTTTGCTTTTCCTTCGTGATATTGAATATCACAGTTGTAGTCACTTAGGATTTCCATCCATCTCCTTTGCCTCATGTTTAATTCTTTTGGCCCAAATATGTATCTTAAGCTTTTATGATCTGTATAGACAGTAAACTTACTTCCATACAGATAGTGTCTCCAAATCTTAAGGGCAAAAATTATGGCTCCTAATTCTAAGTCACGAGTCGTATAATTTTCCTCGTGCTTTTTTAATTGCCTAGATGTATACGCAATTACCTTCTTGCGTTGCATTAATACACATCCTAATCCTAGCTTAGAAGCATCATAATAGACTTCAAAATCTTCTGTTCCTTCTGGTAAAGCTAAAATTGGAGCGTTTGTTAATTTCTGCTTTAAAATCTTAAAAGCTTCCTCTTGCCTAGGTCCCCATTCAAACTTAACTGCTTTACATGTTAGCTTAGTTAATGGTACCGCTATCTTGGAAAAATCCTTGATAAAACATCTATAGTATCCAGCTAATCCTATAAAACTTCTAATTTCCATAGGTGACTGCGGGACCTTCCATTTAGTGATCGCTTCTATCTTAGTAGGATCTACGTGAATACCTTCGTGATTCACCATGTGTCCTAAAAATTGCACTTCTTGTAGCCAAAATTCACACTTCGAAAATTTGGCATAACGTTGTTCCTTTCTTAACAATGTTAAGAGTGCATGCAGGTGCTCACAATGCTCCTCCTGGCTTTTGGAACAAATAAGTATATCGTCGATAAAGACAATTACGAATTTATCCAAGTACGGTTTACAGATCCTATTCATCATGTCCATAAATGCTGCTGGAGCATTTGTTAATCCAAAGGGCATGACTCTAAACTCGTAATGACCATACCTAGTTCTGAAAGCAGTTTTAGGTATGTCTTCTTCTTGTACCTTCAATTGATGATATCCGGAGCGTAAATCTATCTTAGAAAAATATCTAGCTCCTTGAAGTTGATCAAAAAGATCATCAATCCTAGGTAATGCATATCGATTCTTAATTGTAACGTTATTTAATTCTCTATAATCGATACACATTCGCATCGAACCATCTTTCTTTTTTATAAACAACACTGGCGCACCCCACGGGGATGAACTAGGTTGTATAAATCCTTTGCTCAGTAATTCATCTAATTGTTTTTTCAATTCTAGCATTTCGGTGGGTGCTAACCGATAAGGTGCCTTGGCTATCGGTGTAGTTCCAGGAATTAGATGAATTCTAAATTCTACTTCCCTATCAGGTAGTAATCCAGGTAGTTCTTCTGGGAATACCTCTGGGTATTCTGATACTACTGGAATTTCCTTAAGTTCCTTACTCTTAGTGTTAATGATTACCGAAATCATATACACCATTTCTTGTTTTCTTGAATAACTGGCCAATTTCATTACTGAAACGAATTTCATTGGCTTTCGTGGCTTATCTCCTGTAATCACCACTAATTCTCCTGAGGGTGTATGAATTTCTATGGAATTCTTATCACAAAGAATTCGAGCATGATTGGCTACTAGCCAATCCATTCCCAACACAACATCAAATCTGGCTAAATTCATAGGTAACAGGTTTGCAGAAAATTTATAACCTAAAAGTTCTATCTTTCCTTCCTGCAAAACCTGATCTATGTTAACAGAATTCCCATCTGCCGTTTCGATTGTAAAAACTTGCCTAAGTTTTGTTAAAGGTAAGTTAAGAGCTTGGCAAAATGAAGTATTTATAAAACTTTGGTTTGTACCAGAGTCAAATAATACTTTTGCATAAACGTCGTGAACTAGGAACGTACCAGCTATTACGTCAGGAATTAGTTCTGCTTCCTGAGTAGTCAACTGGAAGGCTCTTGCATTCTTCTTGGTAGTTCCTTCTGCAGGTTTGGCTTTGTTATCGGCTGGTTTGACCAGTTTTGGGCAGTCTGGCCTAAAGTGTCCCGCTTCTCCACAGTTGTAGCAGACTGTTGCTTTCTTCTTTCTGCAATCTTCTTCTTGGTGCCCCGGGATTTTGCAGAAATTGCAATATCCTTTGCATCTTCCAAAATGCTTCCTTTTACAGGTATTGCAAAATGGAATCATGGAAGATTGCCCGGTTCCTTTTCTCTTGAAATTACTACGATTACTCATACGGAATCCTTGGGTAATCTTTTGGGCTACTTCCTTTTTCCGGGTTTCTTCTCTTGTACGTATCAGTCCGTCAGTTAGGGTGTTAGCTAATTCCACAACATCGTCAATAGTGCGGGGTCTCGCAGCTTTGACGATATCACGGATTTCGCCAATCAATCCCCAAATATAGCGGGAAATAAGTACCGGCTCTGGCAAAGCCAGGGTTGGTACCACTCTCACATACTCGAAGAATGTCAAAGTATACCCTCGACAGTCTACATCCACCATCCGGTGGTTCAGGAATTTATTTGTCATTTGTTCCTTTTCGTATTCAGGGCAGAATTTTCTTTCCACTAGCTGCTGGAATTCTTCCCAACTCATGGCATAGGCCATATTTCTTCCTTTGGCTTGAAGTACCGTATTCCACCATTCTAGCGCCCCTTCTTTAAAAAGATGCGACGCATACATGACCTTATCTTCCTCGACACATTTACTTATCATAATTACTGCTTCGGTTTTCTCCAACCAACGCAGCGCCGCAGTTGCCCCTTCATTGCCTGCAAATTCAGCTGGTTTACAGGCAAGAAATTCCTTATAGGTGCAACAAGGTGTTGCAGCTTTCATTCTTTTGAGAGATGGGGCTTGCAGTATATTATCATTATTGTTATTATTGTTGTTGCCGCCTCCGTTTATACTATTACTGAAATTGTCTTCACGTGTACGTTTGCTAGGAATAATTTGAGGTTCAATTGGATTTCAAGCAGCAGCAAGTATTACTGGAATAGCATTGGCTATTCCCTGAGCAACGATATTTTTGATATCTTGCCTATTCAGAAATTGATCTTCATTGTTATGTTAAGATTGATTAACTTCATTATTGGGTTCATTACCCGCGTTTGCCATCTGGTAATTAATTTATATAAGTGATTAGTATAAATAATTAATAATCAAACATAACAAAATAATTGCACATAATCACGTAAACAAATATAGCCAAAATTGTCGATCTTTCGACTTACGATATTTTATATATATTAGGCATCCGTACAAACTGGTTATCTTACAAAGTTTTATTTTTAAGTTATTTCACATAATTATATTTTATGATTATATTACAGACTTATATTTTTATTATTATTATTATTATTATACAACCACAGCTTCACAACCACACTATCCCTCGTCCGCTAACACCTCAGAAGCGACGTTCCCTCTCGTCGTACTTCCAGGAGATCTGTTCTCCCACCTCCCGGATTCTGTTCCCTGCATCCACCAGCTCCTCACCAAAATGGCGGAGTTTAGCTAAGTTCTCATTACTCATTGGTGGGTTTGGTACGGGTTCTGGGTCAAACTGAGGGAAAAAGGTATAAGCATTATTTAGGAGGTTTTGGAACTGCCAGTCGTTGGTCCATCATTCGTCCAATTCTCCTAGAGGTTGGGTGTTGACAAGGGGATCTGGAATAGCCGGTTCTAAATTTATTACAAGTTGGGTTTCTTCAGGATAAGGGAAGAGGTTTTGATTAATAGGCCTAAGTATATCACAACTTGCCAGTATGCGATCTAATTCCTCCTGTAGTGGCAATTCCTCGGCTTGCCTAGAACTTTCCCCAATTTCTATTCCTGTTTGTTTAGAATTTTCCCCAATCTCTATTTCCTTGCCTTTACCTTTGGAATCCTCCGTCTTTATAAATTTTCGTGTCGCTGGTTTCCTCCTGCGCACACGCCTCCAGCCCACAATTCTTCTTCTCTTCTTGGGTTTGGGTTTCTCCAGAGGCTGGGTTTGAAATTCCATAGGTTCCTCTATGTCAGCACAATACCCGGTAAAGTCTCTGGAAACTTCCACATTAACAGGATAGGGATTGAGATTCTGAAGGGCTTCAGATAATTCATTCATTCTGTTTAGCAGTTATGAAGAGACACACAAAATTCTAGGTTAAAATTTTATAATTCACATAATCACAGAATGGCAATTTAGAAAACTTAATTATTAATTATAATTATCTAATTTATACAAACCATTTATTGAAACAACACATATTTATTACAACTAAATTTTGAAATATACTAGTGGTTATTTAATAGATTAAAGTTTCTGGCTTGTAGGTAGCATAGGTGATGATACTGGTTTGGTGATTTAACTATAAGTTAGCATTTACTGCTGTAGTGGCTAGCATATAAAGATCTGCCCATTTTTCATCTAATTCATCTTCCCATGGTGGGTTATTGCCCATTTTCTGGGTTTCCTGATTACCCATCACTTCTTTTGGTTGTGACTTCTTTATTTTCTCTTGACTTTTCCTAATAATCAAACTTCTTTTATTAGGGATAAGTGGTTTCTCATACTGTGCTTTACGAACAAATATTCCCTCCTTAGTATCTGCTGAGTATCTTGAGGAATTTGATTGGGATGAAGTTCCCTTATCTTTCGGTGAACTATCAAATTTAAGATAGATATCCGAAATTCTTTGCTTACCCATTCTGTAACTAACAATTAGTTAGTTAAAACATATAATCACCAGACGATAATAAGGAAAATTAAGTATTTTACATACTTAATAGGCTTAAATCAGTGGCTCTGATACCACATTTTCCTGTCACGGCCCCAGCCCCGGTTTGACCCGGTCAGGAGCCGCGGGACAGGAACCCGTGGTATTTATTGCGACAGTGGAAGATTTAACGGGATCTTTTAAAGACTTGAAAATGCCCGATTATTTTATTTCATGATTCGGGATAAAACCCCGAGATTTACAATAGAGGAATTTCACTAGGGAATTCCCTGATTTATAAAAACATGTTTATTCATTTTAACTGAGCCACCTCTTCAAGCTGGTTAGTGCTCCGTAGCACGTTTTCTTTGATTTATAGCAGGTCGGCTGAAACATGTTTTAAAAATATTTTATCAGCGGGGAAATACTGGCGAGTCACTCAATTTGATAAAATGACACTTAGTTATAAATTACAGCATAAGAGCGATTACAATGGCTTCTATCTTATTTTTATCTAGCGCCGTGTCACCTGGTGACGATGGTCATACGACTATTGGTTCTTTCCCCAAGTAGTGATGATTATCACTGTTAGGATTTATTAGCCTAACAGTGAGAAGTTAGTAATGTGCACAATACCCCAATTAGCCAGTGATTCAAGATAACCATGACTTAATCCCTGTAATTATAACTTTTGAAAATGATTGGAGTATTGAAAAATACATTTGATAAAAGAGAATGACTCACATTGCAGATTTATATGGGCAGGGTTTAGCCTACTGATTAGCCTTGTAACCTAATTTAAATAACAATGCACACGAACTAGGTCAGTAACTAATACAACATTTACGATAACTCACAAGATAAAAACCCTCACAACGAATGACAAAGTGCTATACTTAAACATCCGTCGAATTCACGACTAATGACAAAGTATGGCCCTAATGTGGGTAGCACTTAAACATCCATCGGATAGTTTTCAATCGATCGGACATTGAATTGTAGCAGCGATCGAGTTAATACCCTGTATCGTAGCAGCGCCTCGCTATTGAAATTTATGATTTCTAACAGTATAACTTTGTTTTTGAAAGTGGTTTTCGACACCACTGGACTGCTCCTGATCCAAGCTATTTATAGCTGAAAATTGGGTCTCACGTGGCCCGCGTGAGCCCTTACTTGATCCTTACGCGGCCCGCGAGGAAGTCTAGTTCGTAGATTAGGGCATCCGTGTCACGGGTAGGCATGCCACGTGGATGACACATGGACCTGAACGCTTATCCGGTCAACTGAAGGTTGACGCGGCCCACGTAAGGGCACTTTTGTGTTTTACGCGGCCCGCCTGAAGACCATTTTTCTTGATTTCTTGATTTTTGATATGGATTAGGGTTTCAGGGGTCCGGGTTTTCACTTATGGGTCGTTTTAGGACATTTTTGAAGGTCCTTACAATTGACCTTATGAATGGTATGAATATTACAGTATGTGAAAATATGTATATCTATAAGGAAATCCTCAAAACCATAAGGATTGACAATTTAGAATAAATCACGAGCATGTGTGTCAATAATAATCCTAGATTTCTTTATCAGGAATCTCTTGTGTACAACCATAATTCTAATCTCCAAACATTTCTCCGTTTGATCATCCTTCTTGTAACTCGCGCGACAAGATAAACGATGTAAACCCTTTAAGTTGGGACACCATCGAAAGTATAAGAATTCCCCTTGCGTTACCTTAACGCATTAGGAAACCTGTAGCTAAAGTTGTGCTAGGCACAAAACGTCTAAACACTTACACTAATAAGAGTAATTCTACTTTCTTTAAGAACTCTTGAGAAGATAAAAGTAACCACGACTAGATGCACTTACCAAGACTCTTCACCTATAATCCTACAAAGATTACTAGTAATAAAGAAGCTGTTACGGAATACATGGGCTGCAAAGGACTAAAGTTGTCCAAACCATTAGTATATATGTTAAGAAGAATGAAGTAATGTATGCTTCAAATTTAGACATTAAGATAGTGAGATCCGATCTTCAAAACACATAATCACAACGTATGCCACGAAATGGAAAGAACTGACAGAAAGGAAATCCTGTCTGCTTCATAAAAAGGAACAAATGGCAACGATGATTCCTGAGGTGATTGCTGAATTAGGTTGAGATTTGCAAGCCCGCTCGGAGAAGTAACCACAAGGAGACAAGACAGACCAGCCGACAAAGTTCGTCTCTGTGTTGAAAGCTGCGAGTTATGCACAAAAGTAAGACATAGCGTATATGGTCTCGGAGTTCATTAACACTAGAGGCATGGAACTGAAAGAAATTCCGACCGACGTTTTCCCAGAGGATCTACTTGGACTATCACCCGATCGTGAGGAGAAACTCAGCATTCATCTGAGACTAGAAACAACACCGATTATCACAAAGTTAAGACTAATGTAGTAGTTGATGCTTTAAGTCATAAGTTTCATAAGCAGCCGAAACAAGTACGTGCTCTTAGATTAAATTTACGGATAAATTTAATGGAACAATTAAAAAGTACCCAAGAAACAGCAATCAAGGATGATGCTGAAAGATTTAAAAGGGGATAAGGAAGGAATCAGAAAAAGGAACTAATGGAAATTGGAGATTTCCATAAAGAATTCAGGATACCTATTCAAGGAAACCTACAAGAAAGGAATCTCGAAGAAGCTCATAGTACTAAGTACTTGATGCATCATGTAAGTAATATGAGGTATTGAGGTTTGAATAAGAATTACTGATAGATAAAACTGAAAAAGGATGTAGCAAGTTATGTCTCTAAGTATTTAATCGATTAGCAAGTTAAAGCTAAACATTAGAACCCTTTAGGTTCACCTCAACGATAAAAATATCTGTATGGAAATGAGATTGATAACAATGGACATTGTTACCAAAATTACCCAAAACAAGAAACGACACAATCTGGGTGATTGTGGACCGACTAACCAAGTCTGCTCAATCCTTACCAATGAAGGAAACCCTTTAGACACTTAGTTAAGTTGTGTGAAGACGAAATACTCTCATTACATAGAATCCTGTTATCTATTAACATAGTCATTTCACTTTTCATTTCTGGGAAAATTTTAACTCGACTTATTTTGAGCAGTGTAAAGGAACACTACAAAGCATAGAAAGATATGCTAAGTACGTGTGTGATAAATATTGGTGAAAGTAGGACTATTACTTATCACTCATAAGATTCTTCAATAAATGGCCTACAAGTATTAGTGTTACCCGTCTAAAACACTTTATGAATGATAGTATCATCCAATATGTTAGACATACATATGAGAAAAGCAACTATCAGGCCATGAGATCGGCAAACCATTGGAATTTAAATCAGAGAAAGGATACCACTAAAAGTTTCTTTGTGTTTAGGAAAGTTAAGTCCAAGATTTGTTGAACTAGTCGGAATCATTAAATAAATTGGATCAGTAGCTTATCAGCTAGAATTACCAGAAGAAATGATAGGAATACATGATGTGACTCATGTATGCAACTTAAGGAATGCCTAGCTGATAAATCTTTAGTTGTGCCTCTTCAAGATATAGAGGTAAATGCAACTTTAAGTCCATTGAAAGACCTAACAAGTCAAATATGAGAATTCCAAAGCATACGAGATTAGTTCTGGTCAAGGTGAAGTGAAATTTAAAACGTGGACAAGAATATACTTGGGAATCGAAGATAAGACGGAAGTAACCACACTTGTTCTAGCAAATCTCGAGGACGAGATTTAAAACAAGGTGAGGAGGATGTAACAACCCACGGAAAGATCCATGAACAAAATCCTAAGTGTGCACGATAAAACTTGAAAACCTGATGGTTGATGAACCAACCCGCACAAAAGTACCTTTATTAAACTCGCAATTATAAACTGAATCATTTAGGGTCAAGACCCAAACATACGCAATAAGTATCGGCATGGAAATCGAGAAAAAACGCACGATTGGACGAGAAGAGCGGCCAAGGACACGCGTGACGACACTGCGACACGTGTCAGACCTACGTGGGACACGTGGCGACCAAAGCCAGGTCGACCCTCCCCGCGACATGCGCCAGGGGAGGCCGATCCGTGCGCGACACGCGGGGGAGACGCAAATGTGGGTATATAAGCAGCGGTGTGGGACTGAAGTTTTTGCACCAGTTCGATCAATTTTGACGAACTATCTCTCTTGTTCTCTGTTTTCTTTACACAACACCCCTAAACCCTAAAACTCTGCTCGTTATCAGGGTAATAACTCTAATCACGGACACGGTACTATATCCGATTGATTGAAACTGATCCAACGAATGTTTAAGTGCTGCCTGTATATGGCTATGCTTTTTCATTCGTTGTGAGTTTTGATCTCGTGATTATCGTTAAAGTTGAATTAGGTTAATACGCTAATACGAGTTCCATTGTATCTAGAATTAGAACTCATAATCAGGAAGCTGTTAAATTAGAATACTTAGTAGTTAAGTAAACTTAATAGTTAAGTAAACTTAGTGATTAAGTAAACTTAATGGTTATGTAAAACTTAGCAATTAAGAAAACTTAGCGATTAAGAAAACTTAATAGCTAAGGAAACTTAACAGTTAAGCAAGCTAAGTAAGTTAATTAATCGGCTAATTACGTTATCTAATTAATCGGCTAAGTAAATTACTTGATTAAACCGTTAAGGAAAATTAATTAGTAAGTAAGATTAATTAAGTTAAGAAAGATTAATTAATCAGTTAAGCAAGATTAATTAAGCTAAGTAATATTAATTAAGCTAAGCAAGATTAATTAAGTTAAGCAAGATTAATTAAGCTAAGCAAGATTAATTAAGCCAAGTAAGATTAATTAAGTAAATTAAACACCTAGATAGATATACATGAAAATAAATATATATGAGATAGATAATATCAAAGGAAGGTGCAAGGAAGGTGTAAGAGGATATATATGTGGGTAGGAAGCTTCCTAGAAAATGTATAGATAACTTACTAGAAAAGTATATAGGAAACTTCCTGGATATTTATATTTCCTACCTATAAATAGGAAGCTTAGGATTCATTTTTCTTTGCTCATTTCTTCTATTCTTCTCTCTATATGTTGGTGTTCTAACCAATAATCACCAATGCGATATTCTGTCCGATCGATTCGGGAACCAACTAACGAATGCCAAAGTGCTGTCTAAATAAGACTATACTTTGTGAATTTCGTTCTGAAACGAATGCCAAAGTGCTGTCTAAATAAGACTATACTTTGTGAATTTCGTTAAGGTTCTGATCTCGTGACCATCGTTAGGTTTGATTGGGTTTAACACTAATACGTATTCCACTCTGTTAAACTAAATGTTTAACTACCAGAAAACTCTGCACTAAACACTTACAATCTAAATAGATGTATAATCATCAGAAGACTTAGAATCAAGATGCTTGTTTAATCAAGACTATATGCTAACAGGGTGAGTCATTCTCTTTTTATCAAATTGCTTTACAAAACCCTAAATGTTTTCCAGTTATACTTTGCAGTGATTAAGACTTTGCTAATCTTTAATTACTGGCAATATGTGGGGGTTTTGTGCACATTACTACTAACGATTTATCACTTTAGGTGGGCGAGCCTAATTAGTGATATGTCCACAGTCATAGATCCGGTCGAGTGACAGCTGAACCAGCTAATTATAACATAGGGGCAAATATAAAAACCCTTAATGCTGTGAATAATAACAAATGTGTTTTTGTACAAAAATGAATGAACTCACCAGTATTTCCTGCTGACCAAATGTTTTTAAAACGCGTTTCAGGTGATTACAGTAGATTGGAATAAGAGTAATGATACGACACCGAAAGGCTTAAAGAAGTGGCTTATTTTATCAATTAAATTAAATTAAGAAAACATTGTTTTATATGTTCGGGTTTATCCCATATTAAAGCTACCTTTGTAAAACATGAGTTTATTCCCATCTATTTAATAAATAAAATCCGGTGTTTCTAAACTCTGGTATTTTCCAAACTCACACTCCTGATGAAATGTTCCGCTGCAATATTTTCACAATAACCACCGGTACCACTTGACTGCTCGCGGCTCCAGTCCAGGGTGTGGTCGGGGGACGTGACATCTTCTACATGACCAGCTAACCTTAAAACAACCTGGTCACAACTTAGGTCTTCAAGACCATTGTCCAAATCTTTTTTAGGATGACAATAATGGTATATTATATGTTCATTACCGGCATAGCCTAACATGTTAACCATTAAAGAAACTTCGTGCACTGAGAACAAGTCGATGTCAATAAGGTCAACGTAGTTAATCTTACCACCAACATAACTTCGACGTGGAGATTTTGTTTACCTTCCACCATGATGAATCTTCAGCGTGAAAAGATTGGGGAAACCATCTGCATTGTTCAACATGTTTTGATCATCTTCAGTATTGGTGAATACAGTGATGAACACAAAACAAAATAACAAAAATCAGGGTGCATTACCGTATAGAAGCAACACTTGTTCGTTATCAAGCTCTTCACGTATGAACCATCCCTCCGATTGAGACATTGGAATTGATCGTCGCTGCTGATAAACCTAAGGGACGAGTTGGGATTACAGGGGATTGAATGAGGGGCGATTAGGGTTAAATGGGGGTTTTGTTGGGGGAAGAGACTTGGTAGGTGAAAGGACATTAATGCCCCTCAGGCTGGTCCATGTGAGTAAGGTTAACTAAGATTTTTAACTTGGTTTGGGGTAAAGGATATACCATGTTAGGATTTGTCAACATTAAGTATGATTAAAGTAATTATTGAAGACAAAGGACATGATTTGCAATAAGTGACATACATAAAGGACGAGTTTTGTAATTTACTCTTGTATAAGGTATGTAATATGTATCTAGTCGTTTTTTGTATAAGTTGTGTAATATGTATATAGTCATTAATAATTAGTAACATTTCACGATTGAACTGCACATCAACTGGACACTTCATTGTCGTTAAAAAATATTTAGAGTTAAATGTTATTTTAGTCCATGTGGTTTGGGCCATTTTGTCAGTTTAGTCCAAAGGTTTCATTTTTCGTCTGTGGGTCCAAAAAGGTTTCACTGTTGCCATTTTAGTCCACTGGGTTAACTTCATCCATTATTTATGTTAACGAGAAGGGCGACTCGGTCATTTTATATGGCCAAATTGCCTTTCTAGTTAACAGAATTACATATAAAATGACCGAATTGCCCTTTTGGTTAACAGAAAAAATGGATGAAGTTAACCTAGTGGACTAAAATGTCAATAGTGAAACGTTTTTTGACCCATAGGAGAAAAATGAAACATTTGGACTAAACTAACAAAGTGGCTCAAACCATAGGGCCTAACATGGCATTTAACTCAAATATTTATTAGCGAGCAAAATAAGCATTTACAACTAAAATCACTTCTATTCTAAAAATGCAATAATTACCTTATCTTTTATTCCCTTTTTTTTTTCTTTTATGCTAAAAGGTGTGGGAGGCATAAGTTGGGTCATCAATTGTCACGTAGGATCATTAGTGGATTGTTACACCACCCCTTTGCCTGGTTTGCATGAATTAAACCATGATAACCATGTTTCTCCTTTTCTTTTTCATTATTCCTTTTCATTTTCACAAAAATAAATTAGAATAAAAAAATAGTGGTTTGTGCCATGACCACACCCTTAGGGTAGGAATGATAATGGCAGGGTTTGGGCATGGTATTGGTAATCCTAGGCCCGTACCCGGTTGTAATTCTTTGTCCCATACCCGGTCCGTTACCCATCGGGTATTTGTCGGGTAATTACCCGTTGGGTATCGGGCATACCAGCGGGTATCGGGTATACCAGTTAATTTTTTAAAAATACCCATTAGGACAAATGTGTAATTTTTACTTTGATGTTTAAATAATTTACAATTTTAATAACTATAACAAATAAAAATATGATTAAATAATTCCTTATCATATTCAGACCGCACATACTAAACTAAATCAAAACGATTACTTAATTAATTAATTGTATTAGAACCACCTAATTGCATAAACATCCACATAATAAAGGGTGCCAGCTTCCATATCCAATATACATGTTAAAAATAAGTTATTTGTTCACTAAGTAAGCTTATACATGCTAAAAAATAAGCTAGTACTTCCATATCCATATGAAGTACTAGCTTCCATATCCAATATAATTTTGAAGAGATGACTACCGGTAAAGAGAAGACTAGACCCTAGTACTATAAAGAAGGTAATAAGTGCATGTACTAAACTTATATATATATATATATATATATATAGGGAGAGGATCATGAGAAAACTACATATAAATGAGAAAACTAGAAAACTAACTAAAAAAACCTAAAAAAAGTTAAAAAAATACCAATTTTTTTTTACAATTTTTTATAGAAAAATCGATAGTTTTTATATATAATTTTTTTTTGTTATACTGCACATATGCATTATATGTGGATTATATGTGTACTACACATGTGCACTATATCCGTAATAGTGCACATGTGCAATACAACAACAACAAAAATTGGTATGTTTTTTAGGCTTTTTTAGTTAGTTTTTTTTCTCATTTAAACTAGTTTTCTCATGATCCATCCCCTATATATATATATATATATATAGAGGCCGGTTAACGTACAATACCTCTTATCATACATTATGTACGCGATGCCCTCAGCCGTACGATCTTCAATCGATCAAACGCGGGCGAAACTAATTTAAATGATTAAATTAATCATTTTAATATATCTAAATCATATCAGGAAGGTTAAAAACGTCATTGCGAGGTCATAAATCTCTGTAATTGACCGATGATGGTTCAAAATCAAACCCTAAATCAAATTCAAAAACCTGAAAATCTTCTTCCCCAACCTCCCTTCGTTCCTTTTAGTGCGATATCGATAGTAAGAACTACTAATTTGGGAGTTGTAAGGGTCAAACGGAAGAAGACTGACAATGATCGACCAACAATGGAAGAAGATGAACAGTAACACACACATAGATTTTTCGCATGCGATATTCAATTTTCCACATGCGATTCTACACACCCCATGCCATTTTTCACATTACCCCATCCTAGCCATTTTTTCACATGCGATATTCAATTTTTCACATGCGATTCTACACACCCCATGCCATTTTTCACATTACCCCATGCCATTTTTTCACATGCGATATTCAATTTTCCACATGCGATTCTACACACCCCATGCTATTTTTCACATTACCCCATGCCATTTTTTCACATGCGATATTCAATTTTCCACATGCGATTCTACACACCCCATGCTATTTTTCACATTACCCCATGCTAGCCATTTTTCACATGCGATATTCAATCTTCCACATGCGATTCTACACACCCCATGCCATTTTTCACATTACCCCATGCCATTTTTTCACATGCGATATTCAAATCTTCCACATGCGATTTTGTCCATCTACACACCCCATGCCATTTTTCACACTACCCAATGCTAACCATTTTTTCATATGCGATATGTATTGAATTCGCACCAGATCTGCACCTGATCGAACGGCTGGGATAATCGCGTACGTATCGTACGATAAGCGCATTTGTATTTTACTCTTTACCTATATATATATGGAAATTTATAATATGATACTTTCGAGTATTATTCGGGTAAATGAGCCGAATATCGGGCTGGGTATTGGGCGGGTATCACTAAATCCCATACCCGTACCTGAATTTTTTCTCTTTTTAAGCCCATACCCGGCCCATACACATCGGGCTTTGGGTATACCCGGTCTGTATGTTTTGGGTTTCGGGTATACCCGTCGAGCTTCAGGTTTTTTGCCATCCCTACCTTAGGGTAGTGGTTTTGAATATAAGATTAGAATTGAGTGACATGACGTTGATGTGGAGGGTCATAGTGACCACGAGGATCATGACCAAACCCTATAGCCTAATGTAATAGATTTGATGACCATGTTATCCATGGCTATAGTTTTTACGAGGTGATTTATACACTACAATGGTGTTTGGTATGTAGAAATGAGAGGCAGAATAAAATGGTCTACTACGAGGGAATGAAAAAGGATATGTTTGGTTTGTTAAGGTAATGGAATTACTCATTATATAAGGCATTATAGTCTCTCTAATTTATTCCATTCACTAGGGGTGTTCAAAACTATCCGTATCTGAAAGTCCGATCCAAAATATCCGATATCCAAATCCGAAATATCCGGAAAATCGGATATCCGAAATTTCGGATATCCGAATTTTTCGGATTCGGATAGTAATTTTCAAAATTTTTGGATATTTTAGATATCTGAAATATCCGAAAATTTAATTTTCATTTTTTTCGGATATCCGAAGTATCCGAAAATATCCAAAATATATCCGAAAATATCCGAAATATCTGAAAACTTATATTCGGATATCCGAAACTATCCAAAATATCAGTTTCCGAATATGAAAAAATAATAAAAAATAAAAATTAAATAAAAGTTGGATTTTCGGATATTCGATTCACTATCCGTATCCGAAATTTGGATATCAGAATTTCGGATATCCGGTTTTGAACACCCCTACCATTCACTACCCTTTTATGTTTTTCATTCCAT
This sequence comes from Helianthus tuberosus, assembly GCA_030545235.1. Taxonomy (NCBI): domain Eukaryota; kingdom Viridiplantae; phylum Streptophyta; class Magnoliopsida; order Asterales; family Asteraceae; genus Helianthus; species Helianthus tuberosus. The sequence goes on from CM060376.1 coordinate 24,658,744, forward strand.
TCCTCCTCTTACCCTTCATCACCACCATCGCCCACCACCCACCACTGTTACCACCCGCGACCATCGCCACATTGCGCTGTCACTACCACACCACCTCCAGCCACCATCGTCGTTGCCACCCTCCGCCAGTGACCACTACCAGCGCCACCACCCCTTGCCACCGCCACCATCCACCACCGACGCCCCTGCCGACCACCGATCACTGTCGTCATCGGCCACCGCCATCACCTGTCACCACTACCGACCACCGCTACCCATCGCCTCCACTACCCATCGTTGTCGGTGCCGCCACCCTCCACCGCCGCCCACACCCACAACCACCACCACCACTGCCACTCGCTGATTTTATTCCTTCGTTTTTTCCTACCTACCAAACAACACAAGGTATTGATTCATTCCATTTTCACATGGCAGCAAAACAAGACTATGGAATGGTAATGATTAATTTCTTTTTTTGTCCATTCCATTACCTCATCTATTGCATTATCCCTACCAGACAGACCCTATTCTTTTATCATAATTCGTTACTTTTTTTTTTTTTTACTATTTTACCCTCAAGAAAAATAATAAACAAGGGCACAATTTAGGGGTGTAAACGAGCCCAACTGGGCTCGAACTCTGCTCGGTTCAAGCCTACTTATTTGTACTCGAGCTCAGCTCGCGAGTAAAACTCAAAGCTCGAGCTCGACTCGAGCTATTTTGAAAATAACCTCAAACGAGCTAAAAGCTCAGCTTGAGCTCGCTTTAATATCGTTTAAACGAGCCAAAGCTTGGCTCGCCAATGTTATCATCATTATTATTCTATTAATATATAAAAAACTAAAATTTTGTTTGGCCTCGGAGTCTAAACGGGTTTTGTATTTCAGGCTCGAGCTCGTTAAGGCTCGGCTTGTTCGAGCTTTTAACCGAGCCGATCACAAGTAATTCTCAAGCGTCTAGACTTGTTTACATCCCTAGACACGCTAATAAAAATACCATCAAATTTGATGTGTGTCTCTAAAATATGATGTACAAATCACCCATACACTACCCTTAACTTACAATTAGGAGGTTAGGGATACATTTTTTTTCATTTGCTTTTTTTGGCAAACTTAATGCTTTATCGCGCTAAAATATCTATTCTTGTTTGTCCCTTGAATAAATGTTAGATTTCAAAATTGTACCCGTGATCCGTTCAATACATTAGATGCATATCTTTAAAACTAACTATATTAACATTAAGGGGTTAATTTAGCATTTGATTCACTTTCATTTATTTTGAAGCAGAGGAGTATACTCGTATATAAAATTAGTGTAATTGGGTGAGGTTCGGCTACAAAGTTCATTTTTCTTACAAAGTGTACAAAGTCATAAAACACCACAATTTCAGCCATAAAACACACTCAAAACCCACAAATAACAGAGTGAAGATCACTAAACACAATATCCAAACCCTAACAGTCCATAAAAACTTCAAACACACAATCGTAGAACTATGAAAATAAAACACAACATGATAATCAACATAAAACACACCAATGTTAGTCATTCGAAAATCAAAGTCTTATCATCCAAAACACAACACAAAACCCACGAATATGACGTTTTAGTAATCTTCACTTTGTTATTTGTGTGTTTTGAGTGTGTTTTATGGTTGAAATTGTGGTGTTTTGTGACTTTGTACCCTTTATAGGAAAAATAGACTTTGTAGCCAACTCCCATCCTAGTGTAGTTTTATACATCTGATATATATATACCGTATATAAAATTAGTGTAGATTTATATGTAACACCCCGAAAAATATAAAACTTTATATTAGGATTATAAAGTATAAATAAACGAGAATTTACTAACTAGGAATTTTTAACCTAGTTAGTTACAAGTCTAGAAATAACTTAAAGTAAGGTTAAAAGTAACCAATTTAAATGTTGATCAAAGTGGAGGGGCTTAAGTGGTAACAATTGAAACTTAATTGTTATTAAACAAATAAAACAAACCAAACACCCCCAAAAGGAGGTGTCTGGTTGATTAGAACAGGCAGGGGCGACACCCACACTTTCAAACTCTAAAAATTCTACTTAAACTCTCAAATTGGAGGTGCAAATCTGGTCCAAACGAAAATCCGAGCTTAGAATCGTGATCCTCATCGCAAGAGGATTACAAGGTATGTAAAATCTTGATAAATCTCTCAACTTGAAATTCTCATGAATTGGGAAAAATCTGAAATTAGGGTTGCATGTGTATGTTATGATGATTAAGGAACAACTATAGTGTCTAGGGACAAACCCTAGACCAATACAAGTTGAAATCATATGAAATTTTAGTAAAACATATGAACACCATTGTAGGTGATTAGTGGGTTATGTGTAATTTGATGAACACTAGGAAATAGATTGTTAATCTAGTGTATTTTGGCAATTTTGAAGTGATTCCAGAAAATTTGAAGTTATCAATCATGTAAAAAGGTTGAATGATGTGAAATTAGGGCTAAATAATAGATTAGAGATTTGATGTTTAATCTTGTAAAAATCTGCCCATGAAGTGTTTGTAGAAATGCCTCTACGAAGGCTTAAAAACTGAAATTTCCAAGTAAAACGCATAATCATGATGTTTTAGTGTATTATGCGAATTGTGAATTAAAGAGAGTTCTAAACATATCATATATGAACTCTATAGGAACGGGCGCGGGAGCGTCAAGCGGACAAGCGGGTGGCAAACCACGTTTGAAAGGTCTACTTTGAAGGTACGTAACTTGATTAGTTACATTAAGTGAGTTGTTGATAAGTTTTGTAAATCTTATTGTTGAATCAAAATCTGAGTTGAATTTATATTGATTATGGTTGGATGTGAATTAATAGACTTAGTATAGTAAACGAACCGAATGGTAGTCATCATAAGTGGATGGTTCCACAAGATGAGCCAACAGGTCTATTAGTTGTGAAAATTGTAGTTTTAAACGTTCTAGTATTCGTTAATGGCGATAATAATCACAAAGGAATTAAACCATGAAATTGGTAAGAAATGCGGGTGATAATAAGCTCCGGATGTTGGGCATAAGGCGCCATAGGTTTATTAGTTAAATGGTAGTAAAATGTGTAAGGTTAGAATGGGTCGAATAATTACATAGTGACATATGGTCTTTCGGTCCATAAATTAAATTTTGGGAATCAAATTTATAATTGTTATGTCGGTAATGAATTTACAGACGTATAGGAAGAAAAATCACTTAAAACGGACTTAGGAGTCAAAAGATATGGCCAAACGAAGTTAAAAACTGGAAATTCCGGAGCTGGCAGCAAATGCAGCTCACAAAACTGGAGCTGCTAGAAAACCCGATCCCCTGCGCCACGTGGAAGACGACCAGGATTGTGTCGCGACACGCGGGAGGTCCTCGCGGCCCGCGTAAAACCTCTCGCGGGGCGCGAGCGACCCGGATCCGAATTTTTCATTTGTTTTCAATGGTTTTGACCCTAGATTTCGATTTTACATGTTTCAATATTGTCAAAACTAACCTTTGATGTGGTTTTGACATTAGGTCACGTTGTGGAACTTACGGATGGCGATCAAGCATATGATGAAGAACCGAACACTACATTTTGAAGCTTCCGCAATGTTATTAAATCTTTACTAGTCTTTGTGTATGGGTTGTAAACAATGGTTAAACAACTTTTGAAATGTTTTAACTTAGTGTAGTGGACTATGGTTATGCTACATGTGAACTTTTTGTATGAAATTTATGTTAAGTAAGGAACTTTTATTTACAAACGGTATAATCTATTATTAAAATTAAGTAAAAATTTAAGGGTGTTACAAGTTGGTATCAGAGCTTAAGGTTGTCAACAAAGTGTTCGGTTCAAGCTTGATCGATCGTCCGGTAAGAATTAACTTATTATGTTAGTAGATTATGTCTTATGTAAGGAATAAGAAACGAATTGTTATGCATGGGAAGAGCGTGCTAACACACTCAAACCCGGAAAGTGCATTAAATGTGAACGGTTAAAGCAAGTTAGGAACTTGGCTAAACCGAAACAAACAAAGCAATGTCATGAATGAAATGTTTAACGTTTGATGTAAACATTTCAGTTTCAAGATGTCGAAAGGGAGCAATAATGATCCGATGCCGACAAGCACCGAACAAATGAAAGAAATAATTGCCGAGGAAGTTGGAAAGGCAATTGAAAGCAGTCTATCCGGGTTTATAGACAAGATACAAGGTACGGTGTTGTCACTCGTAGAAGAACGAGTTAAAAGGTTGGAGGATACGGTCAACCTTATGAAAGATAAAACTGGAGAACGTAAAGGGTGCTCATATAAGGAATTCATGGCGTGTAAACCGCCATTCTATAACGGGGAAGTCGACCCGATAATTTGCCAAAGATGGTTGGGTGACATTGAAGGGGTGTTTGAAAGAACCCATTGTGACGAAAGCGATTTCGTTGCTTATGGAACGGGTCAGTTAAGAGGACAAGCCAAGGATTGGTGGGATAACAAAAAGAATGAAATAGGGGCCGAAGCGGCAAGAACCATGACATGGGAAGAGTTTAAGACACCATTTCTTAAACATCATAGTCCCAAGGCGGTCATTAACAAAATCAAGGAAGAGTTCATGCAACTTAGGCATAAGGGTGAAACCATAGACAAGATCACGGCGATGTTTATGGATAAGATGAAGTTTAGTAGTGAGTTGGTGACGAACGAAGAACAGAAAATATACTACTACTACTACTACAATATGTTGAGCGCTGAATATAGGGAGTTTATGACTCCTTCAAAATACGAGACCCTTACCGAAATCATTAATGTTGCTCGGGAACGGGAAATCGAGTTGAAGAAGCAAGTCGAAAGAGGTGAGCGAAGGGCACATGATGTGAATCCAAGCCCTACAAAGAAAGCCCGAACTGGAGAATCGGGAAAGAAGGTAGATACTAAAGGTGGGTCGCCAAGTTGTAAGGTGTGCGGGAAGGGACACAAAGGGGAATGTCGGTTCAAAGACAAGCCATGCCCTATATGTAACAAGACGGGGCACACGGCCTCGCTATGCCCGGAAAAAGTCGCTGTTTGCTACAAATGTTATCAACCCGGCCACAAAAAGTCCGAATGTCCGGACTTAGTTGGAAAGAGAGATGTTAAAGAATCTCCAACAGAAGCTCCCAAAGCGAAGGCGAGGTCCTTCCAACTTACCGCGGCTGAAGCGAAGACAGAACCCGATGTGGTTTCAGGTATATTCACAATTAACTCAATTCCAGCACGTGTATTGTTTGATACGGGTGCGAATAAATCCTTCATTTCGCATGGATTTATTCGACATCCTTCATTTGTATTGACGAAATTACCTGTGCCCTTAGAAGTTGAAATAGGGGACAACAAAAGTTTTATAGTTTGTGATGTTTGTCGAGGCTGCAAATTAAGCATCGACGATGAGGAATACTTGATCGACCTAATCCCGATGTCAATGGGAGAATTTCAAGTAGTCGTTGGGATGGATTGGCTAGCCCAGCACCATGCAAAAGTCGTGTGTTTTCGTAAAGAGATAAAACTAACATCTCAGAGCGGGAAACACGTCACCATTTATGGCGAAAAGGGAGGTAACCCCATAGTGTGCTCAATGTTGAAAGCTCACAAGCTTATGAAGCGAGGATGCAGGGCATTCATGATATACGCAAATGAGCCCGAGAAAGAATCACGGAAGATTGAAGATGTACCAGTAGTACGAGATTATGGAGATGTGTTTCCGGAGGATTTACCGGGGATACCGCCTGAACGGGAAGTAGAGTTCGGGATCGAGTTGATTCCGGGCACAAAACCCGTAGCAAAGGCCCCGTACCGACTCGCACCGTCGGAATTACAAGAGTTGATGTCCCAAATTCAAGACCTGCTTGACAAGGGATTCATAAGGCCGAGTGTGTCTCCTTGGGACGCATCGGTATTGTTCGTGAGAAAGAAAGACGGGAGCATGCGCATGTGTATCGATTACCGGGAGTTAAACAAACTCACGGTAAAGAACCGATACCCGCTCCCGAGGATAGATGATTTATTCGACCAATTACAAGGTGCGAACTGGTTTTCAAAAATTGACCTTAGATCTGGGTATCACCAACTAAAGTTCAAAGAAGAAGATGTGCCGAAGACGGCTTTCCGCACGAGATACGGACATTACGAATTCCTCGTGATGTCATTTGGGCTAACAAATGCACCCGCGGCTTTCATGGACCTCATGAAACGGGTTTGCAAGCCAATGTTGGATAAGTCGGTCATCGTGTTTATCGATGATATCTTGGTGTATTCAAAAAGTGAAGCTGAACACGCACACCACTTGCAAGAAGTGTTAGAGACACTGAGACGAGAAAGGCTGTATGCAAAATTCTCTAAGTGTGCCTTTTGGTTACGAGAGGTACAATTTCTTGGCCACGTCATAAGTGCTGACGGAGTATTGGTGGATCCGTCAAAGATAGAGGCTGTGTCAAAATGGAATCCCCCGAAGAACCCTTCGGAAATTAGAATCTTTTTGGGGCTTGCGGGATACTACAGGAGATTCATTCAATATTTCTCCAAGATTGCGTCACCGCTAACAAAGCTAACCCAAAAGAAAGAAAAGTTCATTTGGGGTGTCGATCAAGAAAAAGCGTTTCAAACGCTAAAGGAAAAGTTAACTCAAGCTCCGGTACTGACATTGCCGGACGGAGTCGAAGATATGGTGGTTTATTCGGATGCTTCACTATCGGGGCTCGGATGCGTCTTGATGCAACGGGGCAAAGTTATAGCTTATGCCTCGAGACAATTGAAGATACACCAGAAGAAATATCCCACGCATGATCTTGAGTTGGCTGCGGTGGTATTTGCCTTAAAAATATGGAGGCACTACCTATATGGGGTAAAGTGCACCATATTCACCGATCACAAGAGCTTGAAATACTTCTTCGATCAGAAGGAGTTAAATATGCGACAAAGGCGATGGCTAGAAACGGTGAAAGACTTCGATTGTGAAATACATTACCACCCCGGAAAGGCTAATGTGGTGGCGGATGCTCTAAGCAGAAAAGCGGACTATGTCCCAATACGAGTAAGGTCGATGCAACTCATGGTGACCTCGGGTATACTTGAACGTATACGAGAGGCGCAATTAGAAGCAATGAAAGAAGAGAATTGGAAGAAAGAAAGAATAATCGGTCAGTTGAAAGAATTGTCGGATAGGAATAACGGGCTGAAGACTCGATCCGGAAGGATATGGGTCCCACATACTTGTGGGGTGAAGGTGCTTCTACTTAATGAAGCTCATAAATCTCGATATTCAATTCATCCGGGTGCGACCAAGATGTACAATGATCTGAAACAAAATTATTGGTGGCCTGGAATGAAGAGGGATGTGGCGAAGTATGTGGAAAAATGCTTGACATGTTTACAAGTCAAGGCGGAGCATCAGAAACCATACGGCAAACTCCAACCGTTAGAAATTCCGGTTTGGAAATAGGAACATATTACAATGGACCTATTAACCAAGTTGCCTAAAACAAATCGAGGTTTTGATGCCATATGGGTAGTGGTGGATAGATTGACGAAAAGTGCTCACTTCATTTCGATCCGTGAGACTTATACGTCAGAAAAGATGTCAGAGGTTTACACGAATGAAATAATAGCACGTCATGGGGTGCCGGTATCCATCGTGTCTGATAGGGATACCCGGTTTACTTCAAATTTCTGGCGAGATTTCCAAGAGCAAATGGGAACCAAATTGTTCATTAGCACTGCGTACCATCCTCAAACAGATGGACAGAGTGAAAGAACAATACAAACATTGGGGGACATGCTACGGGCATGTATAATCGACTTTGGAGGAAGTTGGGATGTTCACCTACCGTTAGTCGAGTTTTCGTATAATAACAGCTACCAATCTAGTATTAAGATGGCACCGTACGAAATGCTTTATGGTAGGAAGTGTCGAACCCCGGTATGTTGGGGTGAAGTGGGTCCACGTGAACTCGCCCACCAAGATATAGTACGAGCCACGAATGAGAAGATCGATATAGTTCGGGCACACTTGAAAGCGGCTCAAGACAGGCAAAAGGCGTATGCTGATAAAAGGAATAGGCCAATCCAATTCCAGGTTGGCGACATGGTTATGCTAAAAGTTTCCCCATGGAAGGGCGTTATTAGATTCAGAAAGAGGGGGAAGCTAAGCCCGAGGTTTATTGGGCCATTTAAAATCGTCGAAAAGGTCGGCAAGGTAGCTTACCGCCTAGAGCTACCGGAGGAACTAAGTGGAATTCATAGCACGTTTCACGTGTCACAATTACGAAAGTGCCTAGCGGACGAAACAACCTATATCCATTACGATGATATCGAAGTGGATAATAGTCTGAATTATGCTGTGAGACCGGTGGAGATTTTAGATCGAAAGGTCAAATACTTATGAAATAGACAAATTGACCAAGTCAAAATCAAATGGGAGCATAGAAAAGGCTCGGATACTACGTGGGAGTCCGAGGAAGAGATGCGACGACTCTACCCTACATTATTTGGTACGTACTTCGGTTTCGGGGACGAAACCCTTTTAAGGGGGGTGGACTTGTAACACCCCGAAAAATATAAAACTTTATATTAGGATTATAAAGTATAAATAAACGAGAATTTACTAACTAGGAATTTTTAACCTAGTTAGTTACAAGTCTAGAAATAACTTAAAGTAAGGTTAAAAGTAACCAATTTAAATGTTGATCAAAGTGGAGGGGCTTAAGTGGTAACAATTGAAACTTAATTGTTATTAAACAAATAAAACAAACCAAACACCCCCAAAAGGAGGTGTCTGGTCGATTAGAACAGGCAGGGGCGACACCCACACTTTCAAACTCTAAAAATTCTACTTAAACTCTCAAATTGGAGGTGCAAATCTGGTCCAAACGAAAATCCGAGCTTAGAATCGTGATCCTCATCGCAAGAGGATTACAAGGTATGTAAAATCTTGATAAATCTCTCAACTTGAAATTCTCATGAATTGGGAAAAATCTGAAATTAGGGTTGCATGTGTATGTTATGATGATTAAGGAACAACTATAGTGTCTAGGGACAAACCCTAGACCAATACAAGTTGAAATCATATGAAATTTTAGTAAAACATATGAACACCATTGTAGGTGATTAGTGGGTTATGTGTAATTTGATGAACACTAGGAAATAGATTGTTAATCTAGTGTATTTTGGCAATTTTGAAGTGATTCCAGAAAATTTGAAGTTATCAATCATGTAAAAAGGTTGAATGATGTGAAATTAGGGCTAAATAATAGATTAGAGATTTGATGTTTAATCTTGTAAAAATCTGCCCATGAAGTGTTTGTAGAAATGCCTCTACGAAGGCTTAAAAACTGAAATTTCCAAGTAAAACGCATAATCATGATGTTTTAGTGTATTATGCGAATTGTGAATTAAAGAGAGTTCTAAACATATCATATATGAACTCTATAGGAACGGGCGCGGGAGCGTCAAGCGGACAAGCGGGTGGCGAACCACGTTTGAAAGGTCTACTTTGAAGGTACGTAACTTGATTAGTTACATTAAGTGAGTTGTTGATAAGTTTTGTAAATCTTATTGTTGAATCAAAATCTGAGTTGAATTTATATTGATTATGGTTGGATGTGAATTAATAGACTTAGTATAGTAAACGAACCGAATGGTAGTCATCATAAGTGGATGGTTCCACAAGATGAGCCAACGGGTCTATTAGTTGTGAAAATTGTAGTTTTAAACGTTCTAGTATTCGTTAATGGCGATAATAATCACAAAGGCATTAAACCATGAAATTGGTAAGAAATGCGGGTGATAATAAGCTCCGGATGTTGGGCATAAGGCGCCATAGGTTTATTAGTTAAATGGTAGTAAAATGTGTAAGGTTAGAATGGGTCGAATAATTACATAGTGACATATGGTCTTTCGGTCCATAAATTAAATTTTGGGAATCAAATTTATAATTGTTATGTCGGTAATGAATTTACAGACGTATAGGAAGAAAAATCACTTAAAACGGACTTACGAGTCAAAAGATATGGCCAAACGAAGTTAAAAACTGGAAATTCCGGAGCTGGCAGCAAATGCAGCTCACAAAACTGGAGCTGCTGGAAAACCCGATCCCCCGCGCCACGCGGAAGACGACCAGGATTGTGTCGCGACACGCGGGAGGTCCTCGCGGCCCGCGTAAAACCTCTCGCAGGGCGCGAGCGACCCGGATCCGAATTTTTCATTTGTTTTCAATGGTTTTGACCCTAGATTTCGATTTTACATGTTTCAATATTGTCAAAACTAACCTTTGATGTGGTTTTGACATTAGGTTACGTTGTGGAACTTACGGATGGCGATCAAGCATATGATGAAGAACCGAACACTACATTTTGAAGCTTCCGTAATGTTATTAAATCTTTACTAGTCTTTGTGTATGGGTTGTAAACAATGGTTAAACAACTTTTGAAATGTTTTAACTTAGTGTAGTGGACTATGGTTATGCTACATGTGAACTTTTTGTATGAAATTTATGTTAAGTAAGGAACTTTTATTTACAAACGGTATAATCTATTATTAAAATTAAGTAAAAAATTTAAGGGTGTTACATTATACATATATATATATATAGGGGAAGGATACACTAAAAAGTGGATTTTGCCTAAGTAGCCTAAGAAGGATTGTGATTATGACATGTGACACTCCTAATAAGTAGGAATAAAGGACATTTTGGTTCTTATAAATAGGAGTAAAAATAACATGTGACACCACTTTTGTTTTTTAAAAATACAACAAAAAAATCTAGTACAAAAAAATTTAGCACAAAAAATCTACTACAAAAAAATATAGCACAAAAAATGTAGTACAAAAAAATATAGCACAAAAAAAATCTAATACAAAAAAATATAACACAAAAAAATTCAGCAAAAAAATGTAGTACAAAAAAATCCAGCACAAAAAATTGAGAAAAAAAAAATTAAGACAAAAAAATTCAGCACAAAAAATTTAGCACAAAAATATATTACAAAAATCTAACACAAAAAAATGTTATATAACATAAAAATACAACATATTTTAGTGGGTTTTTTTAGTCTTCATATTTTATATAGCAATATGGTGCTTAAAATTAAAGATAAAAAGACGCTTGATTTTACGGTGAAATTTTTAAGAAAAAATAATGTCGTATAAAAAAGTTATGAACGTTTAAAAAAACGGGGGTGGAATATGCATGTGCCTTGCATGTGGAGATTGAAAGTCCATAAATAGGATTTTCCCAAGATACCTTTGCACTCCTCCTTTCTCCTACACTTTCATCTTAACCATTGATTTGAAAAATGAATGGCTAAGATTCCTTCTCATCCTACTTAGGCAAAATAAACTTTTTATTTGATCTTTATATATATATATATATAGAGTTAGGTTAACGTACAAATGCCCTTATCGTACAATATGTATGCGCTAATCTCAGCCGTCAGATCTTCATTCCATGTTAAAATCACATGTTGTTTTTTTTTAACAATTTCGCATGTTGTTTTTTTAACATGCGATTTCATCAAAATTAACACATGCGAAATTGTTAAAAAAAAAACCAACATGCGATTTCATCAAAATTATCACATGCGAAATTGTTACAAAAAACCAACATGCGATTTCATCAAAATTATCACATGCGATTTCATCAATGCTATTTTATAACATGCGATTTCCCTATATCGTACGTAATGTACGTTAAGGGATATTGTATTTTACACTTTCCCTATATGTATATATATATATATATGTGTGTGTGTGCGTATTATCATATTCACAGTAACTTCTAAACAAATACAAATACAAATTCACAATAACTTCTAAACAAATTAATATCAATCTTATTGGTCTATTTCTTTTGTCGTCAACTAAAGAGTTAAATGCTTGGTTGGTCCCTGTGGTTTTCAAAAATTGCAGACTTGGTCCCAATGGTTTACTAATTACACGCGTGGTCCCTGTGGTTTTAAAAAATGCACTCGGTTGGTCCCCAGCCCTAACATCAGTTAAATATCTCAGTTAAGTCCATGTTAAATGACCAAAATACCCTTGCTTATTAACTCTCTTTATAAACCCACCACAACCTGCATCATCTTCATCTTCATCACCATCATCATCTTCATCCCAATTTCCCTCTGATCTCTCTCTGCTCTCTCTCGATCTCACACCGGTGACCGACATCACCATCATCATCTTCATCCCCATTTCCCTCTGATCTCTCTCTGCTCTCTCTCGATCTCACACCGGTGACTGGCATCACCATCATCATCTTCATCCCCATTTCCCTCTGATCTCTCTCTGCTCTCTCTCGATCTCACACCGGTGACCGGCGTCTCCGTTCTCCGGTAGCACCACACCCACCTCCGACAAACCCCCAACAACCACCTGCCATCCCCCCTTGTTTCCTTCGAGCTGGTGACCGGTGCACCTCTGGCCGGTTGCCGGTCGACTGTCTTACCAATCGAACACCCAACCCCCACACCAGTTTATACCCTCTGCAACATACCCACCCCAGGCCACCATTGACAATCAAACCTTTCAAACGCCAGCGGCAGCAGCAACGACGACACCCGCGGTTTACTAATTGAAAATTATAAAGATGACATCAGCGGCGGCAGCAACAGCGACATCAGCGGCAGCAGTTGCGACATCAGCGGCAGCAACTGCAATTGCACGTCTGCTCTGTTCTTCACAGTTGTTGATGTGAATTGGAGTCTCCAGTCACCGGAATTTGATTCTGTTTTGAAACCAAACAGGTACATGATTCAATTGGTGAAGCATTTGATTTGAAGCATTTGAAGCATTTGATTTGAAGCATGATTTGAAGCATTTGAAGCACGTCTGCTCTGTTCTTCTCACAGCCCTGTTCATCTTCATAGTTGTTTATTGGGTTTTATGCAAAATTGTGTCTGATAATGATGTGAATTGGGTTTTATTGGGTTGATGTGAATCGAGAGAGAGCAGAGGGAAATGGGGATGCAGGTTGTGGTGGGTTTATAAAGAGAGTTAATAAGCAAGGGTATTTTAGTCATTTAACATGGACTTAACTGAGATATTTAACTGATGTTAGGGCTGGGGACCAACCGAGTGCATTTTTTAAAACCACAGGGACCACGCGTGTAATTAGTAAACCATTGGGACCAAGTCTGCAATTTTTGAAAACCACAGGGACCAACCAAGCATTTAACTCTCAACTAAATTATTTTAACTTCAAAATGTTGATTTATGATATACTTTGTTTAATACTTAATAATAGGTGCAACATCTATTAATGGGGTGCCACAAACTAAATTGGTATATACATAAATAGATGGGAGTTACTATATGTTTTAAAATATTTTCTAATGACGAGCATTGTGAATACCTAAAAACGATAAAACCACAATAACACCATAAGTTCGATACATAATCAATTTTAATTAAAGAAACGCGAAAATAATATAATATAATTGTAAATAGTTTGTATGCGTGTGTGTGTATATATATATAGGAGTAAATGCAAGGGCCCAGCTTTGTGAGGGCGGGAGGAGGTTGCCGAACCTCCGAATTTTTTCGCTCAGTAGGGGAGAGTACGTAGTTTTCGTATAGAAATTTTTGGTATATACGTTTTCGACCCCCCGGTTTTATAGAAATTTTTTGGTATATACGTTTTCGATCCTCCAATCGAAAATCTCAAGCTTCGCCACTGAGTAAATGATTATGTAACCGTCGTATACATAAGCTGAAGGAAGAGTATAAATATTTATATATATTTGTTGTAGTTCTCTGTTTAAAATTATTTCTGTTATAAAAACTAATATAAAGTTTTAAACTTGTTTGGACAAAAAGGTTAACATTATGTAACTCAACCAGACATCCGTCCTCTTTCTTACTTCAACAAATATTATATATATAATTATGGATTGATACTTTGATATGGAAGTATCCATTCTTTGCAACACTTCTGCAATTTGACAACAAAGGCCAGCCAGCCAACCACCAGTTTCCGCCACCAGCCATCGAAAAACAGAAGCTATGGAGGATCCTGGTATCAAGTTATTTGGGAAGAAGATTGTGCTTCCTGGAATCAGTAAGAGTGTTAGTCTTCCGGTCAACTCCACCGCCGCAGTAGAGGAGTCGGAGCCTACTGGTAGCGGTGGAGATAAAGAAAGTGGCTCTGATAACACTGTTGGAAACGCTTGTTCTGAAGATGAGAAAGTGAACAGAGCAGGTGCAGATAAGGTACACACTGTACACACCATAAGTATGTGTTTGCATTCCATAATTTGCAAATTTAAAAGTAACCCAATTGATGTAATCATTAAAGAAGTAGTGGGTCAGTTTTAGTTTTCCATTTTTTTGATGTTTCAGTGGTTCAAGATTAGAAATTCAATGTTCTAAACTTAGGTTTTCAGATAAATCTCAACCGCCTTAACCGGCCGGCCAGCCAATTTGAAAGCGGCTCACAAGTGTTCAACCGGAGGGTCGGTGTACATGGTTCCCGGTCCCCGACTAGTCTGGTCATGAAAACATTGTTAAAAACTAATATATTTAACTCTAAAAAGTCAAACCACGGTAACAGGCCGGGCAATTTGGAAACAACTCAAAAGCGTTCAACCGGACCGTTGGTGTACACGGTTCCCGGTCCGACCAGTCCGGTCTTGTCATGATAACATAACTATTCTCTTTGTCTCTAGAAATTCAATTTGTTGTAACGAGCCGGCCAATTTAGTGACGGGTCAAAAGTGTTCAACTAGACCGCCATTGGACACTGTACCCGGTCTGGTACTGAAAACATTGCTAAAAACTAATCTTTTTGACTCTAGAAGGTCAAAATGCATTGTCTTGCTCTTCTTGCATTAGAAACTGATAATTTGATATTTTCAGGATGAACAAAAAACAAATTGCAGTGAGACTAAAGTAGAATCTGACAACCCGAAAACTCCATCCATCGATGAAGAAACAAAAAAAGAATCTACAAACCCGCAAACGAAAAACCTTAAAAAACCGGACAAGATTCTCCCCTGTCCTCGTTGCACCAGCATGGACACAAAATTCTGTTACTATAACAACTACAACGTAAACCAGCCGCGTCACTTTTGCAAGACCTGTCAAAGGTACTGGACCGCCGGAGGTGCCATGAGAACCATGGCAGTCGGAGCAGGCCGCCGAAAAAACAAGAATTCGGCATCGCAACCTCGTTACATAACCATCTCCCAAGAAACTGTCACAACTTCTGATCCAGTACCCCAAAATATTCAAGATAAAAATGGATTCCATTCCAAAGTTCACTCTATTCCGGGAGCTTCTTCTTGGCCTTATATTCCGGTTCCAGTTCCAATTCCGATTCCAGCCATTTGCCCTCCAATGCCAATCTACCCATCAACTTATTGGAACTGTATTCCATTCCTACCTCCATCAACACCTACGATAACTGATTCAATCTTGGGAAAACGGTCAAGAGACGAATCGGTTATGCAATCTAATGATTGTGATGACAAGTCCAAGAAATCACAGAACTCGGTTCTGATTCCCAAGACGCTTAGAATCGATGATCCGGATGAAGCTGCAAGGAGTTCTATATGGGCGACACTCGGAATCAGAAATGAAAACTTTATGGCGTTTCAGGAGAAGGGTGTCGAAAAGAAGAAACATCACGAGACTACAACGTCTTCTCCTGCTCATCAAGCGAATCCGGCTGCTTTCTCTAGATCAATCTGTTTTCAAGAAACAGCATAAAAGGGGTCACTTTTTAGTTAGGCTCTTAAAATGGATGCTTTGTTTTGTTGCAACTACAATTGTGGTTTACTGTAGATAAAATGTATACTTTAGTTTTCAGTTTTCTTGATTTTCTGTTATGTCTAGCATCAATTGTGTTAGATTGTTTGTGGTATATGTATAACAAGTTGTACGTTTTCTCATGCCCATGAATCTTTTAACTCGACTAAGAAAACGAGCATATTCAAGGCCTAACTCTAGGCTCACTTGCATTTGTTGAATCCTAATGTGGATAATGTTAGATTGTTAGGTCTGTCACAAGAATGTTTAAGTACTAGAAAGTAATCCTTTGTTTGCATCATGTTACAGTACAACCCTCTAATATATATAAGATGTTACGGTACAACTTTCTTCTTCATTGTAAGATACGTACAACCCGATAATACATATGATAATAGTGATGGCTATGACATTGTCAAACATTCCCCAAAAATCTTATTTTTTGTTCTAAGATACCAGTATTTTCCTAGATCTTTCTTCTTCGTTTTAAGATATTGTTACAGTATAACCCAATAATACATATGAGATGATAATAGATATGACTATGACCTTGTCCAACATTCGCCATAATCGTATTCTTCTTTCTAAGATACTGGTATTTTCCTAAATCTTTTTCTTTATTTTAAGATATTGTTACAGTGTAACCCAATAATATGGATGAGATGATAATAGATATTTTACTATAACATTGTTTAACATTCTCTAAAATCTTTATTCTTCCTTCTAAGATACAACTTCCCTAAGTCTTTTTCTTCTTTTTAAGATACTAGAATTACGACCCGCCGCAATGCGGCGGAGATTCTTTAGTTATAACTAAGTCGATTTAAGGCGCGCACGTTATGTTGAACCTGTCAAACGGGAAAAAATAGACGATGTAAAAACGTTCACCCACACACGCACGTTGCGTCGTGTTAACTCGTAAAATTTAGAACGAAACGTAAAAACGTTAAACCAAAGACGCACGTTCCGATGTGTTAAGTCACAAAATCTAGAACGAAGTATAAAGCGAAAAATTTGCGGAAAACAAAAAATATAAAGGACCAAAGCTGAAAATAAAAAAAAGTTGTGAGGATAGATTGCAAAAGATAAAAAGTTTTGTGTTAAAAGTATAAAAAAAAAACAAATAATTTTGGGTTAAAAGTAATTTATGAAATACTTTTAGGTAAAAAGTAAAAACATTAATTTTTTTTAAAAACCCCCAAAAGCCAAGGTTTTAACAACCATATATATAACCATTTTTTGTTTAAAAAACCTCAAAGCAAAGATTACCACACATAAGTAAAAAAAATCAAAGTGGTTAAATTGCAAAAGATGGAACTTTTGAATTAGAAGTGAAAAATCAAATTAATCAAAGTGGTTAAATCGTATAAGATAGAAACTTTTGAATCAGAAGTGAAAAATCAAATTAATTAAAAGGGTTAAATTACCAAAGATTAAAACTTTAAACTTAAATTGTCAAATATTAAAACTTTAGGGTTAAAAGGAAACAAATATTAAACTTTAAACTTAAATTGTTAAAGATAAAAACTTTAGGGTTAAAAAGGAAAATTCTAGTTTTATTTTGAAAAAACTCCTAAGCACAAGTTACAACCCACATATGCACTAAGAGGTTGTTTCTTTATATAGGTGTTAATATTATTACAGTACAACCCAATAACACGAATGAGATGATAATAGATGCAACTATGACCTTGTCCAACATTCCTTAAATCTTATTCATACTTCTATGATATAAGTTTTACCCAAAATCTTACTTTTAATAGTGTTACACTACCACGCAATAAAACGGATGATAGATATAACTATGAACTTGTCCAACATTCCCCCAAAACTTATTCTTCCTTCTAAGACACCAGAATTCCCCAAATCTCATTCTTCATTTTAAGATATGTTGATATGGATCATATGGGCCACAAATTAATGCTCTTTTTTTATGAATAGACAACAATCATTCAGATCATCCTAGTAGGACCCACATGGAGATATTTGAAGCTCTGGGCTAATTCAAACCACATTTTAGATACAAAATGAGTTGTTATGTGGACCAAAAATGCCATGTCTCTATCTGTTACCTTTTGCTTTCTTGTTTTTCCTTTTTTGCACACATTAATTTAAACCTCATTGGTACTTATGTTACATTTCATTTATGGGCATGTAAAGTTCACCTCACAATGTATTTTTATGTATGTTGAGTATCGGACTATCTGATTCGAGCCACTCGTTATAGAAAATATCTGTCAAAGCTATTTTATTTCCTGAAAAGACGCTGATCGATTTTAGTATCATGTGGGTATGCCTTAATTGAAGGAAGTCCATGGCTGTCTCTACAGGTTCCTATCAAGTATCATTAATGAGAACAAACCAAAAGGGTCACATCTTTAAAGAATTCATCCCCCAAAAAATCTCTACAAAATTATACAAACCTAACAATTCTTATGAAAAATCTAGGCTGTTTGGTCCATATTAAGCTTGCTTACACTGCCCAAAAAGAATAATCTTGACTTTTCTATGTAAGCCACGCCACCTTGTTTTAACACGGCTTAAAAGTTAAACGTTGAAGCTAAACTCGTTTTAACTCGTTACCAAACCATTTGACCCGTTTGTTTTATCATCTACGCAAAAAGTCAACCATCTTAGTATGTAAAGTTCTACAATAAAGTTGACAAATGCATATTTTTAAAGTCAAACTTCCACTTGAAATAAATATCTTATGCTTAGTGCTTCTTAGGTCTTTTATTGAAGTGGAATTGAGGTGGGAACCATCATGTAAAAAAAGATTACAAGGTAGTAGTGCACTTAAAAACTGGTTGAATTGACTTGAATGGGAAAGGATAAAAAGTCAAAAACACTTTAATAATGATAACATATTGATGTAGAATAACCAACTGGGGTAGCCCAGTTGGCCACCAACACCCACCTCTTCCCAGAGATACCGGGTTCGAGTCTTGGGAGTGACATATGTCGCCCAGGGTAAGAACTCGGCATGGGAAAGTCACCGCGGAGCTAGCTTGGTCCGGTAGCGGCTCCCGGAGTGAGATCACTCCGGTGGTTGGGAGGACCGTGCACTACCCCCCCCCCCCATATTGATGTAGAATGTATGAGAGATTAATCTGTTATTTTCTATATATATATATTTTTTGACAGGTGAACTTCTTTTGTGGTTATTCACATCCCCAAGTCGGGGACCCTAACCAAGATCTGACCCAGACTACGTTGTCTTAACCGGGCCCGCGCTGGGTGTAGTCAGACTTGGCTACGGCTATCGCCCGGAACCGTACCACCTCCACACGAGATACCTCGCTGGAGTAATGGTCGGATAAAACCGGGGCGGCTCAGGCTCGAACTTGCGCAACATTGGCTAACAAGCGCTTACCATCATTGCCTGGTCCCCACACCTTTCGTTACACCCGGGAGTCGAACCGGAGTCTCCAAGGAAACCAACCGGCCCAACTCCCAACTGAGCTGGGGTGGGGGATAAAAAAACGCCTGACCCGGGATTCGAACACGGGTTGACAATGAAACCAAACACATGCTTCACCAGTTGGGCTACAAGCATAGGCTTTCATTAAGAGAAAAGTGTTATCTGGCCTACAGTTTTTTTAGGTTTCTTGAAAATAATTTATAAACACAAAGAGTTTGAATCATTCAAAAAAGAACAAATTTGACATAAATATCCTTTAATCAATCTTGTTTCTTATTTAGATTTTATTTGTAATGAATTTAATCTAGGTCATCAAATAATATCTTAATCAATTCATTTAGTCTGAGACTCTGAGTTATCTATTGTTATTTTTATCATATGACAACTTAGAGGAATAATTAATAACTATATAAAAAAGCGAGATGAGATAATTATCTATTGCATAATGTGAGTATCCTTCTAGTTATAAATAACAAAGAACAATGATGGAAGCATACTTTGTTGGTCGGGGTTAATAATAAAGTGCCGACGACAATTAGAAGATTAAACACTTGTTTTCCAAAAAAATTACTGGAAGTTTATAAAATTAACTCAGGTAATTTTCACAGCAGAGGATCGGCGGACCCTCTTACCTTACCTCCCTAACAAAGAACATAAATAACTAAAAAATAAAAGAAGAAAATGAAAAGTTAAAAAATAAAAGATGAAAATGAAAAGTTAGTTTGACCGATATCATGTCAAACAAATTTTCATACTTTCAATTAGCAAGTGTTGGGAGCATAAATGTATTATACCTTATGTTTTATGAGTTTTTCAAAAAAGTTTAGTTGTAGGTTCATGAGACATTATATTTTATTATTATTTTTATTTTTATTATTATTATTATTTATTTTATGATTTCTTTGTTTTAGTTTTATTACTTATTTTAATCATGTATTTATTTTTGTAATACACATTAATTTATTTTTTTAAAAATCTTATTTGTGTCAATACACGACATAACGTGCATATGTGGTTCAATTTTTTACGTCTATTTTTCTCATATGATAGGTTCGTCGTAACCCGCAGGTCATATATCGACTTAGTTATTCTTTTCTATGTTTTACGTTTCGGTCTAATTTCTTCATATTAACACACCACAATGGTTGTGTGTGGTTCAATGATTTTACGTCTACGTTTCGCCCAATGTAACTTTTTCCATTTTTATTTATTTTGTTTACGAGTTTTTCCGGTGTTGTTGGTCGTCTGCGGTAGTATAGCATTGGTGCAACTTGGCACGGTTTTATGTTTCCACCGCAACGCGGGGGCTTAGTATATATATGTACTACCAAAATGTACTACAAAATGTTTCTAACTTTTCTCAAAATGGTTGTAACTTCTCTTATACTTAAGGTACGCGCATGATTATGGTGTAACAACTTTTATTAATGAGTAATTTTCTACACGTTTTTACGGACATGCGTGGTCTAACGTTTTTACGTCTTCTTTTTCAGTGTTGCTTGTCGTTGACGATGGTGTGTTATTAATGTTGTTGGTACGGTTGTACCTTGCCGCAACGCCGGGGTGCTTCCATCTAGTAAGTTTTAATTACTAACAAGAGTTAATATGCATATTTTTTTAACAGAAAATTTCTTTTATTCGTGTCGTTTGTAGGACTTGAACCTATGACCTCCCTCTTCTAAGATGTTTAAAGGTTTTATCTTTGTCAATGGACCACCACCTTATTGGTGTGAGTTAATATGCATATATCTAGTGGAGTTGACATGTTCATCTTAACTAAAATTTTATACAACAACAATAATAATAATATGTTAATTATGACTTGTATAGCCTTCACATCTTCACCAATACTAAATTAAAGATTTATTTGGAGACTAAACCATTCTTGTTAATTGATAAATACAAAAGTAAAATGCAAAAAGTTGTCACCCACTAAAAGTGAATTTTGGCATTGGAGATAATTAAAAGACATAAAGTCAAAGCAAGTGATGTGTTGGATTACCATATGAACATGTTATCAAATCACATTTTTTATATGTTAAAAGTCACTTGAAACACTTTTTAAGTGGTACCACTATAATCCATTGTTAAAGAAACTCTAATCTTTTGACGGTTTTGCTTCCAAAGTTCTAGAACAAAACAAAAAAGTGTGGGATAATACAATGACTAATCACTTGTTGTACTTTTAAAAATATCTATCTAAATTAGTGTGTATTTTTTATTTTGTTAGGTTACTACAGCTTTAACTGATTAATTTACTGATGATAACTAGAATTTTTAAAATCGGTATTCGCTTAAACTCTTCAAAAATACATTTTTTATAAGAGTTGTGTTTAAACAATATACAAATATTTATTAATATGAGCTATTCTCTTTTTTAATTATTAGTTATTTTATAACTTTTAAGGCCGAGAGGTGTAGGAGGAGGGTGAGGTGACGTATAGGTTTATAACTTTTATTAGTTATTTATATTTTTTTATGAAGCCCACTAAACTAAATTAAGTTTACAAATAAAACCCTATGATTTGTTTTCAATTAAAATTTACCCTAAAAACTTTATATGATTTTTTTATAAAATATATTGAATAACAAAAAAAAGAAAATAACAAAAAAAGGAAGGGAGAGCACACCTTAGACGAGGGAAGGGAGATGGGGGAAGGGAAACAGAGATGACGCTGAGGTAAAAGATGGAGGATTGGGTGACCATACCCTATAGCCTAACAAAATTCAAGTCTTCTAAATCTACTTAGAACATCCATAATATTGGTTAAAGTTCAAAATCCAAACCCGTCACACACCCGCCACATTATTCTAAACCTCAAAAATTCCAAAACTCAATTTCTTCTCTAAGACTAGAGGGTATGGGGAGGCCCATCCCCATGAGGATGGGCCGCCACGTAGGCGTCACATCACCGTCCAATGAAGGATGAGCCTCCTTCACTTTTGAGGGGGGTGGATGATGGGGCTAGCCCACATAATTTTTTAATGTTTAATTTTTATTGTTTAACTTTTTTATTTGTTTAACTTTATAAAAACAATTCAATATTTAAAAATAAGACATAAAATCCTTTACATAACATAAATAAAAATTACATAACCTAAAAAAAAATTACACCACCTAAAATTTATAAAATAAGACAACATTTAAAAATTAAAAAAAACTACACTACTCGTCTTCGTCACCGTCCGCGTCGTTTGCGTTGTTCCATATATGTTCTACCAAATCCTGTTGAAGGTTTGCATGCGCGTAGTCGTTGGTTAGCACGAACGAGTTTAAATCCTGTTGCGTCGGCTCTACCGGGACAGTATTCCCGTAAGATGCATTCTCATCATACTCACAAATCGCCCGACCTTCGTCTTCAATAATCATGTTATGGAGCAAAAGGCAAGCGTACATACAAAGGCGCAACCTCTTCGGTGTGAACGCATGTGCCGGTTGTTGAATGATGGCCCATTTTTTTTTAAAACACAAAAACAACGTTCGATGTATTTTCTTACAGCTTCTTGACGCTTGGCGAATTTTTTCTTTTTTTCGTCATCGGGAAATGGAATAGTCTTGACAATTGTAGACCAAGACGGATATATTCCGTCAGCAAGATAATACCCGCATCTATACTCAACCCCAGAAACTGTAAAACGGGTGTCCGGGCCGGTTCCATTAATGACATCGCTAAAGATCTCCGATTGGTATAGCACGTTGAGGTCGTTGAGTGAACATGGGAGACCAAAGAAAGAATGTAGATCCACAAATCTTGTGACGCCACGGCCACAAGTATTAAGGTTGGATGACCATGATCACCTCGCGTGTATTGGCCGCGCCACGCAGTCGGGCAGTTATGCCACGCCCAATGCATACAATCAATGCTACCAAGCATTCCTGGAAACCCGTGCCGTGCTTCATGAGCTTGGTACAACTGTTGAACATCATACACGTTTGGTTTCCGCAAATATTTTTTGCTATACAGTTTCACCACATTATCGCAAAACCGATACAAACATTCCCGCGTAGTTCTTGCCGACATCTGTAAGTACTCGTCCAAAGCGTCGGCCACTGTCCCGTACGCCAGTTGGCGAATGGCCGCAGTACACTTTTGTAACGTGGTGAACCCTTCATAATTCCGAGCATCGGGTCGCTGCGTGAAAAACGGGTCTAGCCCCGCCAAATCATCAACAATCCGTGTGAATAACCGGCGACTCATTCGGAACCTTCGTCTGAAAATGTCGGCGTTGTAAAGGGGTGCATCCGAAAAATAATCGTTCACCAATTTCTCGTGTGCTCCTTCGCGGTCTCTGTTAACCCGTATTCGTCTGGTAATAACGCTTTCAGACGAGACGTCTTTCTCTTCCTCCTCCATAAGAATCTGCTCCGCCTTTACCACAGAGTTTGCGAAAAACATCTCCTCTTCGTCCGAAGAACCTGAGGACCACCAAGAATTAGATGCCATTATGGATGAAAAGATATCTTTTTATAAAATAGTGGTATAAGGGGGGGCGGGCTCGTTCACTAGTGATAGTTTCTATCACTCACAAGCACCAATCAAGTTCCGCCATGTCATTAACCATTTTTCCATCACTCACAACCTTTTTTAGGCGGGGTGGTCATCACTCACCACCACACCCAACAATTTCCCCCCAACCAACAAATACCCTCACAAAAAAAAAACCAAAACGCGTTACCACCATCACTCGTTACACTTCCACGAGTGATAGAAAGGGGCGGCGGCGGTGTTGAGTGATGAAATAACGAGTGATGGGGTGGTATCACGCACCACCCCGTCCCCCCTAAAAATGAGAGTGTTTTGGGTTGAAAGTGGGGAGAAAGTGATGAAAAAAGGGTATAAAATGGGATGGTTTTAAAGAAAAAAATGAATTTTTTTTATTAAATACATATAGCCGTTCAACGGCTATATATTAAAAAACATGGCCCGACATAAACGGCTTGGGCACGCCGGTTTTAACAAGATGGGCCGAGGGGGGCGGTGTGGGGGACCGGCGCCGGGCCTAAGCCGGCCCCCATACCTCTTGGTCTAACATTAAACCATTCTAAAGCTTCACACACTAAAAAAAGCTTGTGTGTTTAGTCCTCACCATTTCAAACCAGACCACCATTGTCAAACTACTCCGACACATAGGTGGTACGGAATGCTCATCCACTTTATGGACTTCACTTTCAAACCAAACGTCATTGATGCTCTAAATATTCAAGAGCATTTACTACCATCAATACCAACGACTCTAATTTTTATACCCTTTTCATGTTATGTAATATGTGTATTATTATTGTTGTAAGAAACGTACATGTAAAATATATTAATTACACAAGTTTTAAATTTATAAAAAAACACCAAAAAATAAACACTTAAAAAATGGCTACAATTTAAGAAATGTGTTTAATAACGGCATCAGATTTCTAATTGACGGAGAAAGGTCTAGTGGCAAGAAAAGCTGCATCCAGGAGGTTGTCAAGTGTTTTCGCTTGACGATTCCATTCTTGGGTGGTTGGTTTGGCCCTTGT
The DNA here is from genome assembly GCA_030545235.1 of Helianthus tuberosus. Classification (NCBI taxonomy): domain Eukaryota; kingdom Viridiplantae; phylum Streptophyta; class Magnoliopsida; order Asterales; family Asteraceae; genus Helianthus; species Helianthus tuberosus. The sequence goes on from CM060376.1 coordinate 24,683,427, forward strand.
TCCTATAACACGAATCCTAGCGCTATATATCCCATTTTAGTTTTACACCATTGTAAACCTTGCGCCTTTTTTACTCTCTGATCGAGGTTCTCGGCATTGAAAAATCTTCCTAAACTAAATCACACGTGTATATGTTGACATTTAAGAGATATACAGTCAAGAAAATCAAGAGCAATGGTGATATATATGCGGATTAGACACAAAAAAATAAACATTCAAAAAGGGCTACAATTTAAGGAATGTGTTTAGTGACGGCATCAGATTCCTAATTGATGGAGAAAAGTCTGGTGGCAAGAAAAGCTGCTTCTAGGAGGTTGTCAAGTGTTTTCACTCGACGATTCCATTCTTGGGTGGTTGGTTTGGTCCTTGTTCCTATAACTCGAATCCTAGCCCGGTATATCCCATTTTAATTTTACACCATTGTGAACCTTACGCCTTTTTTACTCTCTGATCGAGGTTCTTAGCATTGAAAAATCTTCGCAAACTAAATCACATGTGTATATGTTGACATTTAAGAGATATACAGTCAAGAAAATCAAGAACATTGGTGATACATACAGTCAAGAAAATCAAGAGCAATGGTGATATATATGCGGATTTAACACAAAAAAAAAAAAAACACTCAACAAATGGCTACAATTTAAGGAATGCGTTTAGTCACGGCATCAGATTCCTAATTGATGGAGAAAGGTCTGGTGGCAAGAAAAGCTGCTTCTAGGAGGTTGTCAAGTGTTTTCGTTCGACGATTCCATTCTTGAGTGTACGGTTTGGCCCTTATTCCTGTAACTCGAATCCTAGCCCGGTATATCCCATTTTAATTTTACACCATTCTGAACCTTACGCTTTTTTTACTCTCTGATCGAGGTTCTCGGCATTGAAAAATATTCGTAAACTAAATCGTACGTGTATATGTTGACATTTAAAAGATATACAGTCAAGAACATCAAGGGCAATGGTGATATATATGCAGATTAGACAAAAAAAAAACACTCAACAAATGCCAACAATTTAAGGAATGTGTTTAGTGACGGGATCAGATTCCTAATTGATGGAGAAAGCTCTGGTGGCAAGAGAAGCTGCTTCTAGGAGGTTGTCAAGTGTTTTCGCTCGACGATTCCATTCTTGGGTGGTTGGTTTGGCCCTTTTTCCTGTAACTCGAATCCTAGCTCGGTATATCCCATTTTAATTTTACACCATTGTGAACCTTACACCTTTTTTACTCTCTGATCGAGGTTCTCGGCATTGAAAAATCTTTGTAAACTAAATCACACATGTATATGTTGACATTTAAGAGATATACAGTCAAGAAAAATAAAGGGTAATGGTGATATATATGTTGATTAGACACAAAAAAAAAATACTCAACAAATGGCTACAATTGAAGGAATGTGTTTAGTGACGGCATCAGATTCCTAATTGAAGGAGAAAGGTCTCGTGGCAAGAAAAGCTGCGTCTAGGAGGTTGTAAGTGTTTTCCCTCGACGATTCCATTTTTGGGTGGTTGGTTTGGCCCTTGTTCCTGTAACTCGAATCCTAGCCCGTTATATCCCATTTTAATTTTAGACAATTGTGAACCTTACGCCTTTTTTACTATCTGATCGAGGTTCTCGGCATTGAAAAATCTTCGTAAACTAAATCACACGTGTATACGTTGACATTTAAGAAATATACAGTCAAGAAAATCAAGGCAATGGTGATATATATGCGGATTAGACACCAAAAACAACACTCAACAAATGGCTACAATTTAAGGAATGTGTTTAGTGACGGCATCAGATTCCTAATTGATGGAGAAAGGTCTGGTGGCAAGAAAAGCTGCTTCTAGGAGGTTGTCAAGTGTTTTCGCTCGACGATTCCATTCTTGGGTGGTTGGTTTAGCCCTTGTTCCTGTAACTCGAATCCTAGCCCGGTATATCCTATTTTAATTTTACACCATTGTGAAACTTACGACTTTTTTACTCTTTGATCGAGGTTCTCGGCATTGAAAAATCTTCGTAAACTAAATCACACATGTATATGTTGACATTTAAGAGATATACAGTCAAGAAAATCAAGGGGAATGGTGATATATATGAGGATTAGACACAAAAAAAAAAAAACTCAACAAGTGGCAACAATTTAAGGAATGTGTTTAGTGACGGCATCAGATTCCTAATTGATGGAGAAAAGTCTGGTGGCAAGAAAAACTGCTTCTAGGAGGTTGTCAAGTGTTTTCACTCGACGATTCCATTCTTGGATGGTTGGTTTTGTCCTTGTTCCTGTAACTCGAATCCTAGCCCGGTATATCCCATTTTAATTTTACACCATTGTGAACCTTAGGACTTTTTTACCCTCTGATCGAGTTTCTCGGCATTAAAAATTCTTCGCAAACTAAATCACATGTGTATATGTTGACATTTAAGAGATCTACAATCAAGAAAATCAAGGGTAATGGTGATATATATGCGGATTAGACACACAAAAAAAAAAAAACACAAAACAAATGGCTACAATTTAAGGAATGTGTTTAGTGACGGCATCAGATTCCTAATTGATAGAGAAAGGTCTGGTGGCAAGAAAAGCTGCTTCTAGGAGGTTGTCAAGTGTTTTCGCTTGACGATTCCATTCTTGCTTGGTTGGTTTGGCCCTTGTTCCTGTAACTCGAATCCTAGCACGGTATATCCCATTTTAATTTTACACCATTGTGAATCTTACGCCTTTTTTTCTCTCTAATCGAGGTTCTCGGCATTGAAAAATCTTCGTAAACTAAATCACATGTGTATATGTTGACGTTTAAGAGATATACCATCAAGGAAATCAAGGGCAATGGTGATATATATGCGGATTTCACACACAAAAAAAACACTCAACAAATGGCTACAATTTAAGTAATGTGTTTAGTGACGACATCAGATTCCTAATTGATGAAGAAAGGTCTGGTGGCAAGAAAAGCTGCTTCTAGGAGGTTGTCAAGTGTTTTCGCTCGACGATTTCATTCTTGGGTGGTTGGTTTGGCCCTTGTTCCTTTAACTCGAATCCTAGCACGGTATATCCCATTTTAATTTTAGACCATTGTGAACCTTACGCCTTTTTTACTCTCTGATCGAGGTTCTCGGCATTGAAAAATCTTCGTAAACTAAATCACACGTGTATATGTTGACATTTGAGAGATATACATTCAAGAAAATCAAGGCAATGGTGATATATATGCGGATTAGACACCAAAAACAACACTCAACAAATGGCTACAATTTAAGGAATGTGTTTAGTGACGGCATCAGATTCCTAATTGGTGGAGAAAGGTCTGGTGGCAAGAAAAGCTGCTTCTAGGAGGTTGTCAAGTGTTTTCGCTCGACGATTCCATTCTTGGGTGGTTGGTTTAGCCCTTGTTCCTGTAACTCGAATCCTAGCCCGGTATATCCCATATTAATTTTACACCATTGTGAAACTTACGACTTATTTACTCTCTGATCGAGTTTCTCGGCATTGAAAAATCTTCGTAAACTAAATCACACATGTATATGTTGACATTTAAGAGATATACAGTCAAGAAAATCAAGGGCAATGGTGATATATATGCGGATTAGACACAAAAAAAAACACTCAACAAATGGCTACAATTTAAGGAGTGTTTAGTGATGGCATTAGATTCCTAATTTATGGAGAAATGTCTGTTGGCAAGAAAAGCTGCTTCTATGAGGTTGTCAAGTGTTTTCGCTCGACGATTCCATTCTTGGGTGTTTGGTTTGGCCCTTGTTCCTGTAACTCGAATCCTAGCCCGGTATATCCCATTTTAATTTTACACCATTGTGAACCTTACGCCTTTTTTACTCTCTGATCGAGGTTCTCGGCATTGAAAAATCTTCGTAAACTAAATCACACTTGTATATGTTGACATTTAAGAGATATACAGTTAAGAAAATCAAGGGCAATGGTGATATTTATGCGGATTAGACACAAAAAAAACACTTAACAAATGGCTACAATTTAAGGAATGTGTTTAGTGACGGCATCAGATTCCCAATTGATGGAGAAATGTCTGGTGGCAAAAAAAGCTGCTTCTAGGAGGTTGTCAAGTGTTTTTGCTCGACGATTCCATTCTTGGGTGGTTGGTTTGGCCCTTGTTCCTGTAACTCGAATCATAGCCTGGTATATCCCATTTTAATTTTACATCATTGTGAACCTTACGCCTTTTTTACTCTCTGATCGAGGTTCTCGGCATTGTAAAATCTTCGTAAACAAAAATCACATGTGTATATGTTGACGTTTAAGAGATATACAGTCAAGAAAATCAAGGGCAATGGTGATATATATGCGGATTAGACACCAAAAAGAAACACTCAACAAATGGCTACAATTTAAGGAATGTGTTTAGTGACGACATCAGATTCCTAATTAATGGAGAAAGGTCTGGTGGCAAGAAAAGCTGCTTCTAGGAGGTTGTCAAGTGTTTTCGCTCGATGATTCCATTCTTGTTTGGTTGGTTTGGCCCTTGTTTCTGTAACTCGAATCCTAGCACGGTATATCCCATTTTAATTTTATACCATTGTGAACCTTACGCCTTTTTTTCTCTCTAATCGAGGTTCTCGGCATTTAAAAACCTTCATAAACTAAATCACACGTGTATATGTTACAGTCTAGAAAATCAAGGGCAATGGTGATATATATGCGGATTAGACACAAAAAAAAAACGCTCAACAAATGACTACAATTTAAGGAATGTGTTTAGTGACGGCGTCAGATTCCTAATTGATGGAGAAAGGTCTGGTGGCAAGATAAGCTGCTTCTAGGAGGTTGTCAAGTGTTTTCACTCGACGATTCCATTCTTGGGTGGTTGGTTTGGTCCTTGGTCCTATAACTCGAATCCTAGCCCGGTATATCCCATTTTAATTTTACACCATTGTGAACCTTACGCCTTTTTTACTCTCTGATCGAGGTTCTTGGCATTGAAAAATCTTCGCAAACTAAATCACATGTGTATATGTTGACATTTAAGAGATATACAGTCAAGAAAATCAAGAACATTGGTGATACACACAGTCAAGTAAATCAAGAGCAATGGTGATATATATGCGGATTTAACACACAAAAAAAAAAACACTCAACAAATGGCTACAATTTAAGGAATGTGTTTAGTCACGGCATCAGATTCCTAATTGATGGAGAAATGTATGGTGGCAAGAAAAGCTGCTTCTAGGAGGTTGTCAAGTGTTTTCGTTCGACGATTCCATTCTTGAGTGTACGGTTTGGCCCTTATTCCTGTAACTCGAATCCTAGCCCGGTATATCCCATTTTAATTTTACACCATTATGAACCTTACGCTTTTTTTACTCTCTGATCGAGGTTCTCGGCATTGAAAAATATTCGTAAACTAAATCGTACGTGTATATGTTGACATTTAAACGATATACAGTCAAGAAAATCAAGGGCAATGGTGATATATATGCAGATTAGACAAAAAAAAAACACTCAACAAATGCCTACAATTTAAGGAATGTGTTTAGCGACGGCATCAGATTCCTAATTGATGGAGAAAGCTCTGGTGGCAAGAGAAGCTGCTTCTAGGAGGTTGTCAAATGTTTTCGCTCGACGATTCCATTCTTGAATAGTTGGTTTGGCCCTTTTTCCTGTAATGCGAATCCTAGCTCGGTATATCCCATTTTAATTTTACACCATTGTGAACCTTACACCATTTTTACTCTCTGATCGAGGTTCTCGGCATTGAAAAATCTTCGTAAACTAAATCACACATGTATATGTTGACATTTAAGAGATATATACAGTCAAGAAAAATCAAGGGTAATGGTGATATATATGTTGATTAGACACAAGAAAAAAAATACTCAACAAATGGCTACAATTGAAGGAATGTGTTTAGTGACGGCATCAGATTCCTAATTGAAGGAGATAGGTCTCGTGGCAAGAAAAGCTGCTTCTAGGAGGTTGTCAAGTGTTTTCCCTCGACGATTCCATTTTTGGGTGGTTGGTTTGGCCCTTGTTCCTGTAACTCGAATCCTAGCCCGTTATATCCCATTTTAATTTTAGACCATTGTGAACCTTACGCGTTTTTTACTATCTGATCGAGGTTCTCGACATTGAAAAATCTTCGTAAACTAAATCACACGTGTATAAGTTGACATTTAAGAAATATACAGTCAAGAAAATCAAGGCAATGGTGATATATATGCGGATTAGACACTAAAAACAACACTCAACAAATGGCTACAATTTAAGGAATGTGTTTAGTGACGGCATCAGATTCCTAATTGATGGAGAAAGGTCTGGTGGCAAGAAAAGCTGCTTCTAGGAGGTTGTCAAGTGTTTTCGCTCGACGATTCCATTCTTGGGAGGTTGGTTTAGCCCTTGTTCCTGTAACTCGAATCCTAGCCCGGTATATCCTATTTTAATTTTACACCATTGTGAAACTTACGACTTTTTTACTCTCTGATCGAGGTTCTCGGCATTGAAAAATCTTCGTAAACTAAATCACACATGTATATGTTGACATTTAAGAGATATACAGTCAAGAAAATCAAGGGGAATGGTGATATATATGAGGATTAGACACAAAAAAAAAAAAAAAAACTCAACAAGTGGCAACAATTTAAGGAATGTGTTTAGTGACGGCATCAGATTCCTAATTGATGGAGAAAAGTCTGGTGGCAAGAAAAGCTGCTTCTAGGAGGTTATCAAGTGTTTTCACTCGACGATTCCATTCTTGGATGGTTGGTTTGGTCCTTGTTCCTGTAACTCGAATCCTAGCCCGGTATATCCCATTTTAATTTTACACCATTGTGAACCTTACGACTTTTTTACTCTCTGATCGAGGTTCTCGGCATTGAAAAATCTTCGCAAACTAAATCACATGTGTATATGTTGACATTTAAGAGATCTACAGTCAAGAAAATCAAGGGTAATGGTGATATATATGCGGATTAGACACACAAAAAAAACACTAAACAAATGGCTACAATTTAAGGAATGTGTTTAGTGACGGCATCAGATTCCTAATTGATAGAGAAAGGTCTGGTGGCAAGAAAAGCTGCTTCTAGGAGGTTGTCAAGTGTTTTCGCTCGACGATTCCATTCTTGCTTGGTTGGTTTGGCCCTTGTTCCTGTAACTCGAATCCTAGCACCGTATATCCCATTTTAATTTTACACCATTGTGAATCTAACGCCTTTTTTTCTCTCTAATCGATGTTCTCGGCATTGAAAAATCTTCGTAAACTAAATCACATGTGTATATGTTGACGTTTAAGAGATATACCGTCAAGAAAATCAAGGGCAATGGTGATATATATGCGGATTTCACACAAAAAAAAACACTCAACAAATGGCTACAATTTAAGGAATGTGTTTAGTGACGGCCTCAGATTCCTAATTGATGAAGAAAGGTCTGGTGGCAAGAAAAGCTGCTTCTTGGAGGTTGTCAAGTGTTTTCGCTCGACGATTCCATTCTTGGGTGGTTGGTTTGGCCCTTGTTCCTTTAACTCGAATCCTAGCACGGTATATCCCATTTTAATTTTAGACCATTGTGAACCTTACGCCTTTTTTACTCTCTGATCGAGGTTCTCGGCATTGAAAAATCTTCGTAAACTAAGTCACACGTGTATATGTTGACATTTAAGAGATATACAGTCAAGAAAATCAAGGCAATGGTGATATATATGCGGATTAGACACCAAAAACAACACTCAACAAATGGCTACAATTTAAGGAATGTGTTTAGTGATGGCATCAGATTCCTAATTGATGGAGAAAGGTCTGGTGGCAAGAAAAGCTGTTTCTAGGAGGTTGTCAAGTGTTTTCACTCGACGATTCCATTCTTGGGTGGTTGGTTAGCCCTTGTTCCTGTAACTCGAATCCTAGCCCAGTATATCCCATTTTAATTTTACACCATTGTGAAATTTACGACTTTTTTACTCTCTGATCGAGATACTCGGCATTGAAAAATCTTCGTAAACTAAATCACACATGTATATGTTGACATTTAAGAGATATACAGTCAAGAAAATCAAGGGCAATGGTGATATATATGCGGATTAGACACAAAAAAAAAACACTCAACAAATGGCTACAATTTAAGGAGTTTGTTTAGTGATGGCATTAGATTCCTAATTTATGGAGAAATATCTGGTGGCAAGAAAAGCTGCTTCTATGAGGTTGTCAAGTGTTTTCGCTCGACGATTCCATTCTTGGGTGTTTGGTTTGGCACTTGTTCCTGTAACTCGAATCCTAGCCCGGTATATCCCATTTTAATTTTACACCGTTGTGAACCTTACGCCTTTTTTACTCTCTGATCGAGGTTCTCGGCATTGAAAAATCTTCGTAAACTAAATCACACTTGTATATGTTGACATTTAAGAGATATACAGTCAAGAAAATCAAGGGAAATTGTGATATTTATGCGGATTAGACAAAAAAAAACACTTAACAAATGGCTACATTTTAAGGAATGTGTTTAGTGACGGCATCAGATTCCCAATTGATGGAGAAATGTCTGGTGGCAAGAAAAGCTGCTTCTTGGAGGTTGTCAAGTGTTTTTGCTCGACGGTTCCATTCTTGGGTGGTTGGTTTGGCCCTTGTTCCTGTAACTCGAATCCTAGCCTGGTAAATCCCATTTTAATTTTACATCATAGTGAACCTTACGCCTTTTTTACTCTCTGATCGAGGTTCTCGGCATTGTAAAATCTTCGTAAACTAAATCACATGTGTATATGTTGACGTTTAAGAGATATACAATCAAGAAAATCAAGGGCAATGGTGATATATATGCGGATTAGACACCAAAAAGAAACACTCAACAAATGGCTACAATTTAAGGAATGTGTTTAGTGACGGTATCAGATTCCTAATTGATGGAGAAAGGTCTGGTGGTAAGAAAAGCTGCTTCTAGGAGGTTGTCAAGTGTTTTCGCTCGACGATTCCATTCTTGGTTGGTTGGTTTGGCCCTTGTTCCTGTAACTCGAATCCTAGCACGGTATATCCCATTTTAATTTTATACCATTGTGAACCTTACGCCTTTTTTTCTCTCTAATCGAGGTTCTCGGCATTTAAAAATCTTCATAAACTAAATCACACGTGTATATGTTACAGTCTAGAAAATCAAGGGCAATGGTGATATATATGCGGATTAGACACAAAAAAAACGCTCAACAAATGACTACAATTTAAGGAATGTGTTTAGTGACGGCGTCAGATTCCTAATTGATGGAGAAAGGTCTGGTGATAAGAAAAGCTGCTTCTAGGAGCTTGTCAAGTGTTTTCGCTCGACGATTCCATTCTTGGGTGGTTGGTTTTCCCTTGTTCCTGTAACTCGAATCCTAGCACGGTATATCCCATTTTAATTTTACACCATTGTGAACCTTACGCCTTTTTTACTCTCTTATCGAGTTTCTCGGCATTGAAAAATCTTCGTAAACTAAATCACACGTGTATATGTTGACATTTAAGAGATATACAGTCAAGAAAATCAAGGGCAATGGCGATATATATGCGGATTAGACACCAAAAAAAAAACACTCAACAAATGGCTACAATTTATGGAATGTGTTTAGTGACGACATCAGATTCCTAATGGTGATATATGTTTTGGTCAAAAATTACCGAATCAATTAAGTGATCAAATTAGTTAAGTGAGGTAGTGTGCTAAAAAAGTGTGTCGAAAATATGTTATTCAAGTTATTTGCAAAAACAGTTTCGGGATACGACTCAGGATATAGAGCTGTATCTTTGATCAAACGATGAGCAAAAATGTAAATGGGTGACACAGGATGTACGAGGAAAGCCCTTGATCAATCTAGATCGCCGGCACAAAACCTCGGGAGCTGACAATCGCAGCTGCCTTGTTCTTCTATTACTTCAAATATCAGGATACAGTGCAAGATGTGGTGTGGATCAACTAGGTGTTACAAAGTAATTTGAATACAAGTGCTTGTGTGTAGTGTTTGCAGTGAGCTAGAGAGCAAAAGTGTTCGAATGTGTGTGTACGAGTTGCTCGCCTTAATCTGATCCGCCCCCATCTATTTATAGTAAAAGAAGTGTAACAAACTATCCTAATAAACCGGGATCCGGCGAATATTCCCCACTCGAACGTTGTAGACCTGGTCTTTCGGGTTCAACGTCTCTCACATAACAGATAGGCCCGAGTCTTGAGGAGAAGAAGTCCATCTGACCGTTAGTAACCCACAGCCTCTAACCTGCACGTGGTTAATTCAATTAACCTCAGGATATCGCCCAGGATGTCAGCAATATCCTAGTCCAGTATCCTGGTCACAAATAAACAATTAAAAGCAGGATATTAGTCAAGATATGTACGCTCAGAAAATGACCCATAACAATTGTCCCCAAATATATCTATTGGTATACCAATCCAACGGATATATTTTAAAAGTTTTATCTCGTAAATTAAGGCAATTAAATCGAGACGACGGTCAAGATCACATCATAACTTCCAACGCGCTTTTAACTCAATGGAGATCTACAATGCTCCTATATCTTCTCTCTTCTTGTTTGAAAAGCAGATATCTCCAACGGAGTCTCCAGGTAATTCCCTACTTCTGTTCATCTTTTATCAATCTTTCTTTCTTTATCTGCAATGGCCGCCAGAACTCATTCCCAAACCGGTGAAACATCCGACACCTTTATTCAGCAGAATCTTCTCAAAAATCCTGAGAAGGAAGTCTGTGCCTTTGATAATGCAGACATTGCGGCTTTGAGAGCTTCCGGTGCTTTCCCTGATAACACGGTCTTTAGACCGTTCGATCGGTCAATTCGATCGGATGTTTCTTCCGCTGATTGGGTTTGCTTTCCAGCATACCCTTTTTCGCTAGGTCTTCGATACCCTTTTCCCGAATTCATGATGCAATTCTTCCGGACCACCGGTATCTCTTTTGCTCAAACCATGCCCATGGTCTGGAGGGTATTAATTGTGCTTAACCAAATTAAAAACCTTCACTGTCCCGACCTTTGAATCGAAGATCTGCCAATTGCTTATCGCCTCCGATCCCACGGCTCTAGCCGGTTTTTGCTTTTTTCGACTTCCAACAAACCCCTTATTCTTAAAGCTACCAAAAATGAAGACGGATGGCAACGCAAGTTCTTTTTCGTCAAACGAGACTCCATTGCTGAGGGTGCTAGCCTTCCGGTGGAGTGGTTAACCACCGGTAGGGTTATGAATGTTCTCATGTACCTTTAGATTTTTATCTTTTGCTAATATCCTTCTTTTTGATTCCTTTGCAGTAAATTTCAAGGAAGTAGCTCCCCCCACTGTGGAATCAGAGAAAAGAATCAAGGCTGTTTACCAATTACCTGCGATAGACAGGAGTTTTACCACACACATCCCGAGTTCCAGTCAATACTCGTCATCTGAAATGTCTGGTAAGGATTACTTTTAAAATAATTAGTTAGCATAGCATAATAGAAAGAAGAGTAATAGAGATGTAAAACTTTTCCCTTCACGCAGCACCAGCCAAGATCCCTGAAGTTTTTGACCTCGACGAGTTAGACAACTATTCTGATCAGGTTCAAATTAAGAAGGAACCTAGTCCCAAGGCCACAGCCTCATGCAAACCCAGCGGTTCCAAAGCCATCGTCATTACCAAACCTTCGCCAGCTACCAAGCCCCAGAGTTCAAGCTCCCGTAAAAGGAAAGAGCCCGATTCCCCCGTCATTTCTGACACATTTCCCTATGAGAATTACGGGTTCATCGAAGCAAGCGGGTTTATGACTTCCTTTCTCAACCAGGTTAGTATTCTCAAACCATATCCTGCAGCTTATACCATTTACAAGGATTTATCAAAATCAATACCAGTCTTCTAATTTTTGCAGGGTCTTGAACGTCTGGTTCATTTATATCAAGAATCCTGCGGGCTCAACAAGACGCTTGAATCCAAGTTAAAGAAAGCGGAAGTCACGATCTCCGACCAAGGCATGATTGCAGCCGCTAAATCTCGTCATTACGAGGAGAAGTTCAAGGTTATGACTCAAGAACATCAGATTGCACTCAACAAAGCTACTCTCCAAGCCCAAGCTGATCTTGAGGCTGCCCATGCGCAACATGAACGGGATATGGTCAGCTACCGGGAAAGCCTTAAGAGTTCCGTCGTCACTTCTCTTCTCCAGGCCAGGCTGAAGATGGCCCATGAAGCCAAAACACTAGGTTTTGAATGCCCTTCTTGGGACGTCAGTTCCTGGGAAACGAAGCTAAAGAACCTCGGCGACCCTTCTACCAAACCAGCTGCCGAAGGATCTTACAAAGCAGTTGAAAAAACAACCGATGCTGAGAGGGATGCTGAGGCAGATCCCAAGACGGATGCCGCTGAAATCATCATGAACGAAGAAGGCGCTGCCCCCTAAAGCTTATTCTCTTTGAATTGCTTGAACAATTTTATGTCTTATGAACAATTTTTATTTCTGCACCAAAACAATTTGATAGCCGAAGGTGGATGGGTCCTGGGTTTCAGGATGAAACCTTCGGTTATCAACTAGTACTGCTTATTTAAAATAATTTCATCTTTCATTTTTCTTACTATTGTTTTCTGTCTTTCTTAGTACAGATCTTAGCTTTGCAAAATTTTGTACAACTATCTTTTGAAAATATCGTGATCAATATACTCAGTGATATACTATGAAAACTTTTGTTAAATATAACTCTTAAAAATTCAATCAACTTTAGAGAAAACTTTTAAAGAATAAAAGATAGTCTACTTTCTCAAACTCACTTTGACAATACTTGTTTGATCAAGGTTTCAATTTCAAACTAGTATCACTTCCAAATACTTTAATCAAATATCCTGAAACGCATCCCAAAAACGCATTTTAAAGATATATCCTGAAGATATATCCTTTTCAGGATACTTAAACCTTAACCTGGGTTCTAGAATTTATGTAAAGTTTATAAAGGAAAGATCATACCAGGAACTGAGTCTATCCCTAGCATCAATATCCAATCCCTTTGCAACTCTTCCAATGAAGATGTCCCCTGTCTGAGACACTTAGTGTATTAGGTCCGAGCTTTATCCTTTGAGCTTTGCACCATTGCCTCAGTAGGAATGTCCCCTGTGCATGAATACTTAGAAATTTTCTGGGCATTAGTTCCAATTGTATAGACAATTTTTTTGTGTCACAGGGGTAAAACCCAAAAATGTACCGGAGACAAATCCCTCGTATCCTGGGGGAAATCCCAAATTTTCGTGCACTACAGGCGGGAGTGTATAAACTCCAAGACTTAGAAAGGTGAAAACCTTTAAACCTTAGAGAGTATGAAAATACCCTTTCGTGAGAGAGGGTGATCAATCCTCATATACATTTAGGATTCAGGATATAGCCAACAGTAACGAAATTGTCAGCCACTTTTACATGGACTGGTCCCGCCACCTTGAACTATTCCCGAATAACTTGCGCTCCAGGCGGGGTGTTTAAACCCAATTCGGAAGAAAGGTGAATATCTTTAAACCTGCGAAGGAATCAGGATCCCTTATACGTGAGAGAGGGGGCCAATCCTCTAATCTTCCGAAGTATCCTGAGTGTGTATCCTGGTGCTATATCCCGAAGCATATACTGCAAAACATCCTTAAACTAAGGTGGGTGTTAGCTTGGCTAACACCCCTCCGATGCTTAAGTCAGTATTGGGTTTCAAAGAACAAATCAAATCAAACATATTTAAAAGAGATAGAATTCATACCATCTTGAGTTAGAATTAAATTCTAGACTCAGTTGAAATAAAGTTTAAGGTGTATAGCATTCCAAGATCTCGGTAGCATATCCCCCTCCATATTCTTGAGTCGGTATGCACCTTTTCCTGATTCCGATTCAACCTCATATGGTCCTTCCCATTTTGGGGCCAGCTTTCCATCAGCAGGATCAGTAGTATTCTGAAAAGCTTTTCTTAACACCCAATCTCCAACTTTGAACCTTCGAGTCCTTATATTCTTGTTGTATGCTCTGGATATCCTTTGTTGATATGCTGCCATTCTTAGCCGTGCTGCATCTCTTGTCTCATCAATAGTATCCAGCTCCTGGCATAGGACTTCAGGATTCTGCTCAGGATTCCTGAGGTTGGATCTTGCTGTAGGTATCACCATTTCTGTCGGGATCACTGCTTCTGCTCCAAATACTAAGGAAAATGAGGTTTGACCAGTTGCACTTTTTACCGTCGTTCTATCAGCCCACAAAACAAAGGGTAGTTCTTCTGCCCATCTTCCTTTCTTGGCCCCTAATCTCTTCTTCAAGTTGTTGACAATTATCTTGTTCGAGGATTCAGCTTGTCCATTTGCTTGAGGATGTACCGGGGTAGATGTAATCATTTTGATTCCCCAACTCTTGCAGAAGTCAGTAGTCCTTTTACTTATAAATTGAGATCCGTTGTCACAAATTATCTCAGCTGGTACTCCAAATCTAGTCAGGATATTCCTTTTTATGAAGGATACCACTTCCCGATCTCTAACTTGAACAAATGCTTCTGCTTCAACCCACTTGGAGAAATAATCCGTCATTGCCAACATGAAAACCTTTCCTCCTGGAGCCTTTGGAAGCTTTCCCACTATATCCATACCCCACTTCATAAACGGCCAAGGGGAAACAATAGGATATAGCGGTTCAGCAGGCTGATGTAATATGTTACTATGTCTTTGACATGCATCACATTTTCGAGCATATTCTGCGGCATCTTTCCTCATCGTTAGCCAATAATATCCTGTCCTTAATATTTTTGAGAATAAGGACCTGCCCCCAGTATGGTTGCCACAATCCCCTTCGTGTATATCCTGAAGTACTTCTTTGGTTTCGGGGTTCTCCAAGCACCTCAGATATGGTCCTGCAAGAGATCTCTTATACAAAACATCATTTATAATAGTGAATCGTGATACCTTCATTCTAAAAGCTTTAGGATTCTCATTCTTTGGGATGTGTCCTTCCTTGAGATATCTCATGATTGGAGCCGTCCAGGACTTAGGATCCTCCTCAGGATACTCCTCATCAGGATTCTGAATACTTATTGTTTTGGTCAAAAATTACCGAAGCAATTAAGTGATCAAATTAGTAAAGTGAGGTAGTGTGCTAAAATGGGTGTTGAAAATATGCTGGTTAAGTTGTTTATGAAAACAGTTTTCAGGATACGGCTCAGGATATTGAGTTGTATCTACGATCAAACAATGAGTAAACAATGAGCAAAAAGTAAAGGAAATGACACGAGATGTACGAGGAAAGCCCTTGATCAATCTAGATCGCCGGCATAAAACCTCGGGAGCTGACAATCGCAGCTGCCTTGTTCTTCTTATTGCTTAAACTTTAGGATACAGTGCAGGATATAGACCAGATCGCTACGTGTTACAATGTTTTTTGTGTGAGAGTGAAAGCTTGCTAGAAAGCGAGTGTTAGAGTGTAACGAGTGCAAAATGTGATGTCCTATTTGATCTGGTATACCCACCTATTTATAGTAATGAATTACAAACAATAATCCCTACAAATATGGGGTACTCCGAATATTCCATTGTGAACGTTATTGACCGAGTAATACGGCTTCAACGTCTTTATTCGAACGACTTGGACCGAGTATTCCGCGGAATGAGTCTTATGAACGTTGCCAGCTTCTAACCCACGTACCTGCACATAATCCATTATTAATCCTGAGGATACCATTCAGGATGTTACCAATATCCTGAACCAGCATCCCGGATGTAAACAGATACTACATAACCAAGATATAAACCAAGATATTTTCCAGGATATGGGTTCAGAATTTCACCCATAACAATTGTCCCCAAAAATGTTACCGTTTGATATCCTGTACTAACGGTTACATTTTTCACGGTGGCCGAGGTAATTAAGAGATAAGACCATTGATGTGACAGCTTTCAACCACCCGGCCTATATTTACTCATCATGCCCTATATCTTCTCATCCTCATCTCCTTTTTTAATCACAATCGACAAGGAAAAAGGTAATATTCTCTCCCTCATCTTCACATTCATCTTTATCATCTTTCTCCGGCGAAAAATTCAGGCGACCAAATGCCCAGGCAAACAAGGTCTAGTTCAGGTGACTCGGCTCCCACATTCATCCAACAGAATCTCCTCCAAGAACCGGAGAATGAGACATGCACCTTTAACAGTGCCCACCTGTCAACCTTGAAATCCTCCGGTATCTTTCCGGAAGGAACTATATTCCGACCCTTTGATTGAGAAATCCGGTCAGATATGGTTTCCAACGAGTGGATATGTTTCAATGCTTTCCCCTTTACCTTAGGGTTACGATTCCCCTTTCCGGACTTCATCACCGAGTTCTTTAATATCACCAATTTTTTTTTCAGCCAAACCATGCCAATGCTCTGGCGTGTTTTGTCTGTTCTTGACCAAATCAAGAGAAACCATATACCTGACCTTTCCGTCCATGATCTCCCTTTAGCCTACAAGCTTAGATGCCATGGCTCATCTAGATTCCTATTTTATTCTACTTCCGGTGACCCATTGATACTTCGTGCCACCAGGAACGAGGATGGTTGGCAATCCAAGTTTTTCTTTGTAAAAAGGGATTCAATCCCTGGTGGAACGGATTATCCGATGAGATGGTTGAGAAAGGGTAGGACTTAGGGTTTAAGAATGATCCTGTCTCTTATTCTGTCTCATATCCTGAGCTAATGAATTTCATTTTCTCTGTTTGTGTATGCAGCTGATTTCAGGAAGATTGCACCTCCCCTTGCTGATTCTCAAAAAAGAATAGACGCCATCAGACTCCTTTCAGAAACAGAGAGAAGCTTTAATCCATCTCCACCAACTCCAAGCCCTCTTTCAAGCGCAAACATGTCTGGTAAGAATCCTGCAAGATATCCTGTACACACATGTTTTTATTTTATATTCTTAGGAGAGATTTAGAATTTTACTCCCTGTGTGCAGATTCCAGCAAAGTTTCAGTCTATCTAGACCTTGATGAACTCGACAGCTATCCAACTCCAGCCACAGTCAAGAAGGAGACTCCTGCTGCTACTAGCTCCAAGCCATTCCCGGCTCCCAAGGCCAATCCGAGAACCCGTGCTTCCACAGCGAAAAAGAGGAAGGGTCTTGAAGTCAGTGCTCCAGGTTCAGAAGGGTTCTCCTATGACGAACTCAGCTTCTCTGATTCCTTAGAGCCAATGACATCCTTCCTTAACAAGGTAATATCCTGACGCATATCCTTCATGTATATCCTGCACATATATCCTGCACGTATATCCTAACAGGATACCCTGGTAGGATATCTTGGTCAACATATATTCTAACTTTATACCTGTAATTGATGTGCAGGGCCTCCAGCATTTTCTCCACTTGTACAATGACGCTTGTGGTACTGTGGCACTCCATGAAGCCAGGATCAAACAGCTCGAAAGCACCGTTGCTGACCAAGGTGCCATTGCTGAAGCGAAGACCCGGCACTACGAAAGCCTGCTGAAGAAGGTCACCCAAGACGCTGAGGTCAAACTCGCCACCGTTCAAATGGATCATGATCAAGCCTTGGTCAATTTCCGGGAGGGAATCAAGGCTTCTGCTATCGTCTCCCTGTTACAAGCACGCATTAAGATGGCCTACGAGGCCAAGGAGACGGGCCTTGTTTGTCCATCTTGGCCAGTTGAATCCTGGGTGGCCAAACTAAAGGAGCTCGGAGGCAAAGCTGTGCCACTTCCTGTTGAGGCTGGTGAGTCTTCTAAGTCAGCAGAGGTGGTGATCCAGGCTGGAGACAAGAAGGATGCTGGAGCAGATGCTGGGGTGGATGCTGGTGAGGATGCTGCTCAGGATGCTGGTGCTGAGAAGTCTGAGAAGGTTGGAGACGATGCTGCTGTGTGAGGGCACTTAGGTGGGCGATGACGGATACACGTGCCAAGGCCAGAGCCCACCTTTTTAAATTTGAATGTTGGTCTGTAGTCCCTTGAACAATTTACTTTTCTGCACTTTACTTTCCTGCACCTGAACAATTTACATTTCCTGCATGCCTTTTGAACAATACAACAGTTGAAGGTGGATGGGTCTCGGTTTGAGATGAATCCTTCAACTGTTGGGTAAATATGGTAATGAACTATAGTGCTCTTAGTGGATGGGCCTTGTTTTGAGGTGAAACTAAGAGCACATCTTTTGGTATGTTAATAATATAATTTCTCTTTTGACTTTATTACTGTTGTCATTGATATACAAATTTTACTTGTGAAAAGTGTTTGGTTTGAGCATTCTTAAGAATTTATCATAAACATATCCTAGAAGATATCCTGAAAGATATCTTGATCAGGATATTGAAATACAACCTATAAATTGTTCAAATAAAAAGGAAAGATCATACCAGAGGTTCTTAGAGAATCAATTCCAATCATAAGTTTGTCCCCAGTGCATACTTATAAACTTGGATCCATCCTTTGAACAGTATAATGTATGTCCCCAGTGTTTGCCAAAAACACAAATGTATTTATATTCGGACTCAAATGAATACCGAATACCCCAGGGCAAAACCCATGATATCCTGAAATGAATCCTTAACATACTTGGGATAAACCCTTAATATCCTGGGGATAAACCCTGATATCTGGGGATAAACCCTAAATTTCATGCGCTACAGGCGAGAGTGTATAAACTCCAATTCTTAGAAAGGTGAAAACCTTTAAACCTTAGAGAGTATGAAAATACTCTTTCGTGAGAGAGGGTGATCAATCCTCATATACCTTCAGGATCCAGGATATAGCCAACAGTAACGAAATTGTCAGCCACTTTTACATGAACTGGTCCCGCTACCTTGAACTATACCTAGATAACTTGCGCTCCAGGCGAGGTGTTTAAACCCTATTCGTAAGAAAGGTGAATACCTTTAAACCTTTGAAGGGACCAGGATCCCTTAAACGTGAGAGAGGGGGCCAATCCTCTAATCTTTCGACTTATCCTGAGCATATATCCTGGAGCTATATCCTGAAACATATCCTGCAAAACAATTGTAAACTAAGGTGGGTGTTAGCTTGGCTAACACCCCTCCGATGCTTAAGTCAGTATTGGGTTCAAGATAATAAACAAATATATTGCAGTAGGTATCGTCATTTCTGTTGGAATCATTGCTTCTGCTCCAAATACCAAGGAAAACGGGGTCTGGCCGGTTGCATTCTTTACCGTTGTCCTATCAGCCCATAAAACAAAGGGTAACTCTTCCGCCCATCTTCCTTTTTTGGATCCAAGCCTCTTCTTTAAGTTATTGACTATTATCTTGTTTGAGGATTCAGCTTGCCCATTCGCTTGAGGATGTACCGGAGTAGACGTGATCATTTTGATTCCCCAACTCTTGCAAAAGTCAATAGTACTTTTGCTTATAAACTGGGACCTATTATCACAAATGATCTCAGCTGGTACCCCAAACCTAGTTAGGATATTCCTCTTTATGAAGGATACTACTTCTTGGTCTCTAACTTGAACAAATGCTTCAGCCTCAACCCACTTGGAGAAATAATCCGTCATTGCTAACATAAAGACTTTTCCTCCCGGAGCTTTTGGTAACTTCCCTACTATATCCATCCCCCATTTCATGAATGGCCAAGGGGAAACTACAGGATATAGTGGTTCAGCTGGTTGATGTAGTATGTTATTATGCCTTTGACATGCATCACATCTTCGAGCATATTCTGCAGCATCTTTCCTCATCGTTGGCCAATAATATCCTGTCCTTAATACTTTCGAGAACAATGATCTGCCCCCGGTGTGATTACCACAATCCCCTTCATGTATATCCTGAAGTACTTCTTTGGCTTCAGGATCCTCCAAGCACCTCAAGTATGGTCCTGCAAGAGATTTCTTGTATAAAATATTATTTATAATAGTGAATCGTGATACCTTCATCCTAAATGCCTTAGGAATTTCATTTTCGGGGATGTGTCCATCTTTAAGATATTTCAGAATTGGAGCTGTCCAGGATTTAGGATCCTGTTCAGGATATTCTACTCCAGGATCCCGAATACCCGCTACTTCTTTATCCTGAGGATTCGTTGCAGGATATATGACATGTAATATTGGTATTTGGGTCCCTCCAGGTATCCTGATCGATGATCCCAAATTTGCTAAGGCATCCGCTTCAGCATTATCCTCCCTTGGTACCTGTTCAAGTGTAAAAACATCGAAATATCCTGCTAATTTTTTGAGAATATCGAGATATTCAACTAATTTTTCGCCATTGACTGCATAGGATCCATTAAAATGGTTAGTAATTAACAAAGAGTCAACATATACTTGCAAATTTTTTATATTCATGCTCTTAGCCAACTCTAATCCTGTAATTAAAGCCTCATACTCTGCTTCATTGTTGGTAGCAGGAAATTCACACCTAATAGCCTGGGGTAATATGTCCCCCTGTGGCGATTTTAGTAGTATTCCTAATCCTACTCCTCTTATATTAGATGCACCATCAGTATATAATGTCCAAGATCCTGAGGATTCTCCTAACTGTTGAACTTCTAGGTCTACCTCATCCTGAATGTCACTACTAAAATCAGCCACAAAGTCAGCTAAAGCCTGAGACTTTATGGCATTCCTAGGTTCATATACTAAATCATAAGCACTCAACTTTACTGACCACTTAGCCATCCTGCCTGACATCTCTGGTTTCCTAAGCACATTTTTAACAGGATAATTTGTTTTAACATGAATCCTATGTGTCCCGAAGTAATGTCTAAGTTTCGTTGATGCCATGACTAATGCTAGTATCAATTTTTCTAAATGAGAGTACCTAGTTTCAGCATCTAACAAACTTTTACTAACATAATAAACAGGATATTGCTGATCTTCATGGTCTTTTATAAGAACGGCACTTACATCATTCCCTGATACAGCAAGATATAGGGATAGTGGTTCACCGTTTTCAGGCTTCATCAATAAAGGTGCGGTTGAGAGATATCGTTTCAAATCCTGCAAGGCTGCTTCATGCTTCTCACCCCATTCGAATTTTTTGTTCTTTTTCAGGATATCATAAAAATCTTTGCACTTCTCTGAGGATCTCGAGATAAACATGTTTAAAGCTGCTACTCGGCCTGTCAATCTTTGTACGTCCTTCATATTTGAGGGCGATTTTATATCCAGGATAGCTTTGATCTGCTCTGGGCTTGCTTCTATCCCCCTTTTGGTCACCATATATCCTAGGAATTTTCCTGCCCCCACCCCAAAATGGCACTTAGCAGGATTCAGCTTCATGTTATACTGATCCAGGATATTAAACGCTCCTTTAATATCCTGGAGGTGATCCTGAGCTTTCTTTGATTTTACCACCATATCGTCGATGTACACCTCCATGGTGTCCCCTAGTTTGTCTTTGAACATCATGTTTACCAATCTTTGGTATGTTGCACCTGCATTTTTCAAACCAAAAGGCATAGCTGTATAACAATAAATACCTGTTGGTGTCATGAAGGCAGTATCCTCCTGGTCAGAAGGCTCCATTTAGATCTGTTGAAATCCTGAGGATGCGTCCATGAAGGTCAGCATTTCATGCCCGGCAGTGGCATCTACCATTGCATCAATGTGGGGAAGAGGGAATGGGTCTTTAGGACAAGCTTTGTTCAAGTCTGTGTAGTCTACACAAACTCTCCATTTCCCATTTTTCTTCTGTTCCTGTTATGGGTGAAATTCTGAGCCCATATCCTGGAAAATATCTTGATCTATATCTTATTTATGTAGTATCTGTTTACATCCGGGATGCTGGTTCAGGATATTGGTAACATCCTGAACGGTATCCTCGGGATTGCTAATGGATTATGTGCAGGTACGTGTGTTAGAAGCTAGCAACGTTCATGAAGACTTATTCCGCGGAAGACTCGGTCCAAGCCATTTAAAGAAAGACGTTGAAACCTTATTACTCGGTCTACAACGTTCGTGGTGGAATATTCAGAGCATCCCATATTTATAGGAATATTTGTTTGTATTTCGTTACTATAAATAGGAGGAACACCAGATCAAATAGGACACAACAATCTCACTGCAATCACACTCACTACACTCTAACACTTGTTCTCTCGCAATTTGTACTCTCACACGAATTCATTGTAACACTTAGCGATCTGGTTGATATCCTGCACTGTATCCTGAAGTTTAAAGCAATAAGAAGAACAAGGCAGCTGCGATTGTCAGCTCCCGAGGTTTTATGCCGGCGATCTAGATTGATCAAGGGCTTTCCTCGTACATCTCGTGTCGTTTCCTTTACTTTTTGTTTATTATTTGCTCACTGTTTGATCGCAGATATAGCTCAATATTCTGAGCCGTATCCTGAATACTGACTTTCTAAATAACTCAACAAGCATATTTTCTATAAACTTTCTAGCACACTACCTCACATTACTAATTTGATCACTAAACTTTCTAGCACACTAACTCACATTACTAATTCAAAAATTTTTTGTTAAATCGCTAATCGGTTTTTTATTTTCAAAACTTTTTGCTACATTGTCCACAATGGCCTCACGATCAAACATGAGTTCCTCTACTGTGTCTGCTACGACTTCCGCTACTACAGGTTCGGTGCTTCCACCACCTCCTCCAAGAATGCCGGCCTCTACACGACCTTAGGATATTATCCCTACCCGCAGTGTTCAGGAATCTGCCCCTGTTTTAGCTTCTAACGACGAAATTTTAACCTTATTTGGAAGTGTGCAGGAACAAATGAGGCAGCAGCAAGAGACAAACCAAATGCTTTTAAGGGAAATACAACTCTTGAAGTCTGGCTCGAGCAGATCCGCTGAGGATATTGTCACTCCATTACAACCCAGAGCTTTGAACTTCAGTTCAGCTGTGTATACTGAGGACAACAGGGGGAATATTGTGCCCAGCCTTCCTCAGAATCATACCCCTGAAATACCCTCCTCGGTCAGGATATCGACCATAAGGAGCTCAGGATATGCTTCAGGATATGGGCAGAATCCTCCAACGGGTAACATGTTAAATAATAATAATACTCATACTACTAACAATAGTGGATCCTTGCAGGATACAGGTGTGACGTCAGCACTTACCAGGGAACTTCAGAAGTTGAAGGACATGATATCAAGTGTACCTGGGGTGGTCCAGCCAATCCCGGAAGTGTCTCAAGACAGCCACAAGATATCTCGTTTTGCATATCCTATCTGTGATGCTGAGATTCCAAAGAGGTTCCAAACCCCCAACATGAAGCTTTACGACGGAACAACGGATCCTGAGGAGCATATTGCTCAGTATAGGGAAAGAATGGAGATTAACCCCATCCCTCCGGATCTCAAGGAAGCATGCTTGTGCAAGGGTTTTGGTTCAACCTTGACAGGATCAGCCCTGAAGTGGCTTTTGAATGTCCCTCCACATTCGATTACATCTTTTGCTCACTTAGTAAATTTATTTAATAGTCAGTTTTCTTGTAGTAGGAGCTTTGAAAAATTAACAAGTGATCTCTACAGGATAACGCAAGGGCCTCAGGAATCCCTTAGGGATTATGTGAACAAGTTCAGCCGGGAATCCCTAGACATTCCTCATCTTGATGTTGCAACAGCTGTGCAAGCTTTCAAGATGGGGTTGCAAAAAGATTCTCAATTTTACCAAGACCTTGTAATGAACCCATGCAGGAACCTGGATGAAGCTCGGAACAGGGCCCTAAGATACATTCGGTTGGAAGATGACAGAAAGATGCAAGAAAGGATGAACTCATCTAACACTTATGAGTCAACTAACAGGAAGTCGGAATCCTCATTCAAGTCGTATCGGCCTAAGCCATATGGCAGAAATGAGAACAAGAGAGTGAATGCCGTCGAAGATGAGGATCCTGAAGAATCTCCTGAATTATCTGAATATTGCTTTTCTGTTAACATTCCTGAATTGATGTATGCCATGCAGGGTCTAGGGGACAAGGCAAGATGGCCTCGAAAGAACCAACAAAAAGCGGATTGGAAAGACAAATCAAAATGGTGTGCTTTCCACGAAGATTTCGGACATATGACTGAGGATTGCATCGCTTTGAGGAAAGAAATAAGCTATCTTCTAAGCAAGGGATATCTGAAAGATCTCTTAGGAAGAAAGAAGAATAAGGGTCAGGATACTGAGAAGGATCCTGAGCGAGCAGCATCACCCCCCGCGGATGCCAAGATAATCAACTTCATTTCGGGAGGATCCGACATTTGTGGGACTTCGTATTCGGCAGCAAAGAGACATGCAAAGGAAGCTAAGGCCGAAAGGGGAGACAAACCTGTCAGGATGACTACACTCACAACTGACAAAGTGATCACATTTGATGCTGATGACAGGGATACTGTCCAGGATCCTCACCATGATGCTCTGGTAATAACGTTATATGTGGCTAACCACTTTGTACGCAGGATATTGGTTGATAATGGCAGCTCCGTCAACATAATCCAACTAGAGACGCTTAAAAGAATGAATGTATCTCCAATGGATATCACTTCAAAGTCTACCGTGCTTGTTGGGTTCAGTGGAGAGGCTAGAAACACGGTGGGAGAGATAAAGTTGCCGATGTACGTTGAAGGAGTCAACTCGATACAACGTTTCTGTGTAATGGATTCTCTATCCTGCTATAACATTATACTGGGAAGACCGTGGATTCACGATATGAAGGCCGTGCCATCAACATATCACCAATGCATCAAGATACCTACCCCTTGGGGAGTTGTTAAAGTTGATAGCGACCAGCAGGAGGCGAAGGAATGCTACTCATCCTCAATGAAATCCTCAACCAAACCTAGTGCAGCATAGTAATTAAAGACGCGGGCCCAGGATATCGTGGAGGATCCGGAGCAGGATGTGAAGAAAATTATCCTAGACCAGGATAATCCCGATATTTCGGTGCTCGTGGGAACCAATATCCCTCAGGATATTGAAGAGCAATTAATTAACTTTTTAAAATGCAGGATGTCGACGTTTGCATGGAAGCATGAGGATATGACAGGCATATCCAAAGATATTATCACTCACAAGCTTGGAATTGATAAATCATTCAAGCCCGTGCAACAAAAAAGAAGGAAGTTTGCTCCTGAACGGAATACAATTATTCAAGAGGAAGTTGAAAGATTGTTGAAGTAAAAAATGATTAGAGAAGTCAAGTTCCCAAGGTGGCTAGCAAACGTGGTGGTGGTACAGAAGAAAAACGGGAAATGGAGAGTCAGTGTAGATTACACAGACTTGAACAAAGCTTGTCCTAAAGACCCATTTCCTCTCCCCCATATTGATGCAATGGTAGATGCCACTGCTGGGCATGAAATGCTGACTTTCATGGATGCATCCTCAGGATTTCAACAGATCCAAATGGAGCCTTCTGACCAGGAGGATACTGCCTTCATGACACCAACATGTATTTATTGTTATACAGCTATACCTTTTGGTTTGAAAAATGCAGGTGCAACATACCAAAGATTGGTAAACATGATGTTCAAAGACAAACTGGGGGACACCATGGAAGTGTACATTGACGATATGGTAGTAAAGTCAAAGAAAGCTCAGGATCACCTCCAGGATATTAAAGGAGCGTTTGATATCCTGGATCAGTATAATATGAAGCTGAATCCTGCTAAGTGCCATTTTGGAGTGGGGGCAGGAAAATTTCTAGGATATATGGTGACCAAAAGAGGAATAGAAGCAAGTCCGGAGCAGATTAAAGCCATCTTGGATATTAAATCGCCCTCAAATATGAAAGATGTTCAACGATTAACGGGGCGAGTGGCAGCATTAAACAGATTTATCTCAAGATCCTTAGAGAAATGCAAAGATTTTTATGATATCCTGAAGAAGAACAAAAAATTCGAGTGGGGTGAGAAGCATGAAGCGGCCCTACAGGATTTAAAGCAATATCTTTCAAACACACCTCTACTGATGAAGCCTGAGAATGGTGAACCATTATCCCTATACCTCGCGGTATCAGGGAATGCTGTAAGTGCCGTCCTTGTAAAGGACAATGAAGGTCAGCAATATCCTGTTTATTATGTTAGTAAAAGCTTGTTAAATGCCGAAACTAGATATTCTCACTTAGAAAAACTAATACTAGCATTAGTCATGGCATCAACAAAACTTAGACATTATTTTGAGACTCATAGGATTCATGTTAAAACAAATTATCCTGTCAAGAATGTGCTTAGGAAACCAGAGATGTCAGGCAGGATGGCCAAGTGGTCAGTAAAGTTGAGTGCTTATGATTTAGTATATGAACCTAGGAATGCCATAAAATCTCAGGCTTTAGCTGACTTTGTGGCTGATTTCAGTAGTGACATCCAGGATGAGGTAGACCTAGAAGTTCAACAATTAGGAGAATCCTCAGGATCCTGGACATTATATACTGATGGTGCATCTAATATAAGAGGAGTAGGATTGGGAATACTACTAAAATCGCCACAGGGGGACATATTACCCCAGGCTATTAGGTGTGAATTTCCTGCTACTAATAATGAGGCAGAATATGAAGCTTTAATTGCAGGATTAGAATTGGCTAAGAGTATGAGTATAAAAAATTTACAAGTATATGTTGACTCTTTGTTAATTACTAACCATTTTAATGGATCCTATGCAGTTAAGGGTGAGAAATTGACTGAATATCTTGATATTCTCAAAAAATTAGCAGGATATTTCGATGTTTTTACACTTGAACAGGTACCAAGAGAGGATAATGCTGAAGCGGATGCCTTAGCAAATCTGGGATCATCAATCAGGATACCGGAAGGGACCCAAAGACCAGTGATACATGTCTTATATCCTGCAACGAATCCTCAGGATAACGAAGTAGCGGATATTCGGGGTCCTGGAGTGGAATATCCTGAACAGGATCCTAAATCCTGGACAACTCCAATTCTGAAATATCTTAAAGATGGACACGTCCCCGAAAATGAAAATCCTAAGGCATTTAGGATGAAGGTATCACGATTCACTATTATAAATAATATTTTATACAAGAAATCTCTTGCAGGACCATATTTAAGGTGCTTGGAGGATCATGAAGCCAAAGAAGTACTTCAGGATATACATGAAGGGGACTGTGGTAATCACACTGGGGGCAGATCATTATTCTCGAAAGTATTGAGGACAGGATACTTTTGGCCAACAATGAGAAAAGATGCTGCAGAATATCCTGTAGTTTCCCCTTAGCCATTCATGAAATGGGGGATGGATATAGTAGGGAAGTTACCAAAAGCTCCGGGAGGAAAAGTTTTTATGTTAGCTATGACAGATTATTTCTCCAAGTGGGTTGAGGCTGAAGCATTTGTCCAAGTAAGAGACCAAGAAGTAGTATCCTTTATAAAAAGGAATATCCTGACTAGGTTTGGAGTACCGGCTGAGATCATTTGTGATAATGGGTCTCAATTTATAAGCAAAAGGACTACTGACTTTTGCAAGAGTTGGGGAATCAAAATGATCACATCTACTCCGGTACATCCTCAAGCAAATGGACAAGCCGAATCCTCGAACAAGATAATAGTCAATAACTTAAAGAAGAGACTTGGAGCCAAAAAAGGAAAATGGGCGGAAGAGTTACCCTTTGTTTTGTGGGCTGATAGGACA
Source organism: Helianthus tuberosus (assembly GCA_030545235.1). Taxonomy (NCBI): domain Eukaryota; kingdom Viridiplantae; phylum Streptophyta; class Magnoliopsida; order Asterales; family Asteraceae; genus Helianthus; species Helianthus tuberosus. The sequence continues at coordinate 24,710,904 of CM060376.1, forward strand.
ACGGTGAAGAATGCAACTGGCCAAACCCCGTTTTCCTTGGTATTTGGAGCGGAGGCAATGATTCCAACAGAAATGACGATACCTACTGCAAGATCTATGCTACAGGATCCTGAACAGAATCCTGAAGTCTTATGTCAGGATTTGGATACTATAGATGAAAAAAGAGATGCAGCAAGGCTAAGGATAGCAGCATATCAACAAAGAATATCCAGAGCATACAATAAAAACATAAGGACTAGAAGATTTCGAGTTGGTGATTGGGTGCTGAGAAAGGCTTTTCAAAATACCACTAATCCTGCCGATGGCAAGCTAGCTCCGAAATGGGAAGGACCTTATGAAGTTGAGTCAGAAGCAGGGAAAGGAGTATATCGACTCAAAAATATGGAAGGGGATATGCTACTGAGATCTTGGAATGCTATACATCTCAAACTTTACTTCAAGTGAGTTTAGAATTCAATTTCTAACTCGGAATGGTATGTATTCTATCTCTTTTAAATATATTTGTTTATTATCTTAAACCCAATACTGACTTAAGCATCGGAGGGGTGTTAGCCAAGCTAACACCCACCTTAGTTTACAATTGTTTTGCAGGATATGTTTCAGGATATAGCTCCAGGATATATACTCAGGATAAGTCAAAAGATTAGAGGATTGGCCCCCTCTCTCACGTTTAAGGGACACTGATCCCTTCAAAGGTTTAAAGGTATTCACCTTTCTTTCGAATTGGGTTTAAACACCTCGCCTGGAGCGCAAGTTATCTTGGTATAGTTCAAGGTAGCGGGACCAGTTCATGTAAAAGTGGCTGACAATTTCGTTACTGTTGGCTATATCCTGGATCCTAAAGGTATATGAGGATTGATCACCCTCTCTCACGAAAGAGTATTTTCATACTCTCAAAGGTTTAAAGGTTTTCGCCTTTCTAAGAATTGGAGTTTATACACTCTCGCCTGTAGCGCATGAAACTTAGGGTTTATCCCCAGATATCAGGGTTCATCCCCAGGATATTGAGGGTTTATCCCAAGTATGTTAAGGATTCATTTCAGGATATCATGGGTTTTGCCCTGGGGTATTCGGTGTTCATTGGAGTCAAAATATAAATACATTGGTGTTTTTGGCAAACACAGGGGACATACGTAATACTGCTCAAAGGATGGATCCAAGTTTATAAGTATACACTGGGGACAAACTTATGATAAAAGATCGGAACTGATCCTCTAAGGATCTCTGGTATGATTTCTCCTTTTTATTTGGACAATTTATAGGTGTATTTTAATATCCTGATCAAGATATCTTTCAGGATATCTTCCAGGATTCATTTATAATATATATTCCTAAGAATGTTCAAACCAAACAATTTTCATAAGTAAAATTTGTATGACAATAACAATAAAGTCAAGAGAGTAGTTATATTATTAACATACCAAAAGATGTGCTCTTAGTTTCACCTCAAAACAAGGCCCATCCACTAAGAGCACTAATAGTTCATAACCATATTTACCCAACAGTTGAGGGCTTCATCTCAAACCGAGACCCATCCACCTTCAACTGTTGTATTGTTCAAAAAGCATTCAGGAAATGTAAATTGTTCAGGTACGGGAAAGTAAAATGCGGAAAAGTAAATTGTTTGTGGAACTACAAACCAACATTCAGATTCAAAAAGGTGGGCTCTGGCCTTGGCACGTATATCCGTCATCGCCCACCTAAATGCCCTCACACAGCGGTATCACCTCCAACCTTCTCAGACTTCTCCGCTCCAGCATCTTGACCAGCATCCTGCGCAGCATCCTGACCAATGTCCATCTCAGCATCACCTCCAGCATCCTTCTTCTCTCCAGCTTGGACCACCACCTCTGCTGACTTGGAAGACTCACCGGCTTCAGCAGGAAGTGGCACAGCTTTGCCTCCGAGCTCCTTCAACTTAGCCACCCAGGATTCAACTGGCCAAGATGGACAAACAAGGCCCGTCTCCTTGGCCTCGTAGGCCATCTTGATGCGTGCTTGTAGCAGGGAGACGATAGCAGAGGCCTTGATTCCCTCTCGAAAGCTGATCAAGGCCTGATCATGATCCATTTGAACGCTGGCAAGTTTGACCTCAGCGTCCTGGGTGACCTTCTTTAGCAAGCTTTCATAGTGCCGGCTCTTCGCTTCAGCAATAGCACCTTGGTCAGCAACGGTGCTCTCGAGCTGCTTGATCCTGGCTTCATGAAGTGCCACGGTGCCACAGGCGTCATTGTACAAGTGGAGCAAATGCTGGAGGCCCTGCACATTAATTACAGGTATGAATTTAGAATGTATGCTGACTAAGACATCCTACCAGGATATCCTGTTAGGATATACGTGCAGGATATATGTGTAGGATATACATGGAGGATATGCGTCAGGATATTACCTTGTTAAGGAAGGATGTCATTGGCTCTAAGGAGTCAGAGAAGCTGAGTTCATCATAGGAGAACCCTTCTGAGCCTGGAGCACTGACCTCAAGACCCTTTCTCTTTTTCGCTGCGGAAGCACGGGTTCTTGGATTGGCCTTGGGAGCCGGGAGTGGCTTGGAGCTAGTGGTAGCAGGAGTCTCCTTCTTGACTATGGCTGGAGTTGGATAGCTGTCAAGTTCATCTAGGTCTAGATAGACTGGGACTTTGCTGGAATCTGCACACAGGGAGTAAATTCTAAATCCCTCTTATGAATAACAGATAAAAAACATATGTGTGCAGGATATCTTGCAGGATCCTTACCAGACATGTTGGCACTTGAAAGAGGGCTTGGAGTTGGTGGAGAAGGATTGAAACTTCTTTCTGCCTCTGGGAGAAGTCTAATGGCGTCTATTCTTTCTTGAGAATTAGCAAGAGGAGGAGCAATCTTCCTAAAATCAGCTGCACAATAATGAAAATTTATTAGTTCAGAATATGAGACAGGATAAGGGACAGGATCATTCTTAAACCCTAATTCCTACCCTTTCTTAACCATCTCATCGGATAATCCGTTCCACCGGGGATCGAATCCCTTTTTACAAAGAAAAACTTGGATTGCCAACCATCCTCGTTTTTGGTGGCACGAAGAATCAATGGGGGACCGGAGCTAGAATAAAATAGAAACCTAGAAGAGCCATGGCATCTAAGCTTGTAGGCTAAAGGGAGATCATGGACAGAAAGGTCAGGTATGTGGTTTCTCTTGATTTGGTCAAGAACAGACAAAACACGCCAAAGCATTGGCATGGTTTGGCTGAAAGAAATTTTAGTGATGTTAAAGAACTCGGTAATAAAATCCGGAAAGGGGAATCGTAGCCCTAAGGTGAAGGGGAAAGCATTGAAACAAATCCACTCGGTGGAAACCATATCTGACCGGATTTCTCTGTCAAAGGGTCGGAATATGGTTCCATCCGGAAAGATACCGGAAGATTTCAAAGCCGACAGATGAGCACTATCAAAGGTGCATGTTTCATTCTCCGGTTCTTGGAGAAGATTTTGTTGGATGAATGTGGGAGCCGAGTCGCCTGAACTGGATCTCGTTTGCCTAGGCATTTGGTCGCCTGAATTCTAGCCGGAGAAAAATGAAAGATGGTTATGAAGATGAGAGAGAGAATATTATCTTTTCTTGTCGATTGTGGGTAAAAAAGAAGATGAGGATGAGAAGATATAGGGTATGATGAGTAAATATAGGCCGGGTGGTTGAAAGCTGTCACATCAGAAGTCTTATCTCTTAATTACCTCGGCCACTGTGAAAAAATGTAACCGTTAGGATATCAAACGGTAACATTTTTGGGGACAATTGTTATGGGTGAAATTCTGAGCCCATATCCTGGAAAATATCTTGATCTATATCTTATTTATGTAGTATCTGTTTACATCCGGGATGCTGGTTCAGGATATTGGTAACATCCTGAACGGTATCCTCGGGATTGCTAATGGATTATGTGCAGGTACGTGTGTTAGAAGCTAGCAACGTTCATGAAGACTTATTCCGCGGAAGACTAGGTCCAAGCCGTTTAAAGAAAGACGTTGAAACCTTATTACTCGGTCTACAACGTTCGTGGTGGAATATTCGGAGCATCCCATATTTATAGGAATATTTGTTTGTATTTCGTTACTATAAATAGGAGGAACACCAGATCAAATAGGACACAACAATCTCACTGCAATCACACTCACTACACTCTAACACTTGTTCTCTCGCAATTTGTACTCTCACACGAATTCATTGTAACACTTAGCGATCTGGTTGATATCCTGCACTGTATCCTGAAGTTTAAAGCAATAAGAAGAACAAGGCAACTGCGATTGTCAGCTCCCGAGGTTTTATGCCGGCGATCTAGATTGATCAAGGGCTTTCCTCGTACATCTCGTGTCGTTTCCTTTACTTTTTGTTTATTATTTGCTCACTGTTTGATCGCAGATATAGCTCAATATTCTGAGCCGTATCCTGAATACTGACTTTCTAAATAACTCAACAAGCATATTTTCTATAAACTTTCTAGCACACTACCTCACATTACTAATTTGATCACTAAATTGCTTCGGTAATTTTTGACCAAAACAGTACCACAACTACGTTTGCTAGCCATCTTGGGAACTTAACTTCTCTGATCATCCTGGACTTCAATAATCTCTCAACTTCCTCTTGGATAATCGTATTCTGCTCAGGAGCAAACTTCCTTCTTTTTTGCTGAACAGGCTTGAATGATTTATCAATTCCAAGCTTGTGAGTGATAATGTCTTTGGATATGCCTTTCATATCCTCATGCTTCCATGCAAACGTTGACATCCTGCATTTCAAAAAGTTAACTAATTGTTCTTCAATATCCTGAGGGATATTGGTCCCTACGAGCACCGAAATATCAGGATTATCCTGGTCCAGGATAATTTTCTTCACATCCTGCTCCGGATCCTCCACGATATCCTGGGCCCGCGTCTTTAATTGCTCTGCTGCACTAGGTTTGGTTGAGGATTTCATCGAGGATGAGTAGCATTCTTTCGCCTCCTGTTGATCACTATCAACTTTGACAACTCCCCAAGGGGTAGGTATCTTGATGCATTGGTGATATGTTGATGGCACAGCCTTCATATCGTGAATCCACGGTCTTCCCAGTATGATGTTATAGCAGGATAGAGAATCCATCACAAAGAAACGTTGTATTGAGTTGACTCCTTCAACGTATACTGGCAACTTTATCTCTCCCACTGTGTTTCTAGCCTCTCCACTGAACCCAACAAGCACGGTAGACTTTGAAGTGATATCCATTGGAGATACATTCATTCTCTTTAGAGTCTCTAGTTGGATTATGTTAACGGAGCTGCCATTATCAACCAATATCCTGCGTACAAAATGGTTAGCCACATACAACGTTATTACCAGAGCATCATGGTGAGGATCCTGGACAGTATCCCTGTCATCAGCATCAAAAGTGATCACTTTGTCAGTTGTGAGGGTAGTCATCCTGACAGGTTTGTCTCCCCTTTCGGCCTTAGCTTCCTTTGCATGTCTCTTCGCCGCCGAATACGAAGTCCCACAAATGTCGGATCCTCCCGAAATGAAGTTGATTATCTTGGCATCCGCAGGAGGTGATGCTGATCGCTCAGGATCCTTCTCAGTATCCTGACCCTTATTCTTCTTTCTTCCTAAGAGATCTTTCAGATATCCCTTGCTTAGAAGAAAGCTTATTTCTTTCCTTAGAGTAATGCAATCCTCAGTCATATGTCCGAAATCTTCGTGGAAAGCACACCATTTTGACTTATCTTTCCAGTCAGCTTTCTGTTGACTCTTTCGAGGCCACCTAGCCTTGTCTCCTAGACCCTGCATGGCATACATCAATTCAGGAATGTTAACAGAAAAGCAATATTCAGATAACTCAGGATACTCTTCAGGATCCTCATCTTCGACAGCATTCACTCTCTTATTTTCATTTCTACCATATGGCTTAGGCCGATATGGCTTGAATGAGGATTCAGACTTCCTGTTGGTCGACTCATAGGTGTTGGATGAGTTCATTCTCTCTTGCATCTTCCTATCATCCTCCAACCGAATGTATCTTAGGGCCCTGTTTCGAGCTTCATCCAAGTTCCTGCATGGGTTCATTACAAGATCTTGATAAAATTGAGAATCTTTTTGCAGCCCCATCTTGAAAGCTTGCACAGCTGTTGCAACATCAAGATGAGGAATGTCTAGGGATTCCCGGCTGAACTTATTCACATAATCCCTAAGGGATTCCTGAGGCCCCTGCGTTATCCTGTAGAGATCACTTGTTAATTTTTCAAAGCTTCTACTACAAGAAAACTGACTGTTAAATAAATTTACTAAGTGAGCAAAAGATGTAATCGAATGTGGAGGAACATTCAGGAGCCATTTCAAGGCTGATCCTGTTAAGGTTGAACCAAAACCCTTGCACAAGCATGCTTCCTTGAGATCCGGAGGGATAGGGTTAATCTCCATTCTTTCCCTATACTGAGCAATATGCTCCTCAGGATCCGTAGTTCCGTCGTAAAGCTTCATGTTGGGGGTTTGGAACCTCTTTGGAATCTCAGCATCACAGATAGGATATGCAAAACAAGATATCTTGTGGCTGTCTTGGGACACTTCCGGGATCGGCTGGACCACCCCAGGTACACTAGATATCATGTCCTTCAACTTCTGAAGTTCCCTAGTAAGTGCTGTTGTTACACCTGTATCCTGCAAAGATCCACTATTAGTAGCATGAGTATTATTATTATTTGACACGTTACCCGTTGGAGGATTTTGCCCATATCCTGAAGCATATCCTGAGCTCCGGATGGTTGACATCCTGACCGAGGAGGGTATTTCAGGAGTATGATTCTGAGGAAGGCTGGGCACAATATTCCCCCTGTTATCCTCAGTATACACAGCTGAACTGAAGTTCAACGTTCTGGGATGTAATGGAGTGACAATATCCTCAGCAGATCTGCTCGAGCCAGACTTCAGGAGTTGTATTTCCCTTAAAAGCATTTGTTTTGTTTCCTGTTGCTGCCTCATTTGTTCCTGCACACTTCCAAATAAGGTTAGAATTTCATCATTAGAAGCCAAAACAGGAGCAGATTCCTGAATACTGCGAGTAGGGATAATATCCTGAGGTCTTGATGAAGCTGTCATCCTTGGAGGAGGTGGTGGAAGCACCGAACCGGTAGTAGAAGAAGTCGTAGCAGACACAGTGGAGGAACTCATGTTTGATCTTGAGGCCATTGTAAATAATATGGCAAAAAGTTTTGAAAATAGAAAACCGATTAGCGATTTCACAAAATTTTTTAGTAAAGAGAGCACCACTTGCCCCACAGTGGGCGCCAAATTGTTTTGGTCAAAAATTACCGAAGCAATTAAGTGATCAAATTAGTAAAGTGAGGTAGTGTGCTAAAATGGGTGTTGAAAATATGCTGGTTAAGTTGTTTATGAAAACAGTTTTCAGGATACGGCTCAGGATATTGAGCTGTATCTACGATCAAACAATGAGTAAACAATGAGCAAAAAGTAAAGGAAATGACACGAGATGTACGAGGAAAGCCCTTGATCAATCTAGATCGCCGGCATAAAACCTCGGGAGCTGACAATCGCAGCTGCCTTGTTCTTCTTATTGCTTAAACTTCAGGATACAGTGCAGGATATAGACCAGATCGCTACGTGTTACAATGTTTTTTGTGTGAGAGTGAAAGCTTGCTAGAAAGCGAGTGTTAGAGTGTAACGAGTGCAAAATGTGATGTCCTATTTGATCTGGTATACCCACCTATTTATAGTAATGAATTACAAACAATAATCCCTACAAATATGGGGTACTCCGAATATTCCATTGTGAACGTTATTGACCGAGTAATACGGCTTCAACGTCTTTATTCGAACGACTTGGACCGAGTCTTCCGCGGAATGAGTCTTATGAACGTTGCCAGCTTCTAACCCACGTACCTGCACATAATCCATTAGTAATCCTGAGGATACCATTCAGGATGTTACCAATATCCTGAACCAGCATCCCGGATGTAAACAGATACTACATAACCAAGATATAAACCAAGATATTTTCCAGGATATGGGTTCAGAATTTCACCCATAACACTTATTACTTCTTTATCCTGAGGATTAGTCACAGGATATAGGATATGTAAGATTGGTATTTGGGTCCATTCCGGTATCCCGACAGATGATCCCAGATTTGCTAAGGCATCAACTTCAGTATTATCCTCTCTTGGTACCTGTTCAAGTGTAAAAATATCGAAATATCCTGCTAATTTTTTGAGAATTTCGAGATACTAGATTAACTTCTCTCCTTTAACTGCATAGGTTCCATTAAAATGATTAGTGATTAACAAGGAGTCAACATATACTTGCAAATTCTTGATATTCATATTTTTGGCCAACTCTAATCCTGCAATTAAAGCCTCATATTCTGCCTCATTATTAGTAGCAGGAAATTCACACCTAATAGCCTGGGGTAATATGTCCCCCTGTGGCGATTTTAGTAGTATACCTAAACCTACACCTCTTACGTTAGATGCACCATCAGTATACAATGTCCAACATTCTAAATTTTCTCCTAGCTGCTGTACTTCTAAATCTACTTCGTTTTGAATGTCACTACTGAAATCAGCCACAAAGTCAGCTAAAGCCTGAGACTTTATGGCATTTCTAGGCTCATATACTAAATCATAAGCACTCAATTTTACTGACCACTTAGCCATCCTACCCGACATCTCTGGTTTCCTAAGCACATTTTTAACAGGATAATTGGTTCTAACATGAATCCTATGCGTCTCAAAATAATGTCTAAGTTTTGTTGATGCCATAACTAGGGCTAATATCAACTTCTCTAGATGAGAATATCTAGTTTCAGCATCTAGTAAACTTTTACTAACATAATAGATAGGATATTGCTGACCTTCATGGTCCTTTATAAGAACGGCACTTACAGCATTCCCCGATACAGCGAGGTATAGGGATAGTGGTTCACCATTTTCAGGCTTCATCAATAGAGGTGCAGTTGAGAGATATCGCTTCAAATCCTGCAAGGCTGCTTCATGCTTTGTTTCCCATTCGAACTTCTTATTCTTCTTGAGGATATCATAGAATTCCTTGCATTTTTCCGAGGATCTTGAAATAAATCTGTTCAATGCTGCTACTCGGCCTGTTAACCGTTGAACATCCTTCATATTCGAAGGTGATTTTATATCCAGGATAACTCTAATCTGCTCCGGGCTCGCTTCTATGCCCCTTTTCGTCACCATATATCCTAGAAACTTTCCTGCCCCCACTCCGAAATGGCACTTAGCAGGATTCAGTTTCATGTTATACTGATCCAGGATATCAAATGCTCCCTTGATATCCTGGAGGTGATCCTCAGCCTTTTTAGATTTCACCACCATATCGTCAATATATACCTCCATGGTGTCCCCCAGCTTATCTTTGAACATCATGTTCACCAATCTCTGGTATGTTGCACCTGCATTTTTCAAACCGAAAGGCATAGCGGTATAGCAATAAATACCTGTCGGTGTCATGAAGGCCGTATCCTCCTGATCCGAAGGCTCCATTTGAATCTGCTGAAATCCTGAGGATGCGTCCATGAATGTTAACATCTCATGCCCGACAGTAGCATCCACCATTGCATCAATATGAGGAAGAGGAAATGGGTCTTTAGGACAAGCCTTATTCAAGTCCGTGTAATCTACACAGACTCTCTATTTCCCATTTTTATTCTGTACTACGACTACATTTGCTAGCCATCTTGGAAACTTGCCCTCCCTGATCATTTTGGACTTCAACAATCTTTCAACTTCCTCTTGGATAATTGCATTTCGTTCAGGAGCAAACTTCCTTCTCTTTTGTTGTATAGGCTTGAACGACCTGTCAATTCCAAGCTTGTGACTAATAATTGTTTTGGTCAAAAATCAGAAGAGGATAATGCAACCAAACTCTCTGTTATGGGGTATGATGCTTGAATTGGTAAACAACAATGAGGATCACTATGAAATGAATTGCACAGGAGACACAAAGATTTATACGAGGAAAAAGCCCTTGATCAATGTATGATCTCCGGCATAAAAAACCTCGGGTGATGGAAACTACCAATCACCAACTCAAATTAAACAATAATTCTTTTACAACTTCGGATGATAGTGAGCTAAATACAAGGATCACTATAGTGTATCGTGTAGAAATGTATGAAGAAATGCTAAGTGTTTTGCCGAGAGCTGGTGAGTGCAGTTGTACGAGTGTGTGTAGCCAAAAAATAGCCAAGTGTTGTCTAATTAGCTCGCTACCCCTTTTAAATTTAGTAAAATATCTAAATAACTAACTATCCGCAATTCATGCCTTCTCCCCACGATCTCCATAACGTTCACCATGGTCAAGCACGTGCGGAATAAGCGTGGAATATTCTTCAGGAACGTTACCAAGACTAAGTCCAAACTGGTATTCCTGCAAAACAACATCGAATTCAAAGCAGACAATCATTAGTATAAGGATCCTTAGGATGATCCATGATCCTGATCCTGAAGCACTTCTGAGGATCACTAACTGACACAGAAGTAAGGATCACCAAATAGGATAACAATTGAGGATCACGGGTCATTCAAAAATCCTCCCCTAACAATTGCCCCCAAAATATAAGGAGTAATATTGTAAATAAACGAGTTGTATTTTGTTGATCTTATCCGTAACAGACTAACGGATAACTAGCCGTTGAAGATGGACTAGCCGTTGCAAACCTGACGTCACTGAAGTGACAATCCTGCAAATCATCATTATAAATAGGAGTTAGAGATAGGATCAATTTGCATTTAAATTCAAGAGAAACTCCCTTTAAATTCTCAGTCGAAGATCAATCAGGTATCTCTTTTCCTATTTCTCCTTCTCTTACTCTGTTTTTCTTTCTTTACCAACATCACGTTAAGAATGATGCTCCGGTCCTCCCCCGCCAAGGATCACCAGAAGGATAGCCCCTTGAAGAGTCAAGGGATCATCAAAGACTCAGCGAATGAGAGGTGTTGCTTTTCTGATCCACAAGTAGATAAGATCCGGCACTGCTTTCCGGCGAACACCTTTTTCAAACCCTTTGATCCCACTGTTCTGAGCGACTACATTTCTGAGACATGGGTTGCCTTTCCGGTTACCCCATTCACCATAGGATACACCTATCCTTTCCCAGCTTTTACCCAATCCTTTTTCTCCCTTACCGGCATCTCCTACATCCAAGCTATGCCGATGATCTGGAGGGTCTTATATACCCTTGAAAGGATCATAGAGCAGGAAGGGATTGATTTAGGAATGTCGGAACTGGCAGAGATGTATGATCTCACGACGTTTGGATCCCACCGATATCTGTTTAAGCGAAAACCCGGCGAAGAGCATCCCATTTTTAAAGCCACCAAGAACGATACAAACTGGAAACGACACTTTTTCTTTGTCAGAAGGGATACCATTCCAAACGGAAAGGATCTACCAAGGAAGTGGTCCACCCATGGTAGGACAGAGGATCCTGAGAAGGATCACCAGGTAATCTTGCTCTTGTGATAGGATCACTAACTCCCTTTTGTTTTATGTTATGCAGCTGTCACTGTTTCACACCTCATACCATCTCCTGATACTAAGGAAAGGCTTGTTGTTTTTAGAAGACTCGGTCCTGAAACCAGATCATTCAAGACAATCACTCAGGATTCTCAAGAGGTATCCTTAGGCTCAGTCACCATGTTAAGTAAGTATCCTGCTTTTTATATAGTTAAAGATTTAAATAAATAGTTAAATAGAAATAGGATAAGGATACTTATCTTGCTTTGAATGTGTAGGTGCCGGAAAAGCTTCCAAGCCTGCCTCCCAGTTCAACATGGCCGACCTTGACACTGTTCGATCCAGAAAGAAGAAGGCCATTGCCAGCCCTAGTGTCTCCATCCCCAAGGCACCCACTAAAGGAAGGGGTGGCAAGAAGAGGAAAAACTCTGAGATAGAGGACCTACAAGGCCTGCCACTGATCCGCCACCAGTTCCTTGAATACTTCAATGACGTGAGGATAACCAATTCTGCCTTGGTATCCTACTTATATGAGGATCACCTGATCTTGAACTGCTTTGTCTCTTTTGCAGAAATTTGCTGAGATTGAAGACTACGTGGGGAGCGTTGAGGAGCTGGATAAGAAGATTGCTGACCTCCAACAAGTTGCAGTGCTCAAGGATCTTAAGATTGCTGATCTCGAAAAAGCCCTTCAAGACGCCAAGACTAAGACAACTAAAATCTTGATTGACATCGACTACGAGAAGCATGATCTCATAGAAGGTGCAAAGGTCTCCGCTGCCATCACAATGTACAAGACAAAACTGAAGATGGCCGAGGAGGCTCAAGATCCTGACTTCGACAGAAGCAGCTGGGATGTTGAGGGTTGGAAGGCGAGGTTAGCTGATCTGGAAGATGATGAGGAGGCTGAGGAGGTTTTGGCGATCGAGGCTGGAAGCAGTGGAAAGGATCAGGTGAAGAATACCGAAGCTGGAGGGGATGAAGATGCAGCGAAGGTGTAGGCTGCATGATTGGGCAATGATGAACATTTCTAGACGTAGCCGGAGCCCAATTTTTTAAATTCGGTAGTAGTTTGTTTTGTGGTTGTGCTGTTTTAAAACAATGATGGTTTGTATTTGAACAATAGTTTTAGGATTAAGGATCTAGGATCCTTTGAACAATAGGTAGGATTACAAATGGTGGAGTGATCCTCTGTTTGGGGGATGAAGCCATTGTGATCCTGCCGCCTTTTGATTTCCTGCACTTGCTATAACCGCATTAATAATGGACACCCATTGCCAACCCATGTGGACGGGCCACGTTTTGCTGGTAGAAACGTGGGTTGGCAATTTTGACAACCTTCGACGGTTAAACCTTTGTTAATAAAATAACTTTAATCTTTTTTGGCTTATCTTGTGTTATTATCCTTGTTTGTCCTTTTAATTTTCAATTGTTTTGATGTACACTTGTCTGAATAAGAAAAGTTGAACAAATTAGATAAAAAGTTTAGGATATGATCCAGGATCAAATATCCTATAGTTGAAAATTTCCAAAAAGTAGTATATTTTAAGGATCATGAGTTCAGTTGTCAAAGTATTAGGGTTATTCAAATAATCAATGAATAAAATCAAAATAGTTAAGGATCATACCTGAAGATCCAAGTTAGGATCCTAACCCTTAATACTATAACCAGGATAACCATAGGACAAACCTTAGTAAGAGGTAAGGATCAAGGATCCTTGGTTGTTTAACTTCGAAGACCTGAAATAGAACATAACTTGGGACTAAGCCATTATAAGATAAAAGTTAGCAACTGGGGACAAGCCCAAAGGATAACTGGGGACAAGCCCAAGGATAACTGGGGACAAGCCCAAGGATAACTGGGGACAAGCCCAAGGATCGTGTGTGAACTGGAGTATGGCCCTAACTGGCGACTATCGAAACTTAGTGGCATGAAAATGCCAAAACCTTAGCTAACGTGAAAACGTTAGAAACCTTAAGAATGGATGTATGGTACGTCTACCATTATACGTAGGATCCTAAGTATAGCCAGTACAATGGAATTATCAGCCCCTAAAACGAGTACTGGTCCCACTGCCATGAACTATACTAGGATCATCGTGCGCTACTGGCGGAACTGGGGTCAAGCCCAAATAACTGGGGTCAAACCCAAGTAACTGGTTGCTTTTGTGGATAATCATCCTTTTGCTAAGAGTACCTAAACCTTCAAAACTCAAAATCACGTGAAAGGGGGATAAAGGATGCAGGATCCTTATCCTTATGTGAGAAAGTAAGGAAATGAAATAGTTTAAGATTAGAATGTTACCAAAATGAGGATCATCCGTGCTTTAGGGATCCTTTAAGGATATTTATCATGTGAGGATCATGGATCCTTATCACATGAAGTATTTCTTCAAATGGACAGCATTCCAGGCTCTAGGTAGCAAATCACCTTCCATTGTTAGCAATCGATATGCCCCCTTTCCTGCCTCAGCTTCAATCAAGTAAGGTCCTTCCCATTTTGGTGCCAATTTTCCATCAGCAGGATTGGTCGTATTCTGAAATGCTTTCCTTAGTACCATATCACCAACTTGGAATTTCCTGATCCTGACATTTTTGTTGTAGGCTCCAGCCATTCTTTGCTGATAACTGGCCATCCTTATCCTTACCAAATCTCTGATTTCTTCTATAGTATCCAGGTCTTGAACCAAGTTCTCATCATTTTCCTCAGGATCACGAATACTTGTTCTAGCAGTTGGAACCACCATTTCTGTAGGGATCACTGATTCTGCCCCAAATACCAAAGAGAATGGAGTTTGGCCTGTAGCATTCTTAGGAGTTGTCCTATCAGCCCAAAGCACATAAGGTAGTTCTTCTACCCATTTCCCTTTCTTGGATCCAAGCTTCTTCTTCAAATTGTTGATGATGATCTTATTGGAGGATTCTGCCTGGCCATTAGCTTGTGGGTGGACTGGTGTTGATCTTATCATCTTAATCCCCCAGCTGTCACAAAAGTTAGTAGTTCTGCCCCCAATGAATTGGGAACCATTATCACAAATAATTTCAGAAGGAATACCAAATCTAGTTATAATATTTCTTTTAATGAAGGATATAACTTCCTTTTCTCTGACTTGGGCAAAAGCTTCAGCCTCTATCCACTTGGAGAAGTAATCAGTCATAGCAAGCATGAACACTTTTCCACCAGGTGCCTTAGGGAGCTTACCAACTATATCCATGCCCCATCTCATGAATGGCCAAGTGGAGGATATAGGATGCAATAATTCAGCTGGTTGATGAAGGATATTGCTGTATCTCTGACAAGGATCACACTTCTTAGCATACTCCACAGCATCTCTCTTCATAGCTGGCCAATAGTATCATGTCCTCAGGATCCTTGAGAATAATGCCCTGCCCCCAGTGTGGTTTCCACAATCTCCTTCATGGAAGTCTTTTAAAACTTCTTGGATTTCAGGATCCTCAATGCATCTTAAATATGGTCCTGCAAGAGATCGTTTATACAACATATTATTTAAAATTGTGAATTGAGATACCTTAATTTTGAAAGCCCTAGGGTTTTCTCCTGTAGGAATCTCTCCATGTTGTATGTATCTCATGATTGGAAGGATCCATGATCCTGAATGAGATTGATTATCACCACTAGGGATGATTGCAGAATCCTCTCCTATCTCCATAGCCACATGATCCTCGATAGCCGGGGTCTGGATATGGATAATAGGGATCTTGATATCCTCCGGGATCTTCAAGGATGATCCTAAATTGGCTAATGCATCTGCCTCTGTGTTCTCTTCCCTTGGTACCTGTGTCAAACTAAAGGATACAAAAGAGAGTGCCAATTCTTTGACTATCTCCAAATATTTGATTAGCTTTTCACCTTTAACAGCATAGGATCCATTAAAGTGATTAGTGATTAACAAAGAATCTACATGTACCTCAAGATACCTGATCCTCATATGCTTAGCAATTTGCAAGCCAGCTATCAAGGCTTCATATTCAGCCTCATTGTTAGTGGTTTGGAACTCACAAGCTATAGAGTGGGGTATTATGTCCTCCTGTGGCGATTTTAGTAGTATTCCAAGCCCTGTTCCTTTGACATTTGAGGATCCATCAGTATGGAGTATCCAAGGATCCTTGGTCTCCTCTAGCTGCTGAACTTCTAACTCAGCTTCCTTTTGCAAATCACTACTGAAATCTGCCACAAAGTCGGCTAATGCTTGGGATTTAATGGCTGTCCTGGGCTCATATCTTATATCATATGCACTAAGCTTCACTGCCCACTTAGCCATCCTTCCTGACATTTCAGGTTTCCTGAGGACATTCTTAATTGGAAAATTAGTTTTGATGATAATGGCATGAGTTTCAAAATAATGTCTCAATTTAGTAGATGCCATAATTAATGCAAGGATAAGTTTTTCTAAGTGTGAATACCTGGATTCAGCATCAAGTAAACTCTTACTTACATAATAGACAGGATGTTGTGTACCCTCGTGATCCTTAACAAGGACGGCACTTACTGCTTTTGAGGATACCGCGAGGTATAAGGATAACACATCTCCTTTTTCTGGTTTCATCAAGGCCGGGGCCGAGGATAGGTAATCCTTAAGAGCTCTTAAGGCACTTTCATGCTTCTCAGTCCACTTGAATTTCTTGTTCTTCCTTAGGATATCATAGAATTCCTTGCACTTTTCTGAGGATTTGGATATGAATCTGTTTAAAGCCGCAATCCTGCCTGGTAACCTCTGAACATCCTTAGCATTGGCAGGGGACTTGATGTTTACTATGGCTTTGATTTGTTCTGGACTGGCTTCGATGCCTCTCTTTGTCACCATATATCCTAAGAATTTACCTGCTTTAACACCAAAGTGACATTTTGAAGGATTAAGTTTCATGTTATATTTGTCAAGGATATTGAATGCTTCCTCCAAGTCTCTTAGGTGATCCTTAGCCTTTTTTGATTTTACCACCATATCGTCTATGTAAACCTCCATAGTTTGTCCAATCTGATCCTTGAACATCATATTCACTAGCCTTTGATAAGTTGCACCTGCATTTCTTAGTCCGAATGGCATAGCAATATAGCAGTATATACCAGTTGGAGTCATAAAGGCTGTATCCTCTTGATCGGATGGTTCCATCTGAATTTGTTGAAATCCAGATGAAGCATCCATAAAAGTTAACAGTTCATGACCCGCAGTTGCATCCACCATGGAGTCAATGTGGGGTAATGGGAAAGGATCCTTGGGACATGCCTTATTTAGATCGGTGAAATCGACACAAACCCTCCACTTTCCGTTTTTCTTTTGAACAACAACCACATTGGCCAACCATCTTGGATACTTGACCTCTCTAATCATACCTGCTCGGAGTAATTTCTCTACCTCCTCCTGGATAATGGCATTTCTTTCTGGTGCAAATTTCCTCCTCTTTTGATGGATTGGTTTGAAGGACCTATCAATGCCAAGTTTGTGAGTGATTATATCTTTAGATATACCTGTCATGTCTTCGTGTTTCCATGCAAAGGTAGTCTTTCTCCTTTTGAGGAAGGATATGAGGTCTTCCTTTATTTCACCAAGGATCCCTGATCCTATATAAACTTTAGATTCAGGATCATCAGGATCCATAAGGATTTCTACTACATCCTATTCTCTTGCCTCCAAGACATCCCTTGGAGGATGCTTTAATTGCTATTGCTCCCTTGACTTTGATGCTGGTTTCATTGATGAGGTGTAGCAGTTCTTAGCCTCTTGCTGATCACTATCAATCTTCACTATTCCCCAAGGATTAGGAAGCTTTACACATTGATGATAAGTGGATGGGACTGCCTTCATGTCATGTATCCAAGGCCTGCCAAGGATAACATTACAACAAGATAAACAGTCAATAACACAAAACTTTTGGTAAGAATGTAGGCCTTCGATATAGATTGGGAGTTTAATGTCCCCCAGAGTATTCTTAGTCTCGCCACTGAATCCCACGAGCACAGAGGATCTTGGTATGATATCGGATTCAGGAATATTCATCTTCTTGAGGACATCAAGCTGGATAATGTTCACGGAGCTTCCTCCGTCTATAAGGATCCTGCGAACAAAATGGTTAGAAATAAAAAGAGTGATAACCAAACCATCATGATGAGGATCCTGAATGTCAACACGATCATCCTCATCAAAAGTTATAACTTTTCCTTTGGAGACACTGGATGTTCGAATGGGTCTATCTCCATTATCCATCTTGGTTTCCTTTGCATGTCTTTTAGCTGCAGAGAAGGATGTTCCACAAATGTCTGATCCTCCAGAAATAAAGTTTATAACTTGTGCATCTGCTGGAGGGGCTGGAGCTTTCTCTGGGATCCTTTCAGGATCCTGAGTCCTTGACTTCTTTCTCCCCAATAATTCTTTCAAGTGCCCCTTGCTCAACAAGTATCCAATTTCTTTTCTCAGTGCGATGCATTCTTCTGTGAGATGCCAAAACTCTTCATGATATGCGCACCACTTTGACTTGTCTTTAGTTGCAGCTGGTCTGTCATTTTTCCTGGGCCATCTAGCTTTATCACCTAAATTCTGCATCGCAAGGATTAGTTCATTGTTATCAACAGAAAAGCAGTATTCGGAAATTGGAGGATAATCCTCATCATCCTCTTCTTGTTCAACAGCATGCACATTTTGGTTATCAGATTTGTTATAGGATCTGAACTTGTTGTTCTTGAATGAGGATCCTTGCTTCTCTTGCTTTGAGGATCCTGCTAACCTCTCCTGGATCCTTTTGTCATCCTCTAGCCGGATGAACCTAAGGGCCCGGGTTCTTACCTCGTCTAGATTCCTGCATGGTGTCATAACAAGATCATCATAGAATAATGAATCCCTAAGCAATCCCATTTTAAAGGCTTCGACAGCCGTAGCTATATCCAGGTTAGGGATATCTAAGGATTCTTTACTAAATTTAGTGATATAATCCCTTAATGATTCATTATGACCTTGGGTTATCCTATATAGATCACTAGTTAAACGCTCAAATTTTATACTACAAGAAAGCTGGTTATTAAATAGGTTAACTAGATTACAAACGAGGTAATAGAGTAAGGGGGAAGACTTAGCAGCCATTTAAGAGCCGATCCAGTAAGGGTGGATCCAAATCCCTTGCATAGACATGCTTCCTTTAACCTTTCTGGGATGGGATTAATTTCCATACTTTCCCTGTACTGTGCTATGTGTTCTTCAGGATCTGTTGAACCATCATACAACTTAATGGTAGGCACATGGAACCTCTTGGGTATCTCAGCATCACAGATTGGTGGTGCAAAACGAGATATCTTGTGGCTCCCATCTGCAATCTCCGGGATAGGCTTGACCACTCCTGGGACACTTGATATCATATCCTTTAACTTTTGCAATTCTCTGGCCATGGCATGATTGATACCTGTATCCTGCATAAGGCCATGGTTAGTGGTATAAGAATTATTGAAAGTGTTACCTCCCATTGGATTCAAATTAGGAAGAGCGGATGTGAATCCATATTATTGGGGCTCTGGAATGACCGATGGACCAGTAGAAGCAATGGTCTGCATTGGAATAAAATCTCCCTGATGGATATCGGAACTCCCTGATTGCAAACTCCTTAAGGATCCCGGAATCTAGAAGGATCCCTGAAACTAAGAGGATCCTTGGACCTGGGAGGATCCTGGGACGTAGGAGGATCCTTGAACCTTGGAGGATCCTTGAAACTGAGAGGATCCTTGAACCTGGGAGGATCCTGGAACATAGAAGGATCCTTGAACCTAGGAGGATCCTTGAAACTGAGAGGATCCTTGAACCTGGGAGGATCCTGGAACATAGGAGGATCCTTGAACCTGGGAGGATCCTTGAAACTGAGAGGATCCTTGAACCTGGGAGGATCCTGGAACATAGGAGGATCCTTGAACCTGGGAGGATCCTTGAAACGACCAGAATCCTTGAATCTGCTGCGCTCCTGAATATCCTCCTGAGCTTACGAAGGATCCTATATGCTGAGGATGGGATCCTGCTGGTTGGAAGTATGACCCTGAAGCCTGAGTCATTGCTGATGATCCGTAATGCACTCCTTTTGGCCCTCCCACATATTGAACATCTGGAACCGCTGAAGGCTGAGAAGTTATAACCGGAGTATCGAAATTCAAAGATCTGGGCATCAGTGGGGAATGATCCTCTGCCGATCTCTTCTGTTTCTTGATGTCTCCAATTTCTCTAAGAATCCTTTCATTGGTCTTATCCTGCTGCTGTATATGCTCCTTCATCTGCAAAATCAGAGTAAATAAGTCACTAGTAGTAGGAGTATAAGAAGCAGAAGAAGTTGGAGGTTTTGAGAAAATGGGAGTTGGTTTCTTCTCGGCATTTTTCTGAGGTCCGGAAGGTGGTGGAGGCAAAGGCGGAATGCCCTAGGATGAATTGACTGCAGACATCACACTGGATGTGTTCTTTGATGATGAAGCCATCTGCTTGGATGTAATGAATCGAAATGATCACAAAAATGAGAATTTCTTAGGAACGAAGAACCAATTGCCCCACGGTGGGCGCCAAACTGTTTTGGTCAAAAATCAGACGAGGATAATGCAACCAAACTCTCTGTTACGGGGTATGATGCTTGAATTGGTAAACAACAATGAGGATCATTATGAAATGAATTGCACAGGAGACACAAAGATTTATACGAGGAAAAAGCCCTTGATCAATGTATGATCTCCGGCATAAAAAACCTCGGGTGATGGAAACTACCAATCACCAACTCAAATTAAACAATAATTCTTTTACAACTTCGGATGATAGCGAGCTAAATACAAGGATCACTATAGTGTATCGTGTAGAAATGTATGAAGAAATGCTAAGTGTTTTGCCGAGAGCTGGTGAGTGCAGTTGTACGAGGGTGTGTAGCAAAAAAATAGCCAAGTGTTGTCTAATTAGCTCGCTACCCCTTTTAAATTTAGTAAAATATCTAAATAACTAACTATCCGCAATTCATGCCTTCTCCCCACGATCTCCATAACGTTCACCATGGTCAAGCACGTGCGGAATAAGCGTAGAATATTCTTCAGGAACGTTACCAAGACTAAGTCCAAACTGGTATTCCTGCAAAACAACATCGAATTCAAAGCAGACAATCATTAGTATAAGGATCCTTAGGATGATCCATGATCCTGATCCTGAAGCACTTCTGAGGATCACTAACTGACACAGAAGTAAGGATCACCAAATAGGATAACAATTGAGGATCACGGGTCATTCAAAAATCCTCCCCTAACAATAATGTCTTTGGATATACCTGTCATATCCTCATGCTTCCATGCAAATGTTGACATCCTGCACTTCAAAAAGTTAGTTAATTGTTCTTCAATATCCTGAGAAATATTGGTTTCTCCGAGCACCGAGATATCAGGATTATCCTGATCCAGGATAACTTTCTTCACATCCTGCTCTGAAGCCTCCACGATATCCCGGGCCCGCATCTTTAATTGCCATGCTGGATTAGGCTTGGTTGAGTATTTCATTGAGGATGAGTAGCATTACTTCACCTCCTGCTGATCACTATCAAATTTGACGACCCCCCAAGGGGTTGGAATCTTGATGCATTGGCGATAAGTCGAAGGCACAGCCTTCATGTCATGGATCCATGGCCTGCCTAGTAAGATGTTATAGCAGGATAAGGAGTCCATCACACAGAAGCGTTGTATCGAGTTGACCCCTTCAACATATACTGGTAACTTTATCTCTCCTACGGTATTTCTAGCTTTTCCACTGAAACCAACGCGCACAGTGGACTTTGAGGTAATGTCCATCGGAGGTACGTTCATCCTCTTCAACGTTTCCAGCTGAATTATGTTGACGGAGCTACCATTGTCCATCAATATCCTGCGTACAAAATGGTTAGCAACATATAATGTTATTACGAGAGCATCATGGTGAGGATCCTGGACAGTATCCCTATCATCACTATCGAAAGTGATCACTTTATCGGTTGTAAGGGTAGTCATCCTAGATGGTTTGTCTCCCTTTTCAGTCTTAGCTTCCTTTGCATGTCTCTTGGCCGCCGAATACGAAGTCCCACAAATGTCGGATCCTCCTGAAATAAAGTTAATTATTTTGGCATCTGCTGGGGGTGATGCTGCTCGTTCAGGATCATTCTCAGGATCCTGCCCTTTATTCTTCTTTCTTCCCAGCAAATCCTTCAGATACCCTTTGCTTAACAGGTAACTTATTTCTTTCCTTAGAGCAATGCAATCCTCGGTCACATGTCCGAAGTCTTCATGGAAGGCACACCATTTGGATTTATCCTTCCAATCAGCTTTCTGCTGGTTCTTTCGAGGCCACCTAGCTTTGTCTCCTAAACCCTGCATAGCATACATTAACTCAGGTATATTAACAGAAAAGCAGTATTCAGATAAGTCAGGATATTCTTCAGGATCCTCGTCTTCAACAGCATTCACTTTCTTGTTATCATTTCTACCATATGGCTTGGAGCGATATGGTTTATACGAGGATTCTGATTTCCTGTTGGTTGATTCGTAGGTTGAGGTAGAATTCATCCTCTCTTGCATCTTTTTGTCATCTTCCAAGCGGATATATCTCAAAGCCCTGTTACGAGCTTCGTCGAGATTTCTGCAGGGATTCATTACAAGATCCTGATAAAACTGAGAATCCTTTTGTAACCCCATCTTAAAAGCCTGCACAGCTGTTGCAACATCAAGATGTGGGATATCCAAGGATTCTCGACTAAACTTATTCACATAATCCCTCAAAGATTCCTGAGGTCCTTGAGTTATCCTGTAAAGATCACTGGTTAGTTTCTCAAAACTCCGACTGCAAGAAAATTGACTATTAAATAAATTAACCAAATGAGCAAATGAAGTAATTTAGTGAGGAGGAACATTTAACAGCCATTTTAAGGCTGATCCTGTCAGGGTAGAACCAAAACCCTTGCATAAGCATGCTTCCTTGAGATCTGGAGGGATAGGATTGATTTCCATCCTTTCCCTATACTAGACAATATGCTCTTCAGGATCCGTAGTCCTATCATACAGTTTCGTGTTGGGGGTCTGAAATCTTTTTGGGATTTCAGCATCACAGATAGGATATGCAAAGCGGGATATCCTGTGGCTGTCTTGAGATACTTCCGGAATTGGCTGGACCACTCCAGGTACACTGGATATCATGTCCTTCAATTTCTAAAGCTCCCTAGTAAATGTTGACGTCATACCTGCATCCTGCAAAGACCCATTGTTGTTAGTAGCAAGAATATTATTATTTGACACGTTACCGGTCTGAGGATTCTGGCCATATCCTGAAGCATATCCTGAGCTCCTCATAGTTGACATCCTGACCGAGGAGGGTATCTCAGGGGTATGATTCTGAGAATGGCTTGGGACGATGTTCCCCCAATTATCCTCAGTGTAATCTGCAGAACTGAAGTTCAAAGCCCTAGGCTGTATAGGAGTGACATTTTCTTCAGCAGGTCTACTTGGGCCGGATTTCAAGAGTTGTATTTCTCTCATCAGCATCCGATTAGTTTCCTGTTGCTGCCTCATTTGTTCCTGTACACTACCAAACAAATTCATAATTTCATCATTAGATGCCAAAACAAGACCGGATCCCTGGGTACTGGGAGCGGGAATAACATCCCGAGCTACATGACTTTCAGCTCCGTGTGATGAAGCTTGCGTTCTTGGAGGAGGAGGTGGAAGCACCGAACCAATTGTTGCAGAGGTTGTAGCAGACATGGTGGAAGTGCTCATGTTTGATCTCGAGGCCATTGAAAACAATTTAGAAAAATTTTTGACAAAAGAAAACCGAGTAATGATTTTACTAAAGTTTTTAGCAAAAATAGCACCACTTGCCCCACGGTGGGTGCCAAATTGTTTTGGTCAAAAATTACCGAAGCAATTAAGTGATCAAATTAGTTAAGTGAGGTAGTGTGCTAAAAAAGTGTGTCGAAAATATGTTATTCAAGTTATTTGCAAAAACAGTTTCGGGATACGGCTCAGGATATAGAGCTGTATCTTTGATCAAACGATGAGCAAAAATGTAAAAGGGTGACACAGGATGTACGAGGAAAGCCCTTGATCAATCAAGATCGCCGGCACAAAACCTCGGGAGCTGACAATCGCAGCTGCCTTGTTCTTCTATTACTTCAAATATCAGGATACAGTGCAGGATGTGGTGCGGATCAACTAGGTGTTACAAAGTAATTTGAATACAAGTGTTTGTGTGTAGTGTTTGCAGTGAGCTAGAGAGCAAAAGTGTTCGAATGTGTGTGTACGAGTTGCGTGCCTTAATCTGATCCGCCCCCATCTATTTATAGTAAAAGAAGTGTAACAAACTATCCTAATAAACCGGGATCCGGCGAATATTCCCCACTCGAACGTTGTAGACCTGGTCTTTCGCTCGACGATTCCATTCTTGGGTCATTGGTTTGGCCCTTGTTCCTGTAACTCGAATCGTAACTTGGTATATCCCATTTTAATTTTACACCATTGTGAACCTTACACCTTTTTTACTCTCTGATCGAGGTTCTTGGCATTGAAAAATCTTCGTAAACTAAATCACACGTGTATATGTTGACATTTAAGAGATATACAGTCAAGAAAATCAAGGGCAATGGTGATATATATGCGGATTAGACACAAAAAAAAAACACTCAACAAATGGCTACAATTTAAGGAATGCGTTTAGTGATGGCGTCAGATACCTAATTGATGGAGAAATGTCTGGTGGCAAGAAAAGCAGCTTCTAGGAGGTTGTCAAGTGTTTTCGCTTGAGGATTCCATTCTTGGGTGGTTGGTTTGGCCCTTGTTCCTGTAACTCGAATCCTAGCCCGGTATATCTCATTTTAATTTTACACCATTGTGAAACTTATGCCTTTTTTACTCTTTGATCGAGTTTCTCGGCATTGAAAAATCTTCGTAAACTATATCACACGTGTATATGTTGACATTTAAGAGATATACAGTCAAGAATATAAAGGGCAATGGTGATATATATGCGGATTAGACACCAAAAAAAAACATTCAACAAATGGCTACAATTTAAGGAATGTGTTTAGTGACGGCATTAGCTTTCTAATTGATGGAGAAAGGTCTTATGGCAAGAAAAGCTGCTTCTAGGAGGTTGTCAAGTGTTTTCGCTCGACGATTCCATTCTTGGGTGGTTGGTTTGGCCCTTGTTCCTGTAACTCGAATCCTAGCCCGGTATATCCCATTTTAATTTTACACCATTGTGAACCTTACGCCTTTTTTACTCTCTGATCGAGGTTCTCGGCATTGAAAAATCTTCCTAAACTAAATCAAACGTGTATATGTTGACATTTAAGAGATATAAAGTCAAGAAAATCAAGGGCAATGGTGATATATATGCGGATTAAACACCAAAAAAAAAAAACACTCAACAAATGGCTACAATTTAAGGAATGTGTTTAGTGACTGAATCAGATTCCTAATTGATTGAGAAAGGTCTGGAAGCAAGAAAAGCTGCTTCTAGGAGGTTGTCAAATGTTTTCGGTCGACGATTCCATTCTTGGGTGGTTGGTTTGGCCCTTGTTCCTGTAACTCGAATCCTAGCACGGTATATCCCATTTAAATTTTACACCATTGTGAACCTTACTCCCTTTTTACTCTCTGATCGAGTTTCTCGGCATTGAAAAATCTTCGTAAACTAATTCAGACGTGTATATGTTGACATTTAAGAGATATACAGTCAAGAAAATCAAGGGCAATGGTGATATATATGCGGATCACACATAAAAAAAAACACTCAACAAATGGCTACAATATAAGGAACGTGTTTAGTGAGGGCATCAGATTCCTAATTGATAGAGAAAGGTCTTGTGGCAAGAAAAGCTGCTTCTAGGAGGTTGTCAAGTGTTTTCGCTCAACGATTCCATTCTTGGGTGGTTGGTTTGGCCCTTGTTCCTGTAACTCGAATCCTAGCCCGGTATATCCCATTTTAATTTTACACCATTGTGAACCTTACGCCTATTTTACTCTATGATCGAGGTTCTCGGCATTAAAAAATCTTCGTAAACTAAATCACACGTGTATATGTTGACATTTAAGAGATATACAGTCAAGAAAATCAAGGGCAATGGTGATATATATGCGGATTAAACACCCAAAAAAAACACTCAACAAGTGGCTACAATTTAAGGAATGTGTTTAGTGACGGCATTAGATTCCTAATTGATGGAGAAAAGTCTGGTAGCAAGAAAAGCTGCTTCTAGGAGGTTGTCAAGTGCTTTCGCTCGACGATTCCATTCTTGGGTGGTTGGTTTGGCCCTTGTTCCTGTAACTCGAATCCTAGCCCGGTATATCCCATTTTAATTTTACACCATTGTGAACCTTACGCCTTTTTTACTCTCTGATCGAGGTTCTCGGCATTGAAAAATCTTCGTAAACTAAATAACACGTGTATATGTTGACATTTAAGAGATATACAGTCAAGAAAATCAAGAGCAATGGTGATATATATTTGGATTGGACACAAAAAAAAAACACTCAACAAATGGCTACAATTTAAGGAATGTGTTTAGTGACGGCATCAGATTCCTAATTGATGGAGAAAGGTCTGGTGGAAAGAAAAGCTGTTTCTAGGAGGTTGTCAAGAGTTTTCGCTCGACGATTCCATTCTTAGGTGGTTGGTTTTGCCCTTGTTCCTGTAACTCGAATCCTAACCCGGTATATCCCATTTTAATTTTACACCCTTGTGAACCTTACGCCATTTTAACTCTCTGATCGAGGTTCTCGGCATTGAAAAATCTTCGTAAACTAAATCGCACGTGTATATGTTGACATTTAAGAGATATACAGTCAAGAAAATCAAGGGCAATGGTGATATATATGCGGATTAGACACCAAAAAAAACACTCAACAAATGGCTACAATTTAAGGAATGTGTTTAGTGACGGCATCAGATTCCTAATAGATGGAGAAAGGACTGGTGGCAAGAAAAGCTGCTTTTAGGAGGTCGTCAAGTGTTTTCGCTCGACGATTCCATTCTTGGGTGGTTGGTTTGGCCCTTGTTCCTGTAACTCGAATCCTAGCCCGGCATATCCCATTTTAATATTACACCATTGTGAACCTTACGCCTTTTTTACTCTCTGATCGAGGTTCTCGGCATTGAAAAATCTTCGTAAACTAAATCACACGTGTATATGTTGACATTTAAGAGATATACAGTCAAGAAAATCAAGGGTAATGGTGATATATATGCGGATTAGACACAAAAAAAAACACTCAACAAATGGCTACATTTTAAGGAATGTGTTTAGTGACGGCATCAGATTCCTAATTGATGGAGAAAGGTCTGGTGGCAAGAAAAGCTGCTTCTAGGAGGTTGTCAAGTGTTTTCGCTCGACGATTCCATTCTTGGTTGGTTGGTTTGGCCCTTGTTCCTGTAACTCGAATCCTAGCCCGGTATATCCCATTTTAATTTTACACCATTGTGAAACTTATGCCTTTTTTACTCTTTGATCGAGTTTCTCGGCATTGAAAAATCTTCGTAAACTATATCACACGTGTATATGTTGACATTTAAGAGATATACAGTGAAGAAAATCAAGGGTAATGGTTATATATATGCGGATTAGACACAAAAAAAAAACACTCAACAAATGGCTACAATTTAAGGAATGTGTTTAGTGACGGCATTAGATTCCGAATTGATGGAGAAAACTCTGGTGGCAAGAAAAGCTGCTTCTAGGAGGTTGTCAAGTGCTTTCGCTCGACGATTCCATTCTTAGGTGGTTGGTTTGGCCCTTGTTCCTGTCACTCGAATCCTCACCCGGTATATCCCATTTTAATTTTACACCATTGTGAACCTTCCGCCTTTTTTACTCTCTGATCGAGGTTCTCGGCATTGAAAAATCTTCGTAAACTAAATAACACATGTATATGTTGACATTTAAGAGATATACAGTCAAGAAAATCAAGGGCAATGGTGATATATATTCGGATTGGACACCAAAAAAAACACTCAACAAATAGCTATAATTTAAGGAATGTGTTTAGTGACGGCATCAGATTCCTAATTGATGGAGAAAGGTCAGGTGGAAAGAAAAGCTGTTTCTAGGAGGTTGTCAAGTGTTTTCGCTCGACGATTCCATTCTTAGGTGGTTGGTTTGGCCCTTGTTCCTGTAACTCGAATCCTAACCCGGTATATCCTATTTTAATTTTACACCATTGTGAACCTTACGCCTTTTTTACTCTCTGATCGAGGTTCTCGGCATTGAAAAATCTACGTAAACTAAATAACACGTGTATATGTTAACATTTAAGAGATATACAGTCAAGAAAATCAAGGGCAATGGTGATATATATTCGGATTGGACACAAAAAAACACACTCAACAAATGGCTACAATTTAAGGAATGTGTTTAGTGACGGCATCAGATTCCTAATTGATGGAGAAAGGTCTGGTGGAAAGAAAAGCTGTTTCTAGGAGGTTGTCAAGTGTTTTTGCTCGACGATTCCATTTTTGGGTGGTTGGTTTGGCCCTTGTTCCTGTAACTCGAATCCTAACCCGGTATATCCCATTTTAATTTTACACCGTTGTTAACCTTACGCCTTTTTTACTCTCTGATCGAGGTTCTCGGCATTGAAAAATCTTCGTAAACTAAATCACACGTGTATATGTTGACAATTAGGAGATATACAGTCAAGAAAATCAAGGGCAATGGTGATATATATGCGGATTAGACACCAAAAAAAACACTCAACAAATGGCAACAATTTAAGGAATGTGTTTATTGACGACATCAGATTCCTAATTGATGGAGAAAGGTCTGGTGGAAAGAAAAGCTGCTTCTAGGAGGTTGTAAAGTGTTTTCGCTCGACGATTCCATTCTTGGGTGGTTGGTTTGGCCCTTGTTCCTGTAATTCGAATCCTAGCCCGGTATATCCCATTTTAATTTTACACCATTGTGAACCTTACGCCTTTTTTACTCTCTGATCGATGTTCTCGGCATTGAGAAATCTTCGTAAACTAAATCACACGTGTATATGTTGACATTTAAGAGATATACAGTCAAGAAAATCAAGGGAAATGGTGATTTATATGCAGATTAGACACAAAAATAACACTCTACAAATGGCTACAATTTAAGGAATGTGTTTAGTGACGGCATCAGATTCCTAATTGACGGAGAAATGTCTGGTGGCGAGAAAAGCTGCTACTAGGAAGTTGTCAAATGTTTTCGCTCGACGATTCCATTCTTGAGTTGTTGGTTCGGCCCTTGTTCCCGTAACTCGAATCCTAGCCTGGTATATCCCATTTTAATTTTACACCATTGTGAACCTTACACCTTTTTTACTCTCTGATCGAGGTTCTCAGCATTGAAAAATCTTCGTAAACAAAATCACACGTGTTTATGTTGACACTTATGAGATATATCGTCAAGAAAATCAAGGGCAATGGTGATATATATGCGGATTTGACACCCCAAAAAAACACACTCAACAAATGGCTACAATTTAAGGAATGTGTTTAGTGACGGCATCAGATTCCTAATTGATGGAGAAAGGTCTGGTGGAAAGAAAAGCTGCTTCTAGGAGGTTGTCAAGTGTTTTCGCTCGACGATTCCATTCTTGGGTGGTTGGTTTGGCCCTTGTTCCTGTAAATCGAATCCTAGCCCGGTATATCCCATTTTAATTTTACACCATTGTGAACCTTACGCCTTTTTTACTCTCTGATCCAGGTTCTCGGCATTGAAAAATCTTCGTAAACTAAATCACACGTGTATATGTTGACATTTAAGAGATATACAGTCAAGAAAATCAAGGGCAATGGTGATATATATGCGGATTAGACACAAAAAAAAAAAAAACACTCAACAAATGGCTAAAATTTAAGGAATGTGTTTAGTGATGGAATCAGATTCCTAATTGATGGAGAAAGGTCTGGTGGCAAGAAAAGCTGCTCCTGGGAGGTTGTCATGTGTTTTCGCTCGACGATTCCATTCTTGGGTGGTTGGTTTGGCCCTTGTTTCTGTAACTTGAATCCTAGCCCGGTATATCCCATTTTAATTTTACACCATTGTGAACCTTACGCCTTTTTTACTCTCTGATCGAGGTTCTTGGTATTGAAAAATCTTCGTAAACTAAATCACGCGTGTATATGTTGACATTTAAGAGATATACAGTCAAGAAAATTAAGGGCAATGGTGATATATATGCGTATTAGACACAAAAAAACATTCTACAAATTGCTACAATTTAAGGAATGTGTTTAGTGACGGCATCAGATTCCTAATTGATGGAGAAAGGTCTGGTGGCAAGAAAAGCTGCTTCTAGGAGGTTGTCAAATGTTTTCGCTCGACGATTCCATTCTTGGGTGGTTGGTTTGGCCCTTGTTCCTGTAACTTGAATCCTAGCCCGGTATATCCCATTTTAATTTTACACCATTGTGAACCTTACGCCTTTTTTACTCTCTGATCGAGGTTCTTGGTATTGAAAAATCTTCGTAAACTAAATCACGCGTGTATATGTTGACATTTAAGAGATATACAGTCAAGAAAATCAAGGGTAATGGTGATATATATGCGTATTAGACACAAAAAAACACTCAACAGATGGTTACAATTTAAGGAATGTGTTTAGTGACGGCATTAGATTCCTAATTGATGGAGAAAGGTCGGGCGGCAAGAAAAGCTGCTTCTAGGAGGTTGTCAAGTGTTTTCGCTCGATGATTCCACTCTTGGGTGGTTATTTTGGCCCTAGTTCCTGTAACTCGAATCGTAGCCCTGAATATCCCATTTTAATTTTACACCATTGTGAACCTTACGCCTTTTTTACTCTCTTATCGAGGTTCTCGGCATTGAAAAATCTTCCTAAACTAAATCACACGTGTATATGTTGACCTTTAAGAGATATACAGTCAAGAAAATCAAGGGCAATGGTGATATATATGCGGATTAGACACAAAAAAAAAACACTCAACAAATGGCTACAATTTAAGGAATGTGTTTAGTGACAGCATCAGATTCCTAATTGATGGAGAAAGGTCTGGTGGGAAGAAAAGCTGCTTCTAGGAGGTTGTCAAGTGTTTTCGCTCGACAATTCCATTCTTGGGTGGTTGGTTTTGCCCATGTTCCTGTAACTCGAATCCTAGCCCGGTATATCCCATTTTAATTTTACACTATTGTGAACCTTACGCCTTTTTTACTCTCTGATCGAGGTTCTCGGCATTGAAAAATCTTCGTAAACTAAATCACTCGTGTATATGTTGACATTTAAGAGATATACAAGTCAAGAAAATCAAGGGAAATGGTGATATATATGCGGATTAGACACCAAAAATAAAAAAAACACTCAACAAATGGCTAAAATTTAAGGAATGTGTTTAGTGACGGCATCAGATTCCTAATTGATGGAGAATGGTCTGATGGCAAGAAATGCTGCTTCTGGGAGGTTGTCAAGTGTTTTCGCTCGACGATTCCATTCTTGGGTGGTTGGTTTAGCCTATGTTCCTGTAACTCGAATGCTATCCCGGTATATCCCATTTTAATTTTACACCATTGTGAACCTTACGCCTTTTTTACTCTCTGATCGAGGTTCTCGGCATTGAAAAATCTTCGTAAACTAAATCACACGTGTATATGTTGACATTTAAGAGATATACAGTCAAGAAAATTAAGGGCAATGGTGATATATATGCCGATTAGATGATGTGTGCAAAATGAAACCTATAAATTACATCAAATGTGGCATAAAACTATCCCTTTTTTAGTACTAATGTTGGAAAAAGTGTGTTTTTGTCTTCCTTTTGCATTTTCAGGATTAAATGAGCTCAAATGAACAAAAGAAGCAAAAAGGCAGCTAAATCTAACATAAATACAAGAAAAGGAATAAACGTGGCATGCCCGACCCCTCGACAGCATCCTCACAAGCAAAAACAAGAGAACAGAAGGCTGAACACGCCCCGTGCTCAATGAGCACGGGGGCGTGCCCAAGTGTCTGCAGAAAAGACAAAGTTGTAGAAGCTTCTATCACCCACCACGGGGGCGTGTCCAGCGGACACGGGGCCGTGGTCATCTCTAAGATTCGCAGAATCTAGGAAAATCTTGATAGTACAGATACGTTTCTGCACATGGGGTCGTGCTCAGCGGACACGGGGGCGTGGTCAACTAATGCAGACAAACTGCATTTAATGAAGAAAGAGAAGATGGGTGGACACGGGGCCGTGCCCAATGGACACGGGGCCGTGTCCGGGCTTCTATACAGGCTGTAAATAGGGGTGCTTGGCTCATTTGCAAACCATCCCTTGGCAAACCACCTCTCTCACACTTCACCCACCCACCACCACCATCACAACCCACATCCGCCACCATCATCCATCATAGAGTGTGTGAGTAGTCTCGGGATCCAAGATTGATCGTAAGAGTTCTTGACAATCAAAGGCCATGTTTGCCTAAGTCTCTTACATCACTTTGCGAAGACAGTGTCTAGTGTAATACTTTTTATTTTTAATCTTTTCACACTTTTTATTTGGATATGTATTAATGACTTTAATAACTAGTTTCTTATGTTGAAGGTGAATCTTCCTTATCATTTGTCCGTGGAGTCTTGGCATTATTTTACTGTCTATATAAAATAAAAGATTTTCACCATTCATATCTCCACGGTCTATATGGAGATATGTTGGCTACCTGGTCGGGGGTTAAGGGAATGGTTTGGTAAGAGTCTTGCCTTGTTCAGTGTATAGATCCTGCAAGGACCTGGGTCAACTTTAGTAGGACCTCCTTCAATACCCTCTGGTATTGGATGGATGGGGTCCGAACTCCTTGATCCCCTCATATGTAAGCTACTATTAAAACTTTAACCCAGCTATTTAGGATTGTATCCCTGCTGACTCAAACTACTTAGACGAGGGTAACGTCACCTTCAAAAGAGGGGCCTACCATATTACGCATTAATAACTTAATTAATTATCTTTTAATAATCCAACCCTTTAGGATTGTATCCTTGCTGACTCAAACTACTGGGTTGAGGTTAACGTCACCTTCAAAAGAGGGGCCTACTACTATAACTAAGATAATCTCTTAAAAAGTGCAAAAGTGCGAAAATAATCAAAGGTTACACTAAACACGAGTCGGATCCAAGTGATTCATCTTGTCTATCTGTTTTTATTTTTGTTTTCAGCATTTTTAGTTTTTATTTTATAGTTTAAAACATTTTTCTAAACTTTTGATTTGATTAGACGTTGAGGATAAACCGGTATTTAAAGCTCTTGTGTCATTGGACGACCTCGGTATCTTACCAACACTATACTACGCTCACGATGGGTGCACTTGCCCATATGTGTGTTTGGTGTTAGTAAAATATCGTGTTTTATAAATTTAAAACTTGACTAACGTGTAAAAAGGGCTAAAAATATACATAAAAACCTATAACACCACACGCGCATCAAGTTTTTGGCGCCGTTGCCGGGGACACAAGGATTTTAAGGAAGTTAGGAATCAATGGCCTAATCGTTTTTCTTATTTTTCTGTTTTTTTTAGGATTTTTCGTAATTTTTCAGCTTCTGCAGAACTCAGCACGGGCCGTGCCCGCTGAACACGCCCCGTGCCTAATCTTTGGTACTGGAAATCCTGTTTTAAGTCAGACAGTAGTTGAACACGGGGCCGTGCCCACTCAACACGCCCCGTGCCTAAGTTTCAGTTACTGAAAACAGAACCGTAAGATCCCGACGGTTGGTAATTTCTGACACATACATGAGTGATACTGATTTTTTTTACTATCAACCCTCTTATGGTACGTGGTGTCAAATATGTGGTGGCCCTCATAAAGATTTATAATGTTATTTTCTAAATTATAAGCCCCATTATATAGACCCATTGTTTTCCTGTAGCCTTAAGAGGGGAGAAAGTAATAATAATCCTTATCTTTCCCTCGAATTGTCACGACCCACGACCCGGTTTTACCCGTTTCAGGAGCCGCGGGACAGAAACCCGTGGTATTGTTTATTTTGGCAGCGGAAAATTTTTTAACAGGATCTTTTGAAAAATGCCCAACTTATTTTATTTCATGATTTGGGACAAACCCCATAATTTACAATAAAGGAATTTCACTGGAAAATTCCTGTTTTACAAAAACATGGTTATTTATTTACTGAGCCACTTTCTTCAAGCTGGTAGTGCTATGCGGCACTTTTCCCTGATTCACAGTAAATCACCTGAAACATGTTTAAGAACAATTTTACCAGCGGGGAAATACTGGCGAGTCATTCAAATTGCATAAAACGACACATTTGTTATAAATTACAGTATTAAGGGCGATTACAATGTTTATATCAACCAATTACCCAACTGTATTTGTCAATCGACCCGATTCTGTGACTATAGTCATATCACCCATTGGCTAACCCGTTGTCCAATGGTGACAATTATCAAGCAGTGTATATAAAACCCTACATACCGGCTGTAATTGAAGACTACAAAGACTTAATCCCTGTAATTATAACCTTGAAAATAAATAGGGTTTTGGAAACAATTTGGTAAAACTAGAATGACTCACATTGAAATTTTAGTTGGACAGAGTTTTGCCTACGGATTAAGCTTGATAACCTAGTTAAATAACAATGCGCATGAAACTAGGTCAGTAACTTAATACAACATTTACGATGAATTCACGAAATCAAAACCCTCATGACGAATGACAAAGTATAGCCCGGATTCGGGCAGCACTTAAACATCCATCGGATCGGTTTCAATCGATCGGACATTATATCGTAGCAGTGATCGAGTTATTACCCTGTTGTCGAAGCAGTGGTTCGTGAATGTGTGTGTTTTTGAACGAAATGGTGTATAATGTACATAACGAATTTTAACGTCGAAACAAGACAGTCATGCAAGTGCCAAACCCCTGCATTTATACTGAAATTTTGAATCCCCCGCGCGTCGCGCCAGGCTCTCTAGCCCCTGGCGCGTGTCGCGACAGCGACCAGTTTAGGCTAGGGTAGCCTGGTGTCCTGCTTAGCCTTGCTGAGTCAATTTGAACGAAAAATTGAGAGTTATCTTCGTTTAGGACGATACTTATCAAGAAGGGAATACCCCCCCCCCTTGAGTTTTAGGGGGCCCTGATCCTAGTTTTGACCGTTTTAAAAATTAAGGGTCATGCCATACTACTTGGGGGTCTCAATTAGGGTTTCCTAGTGGACATTATTAAATTAAGAAATAAAAATTTGGCAAGAGTTGTTACACGAATGCTCTCAATCGAACCTTCTAGGAGAAATGCTTCTTGATGAATTATTTCAATTAGAAGATTTAATTCTTAATTGGTTAAAAGAACTTGAGGTGGATTTCGGTAATTCATCTCAAGACGATACCCAAGAAGAATTGTTGGGATCGCATTCGAATAAAAACAACTTCGTTGTTCCCGATATCACCTCTAACTCTAGCGAAGACTTGAGCGATAGTCGTCCCTGTGTTGATTGTGCCGTGAAGGACTCCCCATCGACTTCGTTCGGTGCATACCTAGACCTGAGCGATTCGGCATACACCTTCTTTAACGAGAGCCCAGGAAAGTGTTGGACTTGTCCACCTACATTTAGCATAGGAATCACCCTCACCGACAACCTCTTGCGTTCTCGTCTTAATCTAGAGCAATTAAGGTATCTCTGGCACTTTGGGGTTGTTCCATCCAGTAAGGAACCGCCCGATCCAGTTGAATTCCTTAGAAATAGACGAAACTTCATAAACAACCTCTAGACACGGGGCCGTGTCCAGGTCAACACGCCCCCCGTGTCCACCAAAAGATTCCCGTCTGAATTTCTGTCAGAATTCGGACAAAATGTGTCAGGATCTTGCCTGCACACGGGGTCGTGTCCAGTAGACACGGGGCCTGTGCAGCCTGCTGTCATTTTCTATAAATGCAGCCAAGATTCCTGCACATTTGGACCACTCCAAAAGACAGAGATTTTGTGGATCTTCACACATACCATCCTAGGTATATTCTAAAGAAGGTTCCCAACAACCATCTTGTCTTTTCTACTTTTGTCTATTGCATTCTTCTTCATTTTCACCTCAAAACACCTCCATTAAAGCTTGAAATCAACATGGTTCCAAGCTTTATTGTGATGTTTGTTGGATTTTCATTTAAGGAATCTTGTTCAAAATAAGTTCTACAACATTGTTTTAAGTTATTTCTGCTTAGAAATGTTTTAACAAACAATAAAATAATTTAAAACTCCAAGATTCCTTGTTTCGAAAATTTGTAGACAAGTGAACACGGGGTCGTGCTCATTGAGCACATGGCCGTGTCCGAGGTTACTGTTTCATTAAAATGAATTCTTTTCAGTTTGTTTTCATAGAATGTCGAGCCAAAACAGTGGAACTTCGTCAGCGCATTCCAGAAACAGTAGAAGAGAACGGAGGTCCTCAATCGAGGCAACTCTCGTACGCTACGTGATGGCATTACGTGAAGCTCTTGATGAGATGACATCGGTAGAGGAGGTCCTCATAGACCGTATAAATTATCTTACGGTGGGGTTGGAAAACAGTTTTCAATAAATCAACCTCTTGCACCAGAGGTTGTACATTCTTGTGACACCTCCCATGGAGCCAATCCTCCCTTAAGAGGATTGGAACCTAGCACTTGGAGTCAATAATCCCACCGGATGGGATGACATCCCTGCGGAACCTCCTCTTGACGATTTGCAAGAAGTCCCGGTGGAGGTTGCACCCCCTCAAACTGATGCAAATGAGCCCGCCTTTCTTCTCCCAAGGGAGATAGAGGAATGGCTCGCCGACGTATGAGGGACCCATATCCGAAGGAAGAAGTTCTTCGAGCCGCATCCAACCGAGAGAATTATCTTTTTGGAAATTTTGATAATAGAATAAACTTTAGGCTAGAACTTCTTGGTTTTGACTTCTTGTGTTTCTTTTAACCTATTTATCTAGAATTTTAATTTATTAGGATTATTATGTAACTTTCTCTATTTGAATGAATGATGGTTTAATTAAATTGGTGTTTGGATGATGATGTAATGGATAAAACACACTCGGGATGGTGAAGGATACCAAGGGAAAACTAGAACCAGTACCCCATGCACAAAAACAGAGCCGCCCGCTAAATTTTCTTCATTACAGCAAGTTCAGCACCGGCCGTGTCCCGCTAACACGGCCCCGTGCTGAACCATCTGCAGAAAAATCGCCCAGTTCAGGTAACTGGACACGGGGCGTGTTCCCAGGCTTCTGTTTCTTTTTACTAGTTTCTGTTACTGGCAACCTGAACATGGGGCCGTGCCCGGACACCACGGGCCCGTGTCCAGATGCCCAGTAACATAAAAATTTGTTTTTAAACACGCTTTTACACATTCAATCAACCTAAAAACTTATTTTTGGGACACATTGAGGACAATGTGTAATTTAAGTGTGCGGGGGGGGGGGGGGATGCTAAAACCTTGAATCTTGCAAGTCCTAATTACAAGCCTTACACAAAACTCTATTGAAACCGCCAAACACCCCAATTTTTTTCATTTTTTTTACCTGTCTAGGTTTAATTTGGGAATTTCAAGTTCTAAAAAGGTTATGTTTTTACAAATTTACAACCGATAGCGTCGTGATAAAAAGAACCAACATAAGAAAATTATGAAAAAAGATGACAAATCTAGTTATTATTTGATTATATATACTTGATCACATAAAAACCCATTCCCACAAAAAGTGAGTTTTGAGCCTTTATTGAGCATATAAATATACATCTTTAAACTAAATGCTCATTTTTTGTTTCTTGTGTGAATAGTCGCTTGCTACTTACGACTCTAGAACTTGCCATGACGATACCTTCCCGGTCCTTACCAACTTAAACCAAAGTAAGTAAATGATGGAGGCATTAGGACTAACCCTTTTTATTTCAACACCATTATTTTTTTTACCACCTACCAAAAAATCCCCCTAGTTAACCCCTTTGAGCCTAAACCTTTTCATTTCTTAACCCAAAACAAACACCCTTTTACCCACCAAAACTCTTTTTCGTTTTAAACCCTTTATTTTAGTAACAAAGCTCGGTTTTCTTATGACTTCTTATCAAAAAAAAAAAAAAAAGAATGATGATGGAGCCCAAAAGAAATAAACAAACAAGTTCATCAAAAAGAACTTTGTTTAAAGAAATGCTTCATTAGAATAAAAAGTCATAAAAATAAAGTCTTACGAAAACCGACGCTTTTTACGCTTTTCGCCCTTTTCTACTAACCACTAACCCAACCACCTACCTTTAACCCAAGCCTAACCCTTCCCCCAAAAGTCCTCTTGATATTTACAAAGGTATATAGTTAAAAAGGAGGAGGATTGATTGCTTGGCAAGCTTATCGTAGAAGTAAGTTCCATGCCGCTCTCGAGTGTTTCACAAAAATACATTTTCAGCCGAGTGTTGAGTGATCCCCCGTGAGGTATGTGAACTTGTATATAAATGGAATTTTAAAAGGCATGTTATGCCCTAATAAGTAATTTATCTTATGTAATGTTTTAAATAAATCATGAAGAATATGATTGTAAATAAATAAAAATAAACCTTAATAAAGAATCTTGGAAATCCCGACACTCTATGACAAGCCCACAAAAACGTTCTCTTCTACCCATTCCATTTGGGAGTATAAGCCACATTGTAAAGAGTTTTGCTTGAGGACAAGCAAAGATTCAAGTGTGGGGGTATTTGATGTGTGCAAAATGCAACATATAAATTACATCAAATGTGGCATAAAACTAACCCTTTTTTAGTACTAATGTTGGAAAAAATGTGTTATTGTCTTCCTTTTATATTTTCAGGATTAAATGAGCTCAAATGAACAAAAGAAGCAAAAAGGCAGCTAAATCTAACATAAATACAAGAAAAGGAATAAACGTGGCATGCCCGACCCTTCGACAACATCCTCCCAAGCAAAAACTAGAGAACAGAAGGCTGAACACGCCTCGTACTCAATGAGCACGGGGGCGTGCCCAAGTGTCTGCAGAAAAGACAAAGTTGTAGAAGCTTCTATCACCCACCATGGGGGCGTGTCCAGCGGACACGGGGCCGTGGTCAACTCTAAGATTCGTAGAATCTAGGAAATTCTTGATAGTACATATACGCTTCTGCACACGGGGTAGTGCCCAGCGGACACGGGGGCGTGGTCAACTAATGCAGATAAACTGCATTTAATGAAGAAAGAGAAGATGGGTGGACACGGGGCCGTGCCCAATGGACACGGGGTCGTGTTCAGGCTTCTATACAGGCTATAAATAGGGGTGCTTGGCTCATTTGCAAACCATCCCTTGGCAAACCACCTCTCTCACACTTAACCCACCACCACCACCATCACAACCCACATCCACCACCATCATCCATCATAGAGTGTGTGAGTAGTCTCGGGATCCAAGATTGATCGTAAGAGTTCTAGACAATCAAAGGCCATGTTTACCTAAGTCTCTTACATCACTTGGTGAAGACAAGTGTCTAGTGTAATACTTTTTATTTTTAATGTTTTCGCACTTTTTATTTGGTCATGTATTAGTGACTTTAATAACTAGTTTCTTATGTTGATGGTGAATCTTCCTTATCATTTGTCCGTTGTGTCTTGGCATTTTTTTACTATCTATATAAAATAAAAGATTTTCACCATTCATATCTCCACGGTCTATATGGAGATATGTTGGCTACCCGGTCGGGGGTTAAGGGAATGGTTTGGTAAGAGTCTTGCCTTGTTCAGTGTATAGATCCTGCAAGGACCTGGGTCAACTTAAGTAGGACCTCCTTCAATACCCACTGGTATTGGATGGCGGGGGTCCGAACTCCTTGATCCCCTCATGTGTAAGCTACTATTAAAACTTTAACCCCGGCTATTTAGGATTGTATCCCTGCTGACTCAAACAACTTAGCCGACGGTAACGTCACCTTTAAAAGAGGGGCCTACCACATTACGCATTAATAACTTAATTAATTATCTTTCTATAATCCAACCCTTTAGGATTGTATCCTTGCTGACTCAAACTACTGGGTTGAGGGTAACATCACCTTCAAAAGAGGGGTCTACTACTATAAATAAGATAATCTCTTAAAAAGTGTAAAAGTGCGAAAATAATCAAAGGTTACACTAAACACGAGTCAGATCCAAGTGATTCATCTTGTCTATCTGTTTTTATTTTCAGCATTTTTAGTTTTTATTTCATAGTTTAAAACATTTTTCTAAACTTTTGATTTGATTAGACGTTGAGGATAAACCGGTATTAAAAGCTCTTGTGTCCTTTGACGACCTCGGTATCTTACCAACACTATACTACGCTCACGATGGGTGCACTTGCCCATATGTGTGTTTGGTGTTAGTAAAATATCGTGTTTTATAAATTTAAAACTTGACTAACGTGTAAAAAGGGCTAAAAATATACATAAAAACCTATAACACCACACGCGCATCATAAGACACCCAAAAAAAAAAACACTCAACAAATGGCTACAATTTATGGAATGTGTATAGTGACGGCATCAGATTCCTAATTGATGGAGAAAGGTCTGGTGGCAAGAAAAGCTGCTTCTAGGAGGTTGTCAAGTGTTTTCGGTCGACGATTCCATTCTTGGGTGGTTAGTTTGGCCCTTGTTCATGTAACTCGAATCCTAGCCCGGTATATCCCAATTTAATTTTACACCATTGTGAACCTTACGCCTTTTTTACTCTCTGATCGAGGTTCTCGGCATTGAAAAATCTTCGTAAACTAAATCACACGTGTATATGTTGACATTTAAGAGATATACAGTCAAGAAAATCAAGGCAATGGTGATATATATGCGGATTAGACACAAAAAAAAACACTCAACAAATGGCTATAATTTAAGGAATGTGTTTAGTGATGGCATCAGATTCCTAATTGATGGAGAAAGGTCTGGTGGCAAGAAAAGCTGCTTCTATGAGGTTATCAAGTGTTTTCGCTCGACGATTCCATTCTTGGAATCAGACTAGAAACCGTCAATCAGTGTTAGAACAGGAGTAGAAGAGTAGAAAGTCACTTTAAACATGTTCTTAATTGATTTTAAATGTTTTCGTGCTGAGAGAATCGGACAACACTTCGTTACAGAATTCTCCAGAATGTTTCAAATGAAGAACACTACTTACCTATTTATAGGTTTTCCAGTTCGCACCAAATAACAAGCCCACATCGCACGAACTGGCAACTTCCAGTTCGTGCGACCTGACCTATCACATGTCAGTTCGTGCGAACTGGCCTAAATACATAAACTTTGACATTTTTCAAACTATTACATATACACGACACGACATAGACTGATGACGCAGGCGATAGACATTATGCATCAACAAACTCCCCCTTGGATATTGCCGCAGTCTTCAGTCAGCCTGTCTTCAAAAAACTTTCTTCACAGAGACTTGAAAAATTCTTCCCTTTGCTTTGGCTTTTTTTAATAACGCTTTCCTGAGCTTTTGGGATTGACAACTTACTTTCCGGTTACAAGCTCCCCCTTGCGATAAGCTCGTATTCAGACTCCCCTTTAAACTCGGCTATCGGGATCGAAATCTGGAACTTTCATCTGCAAATCTCAAACATTTATGAGAAAAATCATTTTGAATGTCCAGGAATTATGACCTGGCTCTTTCAACATATGCTAAAATATTTTTACAGTGAAAGCATTTTTAGTTGTCCAGGATTACTTGATTCTCTCCCCCTATCAAAATACTATAAAGATTTGACGATATTAAGAATCCAACAACTAAACCTAGCTCTTTACAATCAGATTTTACCAATTTGAGCATCCAAATCCCTCACAGTCAATCATCCAAGTCCAACTTAATGACCTTGGAGACTTCACAAACTGTTTTTGATTTTTGAATATAATTTTTTTAACTTTTTACCAACACACTCAGTTAACCAAGTCCAAGTTAATGACCCTGGTCAATTGTTTAGCCTGCCAAGTCCAAGTTAATGACCTTGGCTGACCAAATTATGATCTCGCTGACAATTTTGAAAAAAAAATTAAGTTCAAATTAATGAACTTTTAAACATTTTGAGCAATTACCAACACTTTTCTCAAACTTTTCTTATCCAACCCAAATGATCCAACATGTTTAGCACTGTTGGACTTTGATCATCAGATCCCCAACGTCTGTTGTCGAAAATAAGATGAAATGACAAATATTTTTGAATTTTTCAACATTTTAGCCAAACAAACAGAAATCTTTTGGATTTGAAGAAATTAGAAACTGTACAAACATATTTACAGAAATTTTTTTTGTGAGTTTGTTGTAAGAGGATCATATCAGTTTTTGAGACATATCACTAACACCGTTGTTCTTGATTTAACTTTAAGTCTTAAACAAATTCACTTCTGATTGTCAGTATTTTTGTCCACTTAAACTTCTACACAAGTTTCAATTGGTTCAAGATACGAATTAGTGTTTTAAGGACTTAACTTATACGCGTGTACCACCTCAGAATATACTCCCGTATCCAGACTTCTATATTCAGTCTTACAGGTGAGTGCACACTAATGATATCTGTAAGGGTTAAATGCGAGGCCATGAGAGCTCAGGCTAGAACTTCCGTTCAATCAGAGAGATGATGGCTCGACTTTAGGTGGGTCCCCCTTGGGGATCTTCTTTTCAACAGCACATGATTAGCATTTTTCAATGTTTCATCATTTTTTATGCTGAGGGTAAGCTTTATGATTTAAAGCAGTGCAGAGTATTATACTAGGACTAGGCTATTGCTCCCGCAAAATCAGAAGTCCTGGTATAATACCCCAGATATCATCACGTAAAAAGACCTAGTATGTCAGAAATAGAAAGCCTTTCAAACAAGATTTCGGGGTTACCCATATATCCGAGAGATGTTCCCCACGAGATAAGCAAGTATTTTGTTATGTTTATATCTCGAACTCAATCTACTAATCGTGTGAAGCCTACTGGCACATCATTAGTTAGACTCGTTTAAAAATATTTTGACTTTTCATTTCTTTAGCATGTTGTGATAGTCCACTGATGTACTATCATTTCCTCTTTTCACACAAAACTCATTTTTGATTTTTTCAATGTTTTTGTATTTATGAAATTTATCATGTTTTTGTATTTTCTATAAACTTTCTCCCCCTAAAATCAAAAACATTTTTTTTGTGTTTTTGGTTTTATCAAAAGCAATAAAGAAACTGTACAGAAATCATGACAACTAGATGCAGATCACTTCTGATCGCCGTCCGCCTCGGCCACACACTCTACCACCCTCCCAGAAAACAAATTCTTTAACCCGTTCAATTTTAAAAGATAATTAAATCTTGTTTTATCAAAGGGTTTAGTGTAAAAATCAGCTCTCTGATCATCGGTGTGAATAAATCAATTCGAATCAATTTTTTCTCATAGCAATCACGAATAAAATGATGTCGAATCTCAATATGTTTTGTTTTAGAGTGTTGAACCGGATTTTTAGTGATATTAATGGTTGCCTCGTTGTTCACAAAAATTGGTGTGTCTAAGAATTGCAAACCATAGTCCCTCATTTGCTATTGAATCCAGAGAATCTGGGAACAACTGGAAGCTGAAACGTATTCGGCCTCACAAGTCGAGAGAGCGACTGTGGTCTGTTTCTTACACTGCCAAGTGATTAGCCGAGTTCCGAAGAACTGGAAACCAGTAGTGGTGGACTTAGCGTTCAACTTACAACACCCGAAGTCAGAGTCAGAATATCCAGTTAGAGAGAAGACACCGGATCGGGGATACCACAAGCCGGTGCTTGGGCAACCTTTGAGATACCGTAAGATCCTCTTCACTATTATCATGTGTGATGCTCTGGGACTCGACTGGTACCGGGCGCAGAGGCAGGTTGGATACATGATGTCTGGTCGTGATGCTGTTAGATACATTAACGATCCTATGATTAACCGATAAAGCGTTTCATCCACTTTCTCACCACTTTCATCCGGACATATGCCATGATTCATAGCCAGGGGGTTGAAATGGGAGATGATTCGGACATATTGAATTTGTTCAACACATCATTCACATACTTGGTCTGGTGTATGAAGATTCCATCGGGCAGTTGCTCAACTTGAAGCCCGAGAAAGAACTTCATTTCCCCTATTGAACTCATTTCAAACTTCTGCTTCATGACCTTCTCAAACTCTTTACACAACTCATCGTTCATTGATCCGAAAATTATATCATCAACATATATTTGAACGATCAGGAGATGTCCTGCAACCTCTTTAGTGAACAGGGTACTATCGATAGTCCCTCTGGTGAACCCGTTGGTCAGCAGATGCTGGGAAAGCGTCTCGTACCAGGCTCTCGGGGCCTGGTGTAATCCGTATAATGCCTTGTCGAGTAGATACACCTTTTCCTTGTGTACAGGATCGGTAAAACCCGGTGTTGACCGACATACACCTCTTCTTTAATCTTGCCATAGAGGAATGCAGATTTGACATCCAGTTGGTAGACCTTGAACCCCTTCCATGACGCGAACGCCAAGAAGATTCTGATTGCCTCATGTCGAGGAACGGGAGCATATACTTTAGTAAAGTCAATCCCTTATTGCTGACTAAATCCTCGGACTACCAACCGTGCTTTGTTCCTTACTATAACCCCTCTATCATCTCTTTTACATTTGAAGACCCACTTGGTCTTGATCAACTTCTGATCTTCCGGGAGATCAACCAACCTCCACACTCCAAGCTTTTCAAACTGTTGTAACTCTTCTTGCATTGCATTTACCCAACTCTCTTCGGTTAATGCTTCTTTGTACGTTTCCGGCTCTACTTGCGAGATAAAACATTTTAATGAGAAGTCTACTTGTAATGGTGCTACAGATGAGTAAAAACATGGAAGCCCTTTGTTTATTTGTTTGCGGGTTTTCACGCCGCTTTGAAGGTCACCAATGATTTGCTCTGACGGATGGTAAGATAACGTTCTTGGCATGACTGTATCCGGTACGCTCACTTCTGATTGCAAATTTGTTATATTCTGATCACCCGTGTGATCAATAGCATTTGAAGTCGCAATATTTGGTTCCTCGTCATAAATCGGATCGGTTTCCGATTCTGAGTCGTCAGAATGGTCAAATATTGGAGTTGTTTCTTCTGGGGGTACATGTGTAGTTCCACTAGGACCAGCCTCATGATCATTTGAACCCACGGTGGGCGAGGAAACCACCAACGGTCTTGGCACTTGTTTTTGTGAAAAAGACTGTTGTTGTTGGTATAAGAACGTCAGTTCCTCCTCATTCGGCTTTATCGGTAAATGAAATGACTCCTAGAGATTGTCGTAATCAAATAGCAATCTATTTCTGGGAAGTTGATTCGAAGCGGTAAACTGTTGACAGTTAACGTGTTGAACCTGTATGATCTTCCCCAAACTCGGAACAAAAACTCTCTTCAACGGACTAGCATATCCTACAAAAAAACCTTTATTAGCTTTTGCACCAAATTTACCGTCTGGATCAATGTATGTACATG
Organism: Helianthus tuberosus; assembly: GCA_030545235.1. Classification (NCBI taxonomy): domain Eukaryota; kingdom Viridiplantae; phylum Streptophyta; class Magnoliopsida; order Asterales; family Asteraceae; genus Helianthus; species Helianthus tuberosus. The sequence goes on from CM060376.1 coordinate 24,755,827, forward strand.
GTGATCCGAATGGTTCTAAATATTTCAGATTTGGTTTGTAAAGATGAAGCAATTCAAAATAAGTTTTCTTTTACTTCTTCACCGTAAGAACTCGATTGAGCGTGTAATATGCCGTGGCAACCACTTCACTCTAAAAATATACCGGTAATTTCGAATCTGCTAACATGGTACGAGCTGTTTCGATCAACGTACGATTCTTTCTTTCTGCAACACCGTTTTGTTAAGGAGTATACAGTGCGCTGAACTCATGAAGAATGCCCTTATCGTTGCAGAATTCGAGCATACGGTTGTTCTTGAATTCTGTGCCATTGTCGCTTCGAATACGTCTAATCGACAGTTTGTAATCATTCTCCATCTTTTTGAATAGCCTCATCAAAGAATCAAACGTTTCCTCTTTTCTCTCTAGAAACAACACCCAGGAGAATCTTGTAAAGTCGTCAGTAACAACTAAACAATATAGATCTCCACTTATGCTTTTCACATTTACCGGTCCAAAAAGATCCATATGGAGTCTTTCGAGTGGTAATCTGATGGAGTTCAAGAGCTTTTTCGGGTGTGATTTCTTCGTCTGCTTCCCTTTCTTACATTCAATACAGTCATCATTAAGATGGAAGCTTTTCAAATTAACACCTTTTACAAGATCATTATGAACTAAAAAGTTCATCTTTCTCAAGTGAATATGGCCCATTTTACGATGCCACATGATGGATTCTTTTTCCGTCGCCTTCGTCTTACTCACAAAGCATTGTGCCTTTTTATTTGTCGTTGTTGCAACGCTCATGTCTAGTACATAAAGATCGTTTTCACGAGGAGCGCGCATCAACACCATTTCTTCGGGTATCTTAAACCCTGGTTTAAAAATCAGACATTCATCTTTTGTAAAATGAATAGTAAATGACTTATCACAAATCTGGGAGATGCTCAATAGATTGTTTTCTAACTCAGCAATGTAGTTCACTTTATCGAATGTTACGACCCCGTTAGTAAGTATTCCTTCTCCAATAATTCTTCCACCTTGAGTTCCAGCAAACCCGACATAACCTCCATTGATTGTCTTGACGTCGTATAGCAGTTTTAACATCCCTGTCATGTGTCGTGAGGTGCCGCTATCCATAATCCATTTAGAAATGATAGACCTTGGAAGCCCCTACACACATAAAAAAACATTTACTTAAACAAAGATACCCAAGATTTTCCAACATTTGGTACACTACCAAAGACAATATCATGAGCTACTTTGTCAACTTTTGGAATGTTAAAAACAACATTTGGAACATCAGATTCTGGTTTTGATTTTAGAGCTCCTTCCTTAATAGGTGGGAATTCTTCAATCAACTTATCTAACTCAAACTCAATTTTCTCATCAGTGGTTGCAAAGATTTTCGGTTCAGATTTTAAAACTTCTTCCATTTTCTTTTCCTCAAAAGAATGTTTAAGTTTCTCCACCCATCATTGACTTTGGGAAGTCTTTGTTTTAGAATAAAACTTTGAAGTCTTTTGTGATTTTGAAGATTCACCAATTTCAAAAGTTGATTTTGGTTTGTCCTCTGACTTCAATGATTCACCGCGTTTAAGAATACGCACGGGGGATACCATAGGTGATTTTCCCTTAACATCATTTGAAATTTTTGATTTTGGTTTATGGAAAACTGGTTTTATTATCTTTTTGACACATTGTTTGGCCATGTGACCAATTTCATTGCATCGATAGCAGATTCTTTTGTCATATTCAACAAAAGTGGATCTGTTGGCCTCGTCTCTTATCTTTTTGGCCGTAATAAAATCGTCAACTGCTTGCTTACTAAAGATATAATCCTTTTCGACTTCTGTGTTATTACCAGCCACAAACACTTCACTTAATTTTTCTTTTGGCTTAACTTCTTTCTTAGCCATTTTCTTCTCAAAACCAACACCTTTCTTTTTGTAATTATTACCATGTCTCTTGTTATTACCATTATTACCCACCCATTCATTTTTCTTTCCCGGGTTGTTTGTCGGTTGTTTAACAAAAGATTTTTTTGGTTTTGATAGAAACAAATTGTTGTTAACTTCTGAGATATCAATTTCCACGAGTTTAAAAACTTTTTCAACCTTTTCCAGATTCGTATTCTGAATCGGGTACTCAAAATCAGTATACAGTTTGTCAGTTCTGGTCATCGTGTAAACCATAATGATCGAATCGTCATCCAAAACTTTATCTGACTTTGGGATAAACTTATCAAGAAAGTTTCCGTCATCTTCAGAATCTGAACTGGAATTCTCAAAATGAGTTTTAACCGTTCCGAAATCAGTGTTATCACTCTCTTCATCCAACACTTGGTCTACAACTGTTTTGACCAGTTGTGACTCGTTGTCAGTGTCAGATGGAGAGAATGTAACATCTATGTTTTCAGGTAACTCATTCTCTTATGTTCTCAGTTTGAGATTCAATGCCTCCTCCACCCCGTCTGGATATTTCTGAGTATAATGATTCCACATTGGGGGTGGAACATTTTTGAAAGCTGGTTTAACTTGAGTTTGTTGAGGAACGATCTGATCAATCACATATGAAGATGAAAGATAACTGATCAACTTTTTGTTGACTCTTTCTGTCTCAATGCGCATCAGTTCAAGTTCCTTCTTTAGAGATGCGATTATGTCCAGATGGATGTTAATCGACATTTGCTTATCCATGACCATAGCTTTGAGCAAATTAGCAATTTTATCATTTTCTTTACTCTCAGTGTGAATCATTTTAATTGATCGTGACAGAGTGTCATAAGCTTCTTTAACATCATTAAAATTAAATTTTAATTTGTCGTTAAGCTTTTTCAAATCTTGAAACTGTTTGTCTTTTTCAAGACAATCCATGCATGGTTTCAAACAGTTTTCGCATGGCTTTTCAAGAATTGGATCAATCTTTTCAAAAACATTTTCTTGTTTATCATTTTTACTTTCTGATTTACCAAACTCTCCGGACTCAGACTCAGATTTCTCTTTGGATTCGGACTTCACATTTTCTGATTTGTCATCGGACTCGGAGTTCTCTCCTGACTCATACGTATCACAAGTCTCGATAATTGACTCCTTTTCAACAGAAACTGATTCTTGAGTTGCATCTTTGGTCTCATTGTTATCAGAAGGTGTTTTAGTTTGTTCTACCTCTTGCAGCTTGACCATAAGAGTTTTGTCTGCTATTTCTTTCAAAGTCTCTTCATTCATTTCCTTTAAGACATCAATGATCTATTGAACCGGAGTTTGTTCAACTTCGTACTGTGGGCAAAAACCCGTAGTCGGTTCACTAAAGAAACCTGCAAAAGAATCAAACACATTAGCTGGCATTATCGATTTAAATGCATTAGTAATAACCTCCTGTTCAGACTGATAATAGTAGACCGCTGCTGCTGCCTCTTCTAGATCTGCAAAACTTTCTTCATTCATCACTTCACTGACTTCTTCAACATCAGGAACACATTCCTCGATTTCCGGTTCCTGCTCTTCAATAATTTCAGCCATCATTGCAAGACCACCTCCTGGAACGTACTTATCCCAACTGAAGCCTTCTAGAATCTTTTCGTCATCTTGATTCACCAAAAGAGCTTTTTCTGTTTGTTTGGATTGACTGTTCTCGATTTGAGGTCGTGGATTGAATGGTTGTTGACTGTTTTTATGATAAATGACATGTCGGTAATAATCATTGGTGAATGGATTCTGGTGGTTATTAACTTCTCTGTTCGGACATTCGTGTTTGAAGTGCCCCTTCTCTTTACACTTGAAGCAAGTCACCTTCGATTTGTCGAATCCAAGTTTAGGATCAGGACCTGCGAGACTACTTCTTCCGGTAATTTCCATGAACCTCTGAGCTCTTCTCACAATGCTCGCCATACCCCATTTTATGTCGATAAGTTCTAGTTCCTCGGGATCAATTTGATCGTAATCTTCTTTAGTCATGTCTGGGTTACCAATTCGTCCAGCTACTAGACTCTCGTAAGACTCAAGTACAGAAGCTAGAAATGATATATGCTGCTTTGCTGCTGTCTCGGTAAAATCTTAACCGTTTTTTATATTAACAACGATATAGCACAATATCCCATGACTACAACTCCAATTGTTCGAACCTGAAGAACTTTGAGAAGAAACCTGTTCTTGAACATTCTGAACTTTAGGATTCGGTTCGTAATTTGAAAATGGTGAAAAGTTATTGTTAGGCATGTTTTGAGGTACTCCCGATGAAGAATCTGCACTGAATGCCGTTTGAATCTTTGGACTCGGAGCAGATGTGGCGGATGAGTTTCCTTTGTAATAAAGCTGAACATCTTGTTTTACGTTTGCAAATTTCATTTTCCTCATCTTCCAAAGTTCAAGCTCATGTGCTTCAATTCTCTCGATAAACGTACTCAAATTGAAACCCACGTATTCCAAATTGTTCTTCAAAACCAATAAGAACGTACCCCACTCTTCTTGTGGTAGTGCGTCAGCCAACTTATCAACCCACTCTTCGTCTGATTTGTCTATATTCAAACGTTTCATCTCCACTACCAAGTGACAGTACCTCTCAATCAACTCTTTAGTTGATTCCCCACTGATAGCAGTAAATATGTCGAATTCTTTTTTCAGAATGTCTTCCTTAATCAACTCTTTGCTTTTGATTATTGCAGCACTCCCAAGAAATTTGATTTTAAGAGAGTTCCAAATAGATTGCGCATCACCCTGATGCTGTAATAGTACCAAAATGTCTTCCTTAATTGCCTGTTGCAATATACTGACCATCTTCTTCTCGGCTTTAAAGTTGTCTTTTTCAGTTGAAGTTAACGTGTTAAGTGTTTTCGAAAGACCAGCATCATTCGTAGGAACTACATTTTTCGTTTCAACTTTCAGCCAGCATTCGAGGTGATTCGCCTGAACCCACGTGCGAAATCTATCCTGCCACCCCGAATAATCTTCAATGTTGAGCAGTTTCGGTGGTTTTTGCATGGTTCCTAGCTCGTTCTCCATATTCACATTTTGGGCTATACTTGCTGGAGTTTGAACAGCCATACCTCCTCCGAAAAACGCATTGTAAAACTCTTGATTATCCATTTTATACTTTGAAAAATGTTTCGAAAAATTTTAAGTTTTGAAAAATTACCTTTTCAAGCGACCTGGACTTTCAAACGATCTGGACTTTTCAAACGACCTGGACTTTTCAAACGACCTGGACTGTTTTAAACGACCTGGACTGCCAATCCGTGCGAAGTAACAAAAACTTATTAAAAGAAATTTCAGTTCGTGCGATCTGATGAATTCACACGATCTGGACAACACCTTCACACGATCTGATCAGTTCGTGCGGTCTGGTTTACACTGTTTTGAAATTTTCAAACGATTTGGTCCATCTCGTGCGAGCTGGACAAGTTTTTCAAATGGTTTGAGCAAATTTCAAACGATCTGATCAATTTCACACGAATTGAGCATCATTTTCACACGATTTGGACAGGTTCACTTCGTTTGAAGACTTAGTTTCAAGTTTTTAACATTTTTGAATCAGTTTTAGTTTGATTTATGGTCTGCAACTTTGTACGATTGTTCAAAATGATGTTTTACACATAATATCCAAAATTCAGTCCATTTTGTCCGTAAATTCGTCTGAAAATCCAAGAAAGAGTAGAAGTATATGATTCTAAACCGTTCAAAACACTGATATCAACAGATTTGACTCATCCTGAGCTCTGATACCACTTGTAGGATCGATGAATCGTCCAAAATGAGTCAATCCGAGTCAGATCTAGTTTCTAGAAAGGCGGAATCAGACTAGAAACCGTCAATCAGTGTTATAACAGGAGTAGAAGAGTAGAAAGTCACTTTAAACATGTTCTTCATTGATTTTAAACGTTTTCATACAGAGCGAATCGGACAGCACTTCGTTATAGAATTCTCCAGAATGTTTCAAATGAAGAACACTACTAACCTATTTATAGGTTTTCCAGTTCACACCAAATAACAATCCCACATCGCACGAACTGGCAACTTCCAGTTCGTGCGACCTGACCTATCACATGTCAGTTTGTAGGAACTGGCCTAAATACATAAACTTTGACATTTTTAAACTACTACATATACATGACACGACATAGACTGATGACACATGAGATAGACATTATTCATCAACAAAAATCAAGGGCAATGGTGATATATATGCGGATTAGACACAAAAAAAAAACACTCAACAAATGGCTACAATTTAAGGAATGTGTTTAGTGACGGCAACAGATTCCTAATTGATGGAGAAATGTCTGGTGGCTAGAAAAAGCTGTTCTAGGAGGTTGTCAAGTGTTTTCTCTCGACGATTCCATTCTTGGGTGGTTGGTTTGGCCCTTATTCCTGTAACTCGAATCCTAGCCCGGTATATCCCATTTTAATTTTACACCATTGTAAACCTTATGCCTTTTTTACTCTCTGATCGAGGTTCTCGGCATTAAAACTCTTCGTAAATCACACGTGTATATGTTGACATTTAAGAGATATACAGTCAAGAAAATCAAGGGCAATGGTGATATATATGCGGATTAGACACAAAAAAACACTCAACAAATGGCTACAATTTAAGGAATGTGTTTAGTGACGGTATCAGATTCCTAATTAATGGAGAAAGGTCTAGTGGCAAGAAAAGCTGCTTCTAGGAGGTTGTCAAGTGTTTTCGCTCGACGATTCCATTCTTGGGTGGTTGGTTTGGCCCTTGTTCCTGTAACTCGAATCCTAGCCCGGTATATCCCATTTTAATTTTACACCATTGTGAACCTTACGCCTTTTTTACTCTCTGATCGAGGTTCTCGGCATTGAAAAATCTTCGTAAACTAAATCACACGGGTATATATTGACATTTAAGAGATATACAATCAAGAAAATCAAGGGCAATGGTGATATATATGTCACACCCCCAAAATCCACACGCGGAGTATCACCGCTTAGAGTCGTGACATGACCAGGATCAAGCCACCAATCATATTGAACATAACAAGTAATAAGTAAAATTCAACCACACAATATGAAAGGTGTTTCAAATCAAAAACGTAGTTAAGTGTTTAGCGGACGCATAATTGTAAAACCCAATGTAAGTATTAAGTACGAAATAAAGTAATGTTTTTAGCATGGCACACACTGCCATGTCCCACAACGACCGCGCCTCCCTGTGCAAGCTCTTTCAGTACCTAACGACCTGCAAGGCATGTAACAACGAGTCAACAAAAAAGTTAAGCGAGTTCACAGTTGGTTGTTTAGTTATAGCATTCGTTTTGTAAATCATATGTTCGTTTTGTAAACCATGTAACGTATTAATCCGTATCGCGGTCTCCCAGACATGTTTGCGAAGATTAGAGGGGGCTTCCCATGTGTTACTAGACCGTGCGTATCGACTACTACGAAAATGTAAGAGGTGCCCTAAGTCAATGTCTATCAGCATTGACCCTTTAACCATAGTCCATTAGTACACGCCCGTTCGAATGACACGGTGTGAGGTTTGTTAAACCTAATAGCGCTATTAACTAATGACCCGCTCGCCATAGGCCTCGGCGATTAAGTCGATATAAATGAGGGACTTCATGATAGAGGTTTGGTCCAGTGTGAAATCTTGGCATCCTACCCACGGAGGATGGTTGTAGTTACCGTTTAAATCATTAACCCATTCCCAACCCTTGGGAATCCCATGCCTTGGAAAGAGTGTGAACTCACCTTGGTTTGCTCGGCAGATACACGAAAAGGTTACTTGAGCTTTATGTGGTCAACCACGTCCTAACATGGTTCCCATACAAGTCAGGTCTAGGTTCAATTAGTGCACATATGTTTACACGTAAGTTAACAGATTACGAGTACGTATTGATCATGGCAACACATTAACAGTCAAGTACATAACATACTCATACTTGTACGATTCACCCATTGAAGCCCAAAGATACCCGGCCCAATAAAACATAAGCAGTCCAGCATGTAAACGGCCCAACAAATAAACATGAGTCTTGTGTGGTCCGGATGGTCTTGTGCGACTGACCTGTCCTTGTGCGATCCAGACAACTTGTGTGGTCCAATTAAGTTGTGCGACGGGGTTAGGCCATTCGGCCCAACAACATATATTAAGTCCAAACAGTGTGTGTAGCCCAAGCCTTGTGCGATCGGCACCATCTTGTGCGATCCACAAGGTCTTGTGCGATCATGCAACCCTAAGTTGAACGTAGAGCATTAACCGTTGTACCCTATCTTGTACGATTGTCTTGTGCGATCAGATCAGATTCTATGTGATCTGATCTTGTGCGACCGATTAACTAATTCCCTTAATTCATGCAGTAGTTACAATCATTCAAATAGTTTCCAAAATTCAATTCAATCAATCAATGCTAACAATTTCCAACCCAGCCATAATCGATCAAACAAAGGTTTTATCATCAAATCCCTATGAACCCTAATGAATAACATATGAACAATAATCATAACCCTTAAACTTATTAACATGATTCATGTTCTCGATTTTTAGCATTCATACCAACATAACAATACATCATCATCCGAATAAAAACACATCACAGCCGGTTATCATGCATTCAATCGGTTCTAAGCTCAATATCATGAAATCCGATCCACATAAACATCATCACATAAACATCATCGTTCATCATACATGTAACCCTAACCATTATATCAAATCATGGAATCATAACCTCATTTACAAACACATATCATGAAACACTAGCCGATTAAAGATGGATGAGGGTGATCCGAATCAAAAACTTCGATAGAGAGGGGTGTGTTTGCCGTCGGCTTCGAGAGGAGAGAAAGAGAGTAGGGTTTTGTGTGTGTATAATGTTTTGCAAAGTTATGAGAAACACTCTCCTACCATATGTGATTGTATGCGCATAAAAGGAGTGGGCCAAACCCATCATGGGCAGCCCTTGGTTCGGATACAAAGAGTGTAGCCCGAATGGGCTTGTGCGATCGGGTTGTGTTGTGCGATCGGTTCGTTAATATACAATACAATTCGTTACACATTATCACATAACATAACAACATAACATTCAATTAATCAACAAGGTTCACATAATTACCTAATGGTTACATCAAAGTACAAAGAGAGGTTTGAAATACGAGTTGTCACATTATCCCCAAGTTGAAAAAAATTTCGTCCCAAAATTTAGCACGTACTCACTGAGGAAGCTAGTTAAGTTTCATGGTTTTCCTGGGGTGTCACATCCTTCCCCCGTTGGTTTGGAATTTCGTCCCGAAATTCCGCGGTAGCTTCAGCCTCAGTAGTGGTTGTACTGTTCTCGAATAATTGGGGATACTTTTGTTTCATTTGGTCTTCGCGTTCCCAGGTGAACTCTGGGCCACGACGGGAGTTCCAACGAACTCGAACAAGAGGTATTCTGGTGTGCTTGAGGACCTTAACGTCTCGGTCTGTGATTTCAACTGGTTCCTCGACGAATCGCAACTGATCGTCGATAGTGAGCTCCTTCAAAGGAACTATGAGGGTCTCATCTGACAGGCACTTCTTCAGATTTGACACGTGAAAAACGTCATGAACTCCACTGAGTTCTGTGGGTAGGTTCAGTTTGTAGGCCACTTTGCCTATCTTGTCAATGATTTCGAACGGTCCGACATATCGCGGATTGAGTTTGCCTCGTTTGCCAAAACGAACGACACCTTTCCAGGGTGAGACTTTGAGTAGCACTCGATCCCCAACCTGGAACTCGAGTGGTTTCCTGCGCTTATCAGCGTAACTTTTCTGACGGTCACGAGTTGCCGCCATTCGTTGTTGTATCTGAGCAATTCTTTCCGTTGCGTCTACTACCAGTTTTGGACCCGTGATCTGACTATCACCCACCTCTGCCCAACAAAGAGGTGATCGGCACTTATGCCCGTATAGTGCCTCAAATGGAGCGGCTTGAATGCTGGTGTGGTAACTGTTGTTATACGAAAACTCCACTAACGGGAGATGTTTTTCCCAGCCATTGCCGAAATTGATTACACAAGCACGAAACATGTCTTTTAGAGTTTGGATGGTGCGTTCAGACTGCCCATCCGTCTGTGGATGATAAGCTGTGCTGATGTCTAAACGTGAGCCAAAGGACTTGTGCATTGCTTGCCATAGTTCAGAAGTAAAATGTGCATCACGATCAGATATGATGGAGGTTGGCACTCCGTGCCTTGATACTACTTCCTTTAAGTAAACATCTGCTAAAGTAGAGAACTTGTCTGTTTCTTTGATAGCCAAGAAGTGTGCAGACTTTGTCAACCGATCCACTATCACCCAAATAGTGTCATTTCTGAGTTGGGACCGAGGCAGGCCAGTAACAAAATCCATGGAAATTTGCTCCCATTTCCATTGTGGTATCTCTGGTTGTTGGAGTAGGCCCGATGGTTTCTGATATTCAGTCTTGACTCTCGCACAAGTCAAACATTTGCTTACGTAAGTTGCTATGTGAGCTTTCATGCTAGGCCACCAATACGTAGTTCTGAGATCGTGGTACATCTTATCTGAACCAGGATGTACCGAGTAACGAGACTTATGTGCTTCATCCATTACAAGCTCGCGTAAGTTTCCATAGTGTGGGACCCAGATGCGTCCTGTTACGTAATAGGCACCATCTTCCTTTTGTTCTAACCGCTGCCTTGAGCCGCGTAAGGCTTCAGTCCTGACGTTTTCTGGTTTCAATGCTTCTGCCTGAGCATCTCGTATCTGTGAAGGAAGACTAGATTGGATAGTGAGTTGTAAAGCACGTACACGTTTAGGTGTAGTATCCTTTCGACTGAGGGCATCGGCCACCACATTGGCTTTGCTCGGATGGTACTGGATGGCACATTCGTAATCATTCAATAGCTCGACCCATCGACGTTGTCGCATGTTCAACTCCTTCTGTTTGAAGATATTCTCGAGACTCCTGTGATCGGTGTAAATGGTGCACTTGGTACCGTACAGGTAATGTCTCCATATCTTAAGTGCGAAAACAACAGCTCCCAGCTCCAAATCGTGTGTAGTACAATTCCTTTCGTGAATCTTAAGTTGGCGTGATGCGTAAGCAATGACCTTATCCCGTTGAATCAATACACTGCCAAGACCCTGGATTGACGCGTCGCAATAAACCACAAAATCGTCTGTGCCCTCTGGCAATGAAAGAATAGGTGCGCTACAAAGTCTATCCTTTAAGTGTTGAAACGCCGTTTCCTGTGTATTAACCCAACGATAGCTAACGCCTTTCTGTGTTAGTGAGGTGAGGGGCTGTGCAATCTTGGAGAAGTCTTTGATGAACCTTTTATAGTAGCCCGCCAAGCCCAAGAATTGGCGGATTTCTGTTGGGGTACGGGGTGCAGGCCAGTTCTTAATCGAGTCTACCTTGGATGGATCAACGTGTATCCCATCCTTGTTTACCACGTGGCCTAGAAAGTGGACTTCACGAAGCCAAAAGTCGCATTTCAAAAACTTAGCATAAAGCTGTTCTGTTCGAAGGAGTTCCAAAATAAGTCGTAGATGTTGCTCGTGCTCTTCCTGACTCTTAGAATAGATCAGGATGTCGTCAATGAAGACAATAATAAACTTGTCCAGGTAAGGCTTGCACACTCTATTCATAAGGTCCATGAAGACCGCAGGTGCGTTTGTCAGCCCAAAAGGCATAACCAGGAACTCGTAATGTCCATAACGAGTCCTGAACGCTGTCTTAGACATGTCCTCGTCTCGGACTCTCAGTTGATGGTAGCCTGACCTTAAGTCAATCTTCGAATAGTAGCTCGACCCTTGCAACTAATCGAACAAGTCATCAATACGTGGAAGAGGATGGCGATTCTTTACGGTCACCTTGTTTAGTTCACGGTAATCTATGCACATACGGAAGGTACCGTCCTTCTTCTTTACAAACATTACTGGAGCTCCACAAGGCGAAGAGCTAGGACGAATGAAACCCTTATTCAAGAGTTCTTGCAATTGCTTGGACAGTTCTTCTAGTTCGGTTGGAGCTAAGCGATAAGGTGCTCGAGCTATTGGTGCTGCTCCAGGAGCTAGCTCGATCTGAAATTCGACCGGGCGATGGGGTGGTAGACCAGGTAAATCCTCAGGAAACACTTGAGGAAAGTTGCGTACAACTGGAATATCCTCTATCTTCTTCTCTTTCGTTGATGCGTCAGTAACAAGTGCTAAAATAGCAGTGTGGCCCTTTCGCAAACACTTCTGGGCCTTGAGGAAGGAAATGATGCCCACAACAGCACCACTCTTATCGCCTTGAATCATGAGAGGTTCTTCACCAGAACGAGGAATGCGGACAATCTTCTCCTTGCAAAGGATCTCTGCTCGATGTTGCGATAACCAATCCATACCAACAATGATGTCGAAACTACCCAGAACTATAGGAATGAGATCGATAGAGAAAGTCTGACCAGCGAGGATAAGATTACAACCCTGAACTATGTGTGTGGCCTCTAGACTTTTACCATTTTCTAATTCTACGACATGCTTGGTGTTCAAATGTGTTGGTGTGCGTTTAAGAATTTGACTAACTTTTTGAGACACATAACTGGTATCGGCACCCGAATCAAATAAAACAGTAACATAAAAGTCGTCGAGAAGAAACTTACCCATCACCACGTTAGGATCATTTCTTGCATCACCCTGACCCAGCACGAACACTCGACCCCTGGCACCATTGTTTCCATCATTGTTTCCCCCGTTGTTGTTCCCATTGCCCTGATTATTGTTGTTGTTGTTGTTGTTTGGATTTTGATTTAACTGGGGGCAGTCCCGCTTGAAGTGGCCTTCAGCACCACAATGAAAGCATCCTCTGTTGCCCCGCTGTTGCTGCTGCTGGTTCTGTGGAGCTGGTGGTTGTTGTTGATGGTTCTGATTCGCAGGTCGTGAGCTCCTACAATCCTTAGCTTCATGACCCATCTTGAGACACCTCTGACAACGTCCCTTGTTGCACTGACCACTGTGGTGTCTGTTGCATTTGTTGCACTTTGGGTGATTTCCTCGATATCCACCCTGCCCCTGAATACCAGAAGTTTGCTGACCAGGACTCTGGTAGTCATCCGTCTTTCGCTGCTGTGCCTGGGACTGAACCGTAGTCGAACCCTTGCTGGAGGTTCCATCCCATTTTCGTTTGTTGTCACTGGGAGTAGCAGAAGTAGTAGTAGTGGTAGTAGCACCGATATTCTTAGGCAGCTTGTTCTGTTCCACTGCCTGGTCTGTGAGACGATGAGCAGGACGAGTAACATCCTGGATAGTAGCAAGGTTGGCAGATGTCACATGGCTTTGAATCTCCGGTACTAAGACTTTGAGATACAGATCGATACGCTTGATGGGAGGATCCACCATAGTTGGACATAACACTGCCAGTTCATTGGATCGTTTCGTATACGCTTCTATCTCTGACCCCGTCATCTTCAGGTTAAAGAACTCCACTTCCAGCTTGTGGATGTCATCACGACTACAGTATTCACGTTTGATCAGTTCCTTAAAATCATTCCATGGGGTGGCATTAGCAGCCGCCAGCCCCAACATCTGAACTTGCGCGTTCCACCAAGTTAGCGCAGTGCCTTCGAGAGTACCAGTGGCATACTTCACCCTACGAGCCTCAGGGCATTCACACATTTCGAAGACCGATTAAAGCTTCTCGAACCAGTGGAGGAGTCCAACGGCTCCTTCAGTGCCACTGAAGGTATTAGGACGACAGTCCATGAACGTCTTGAACGTGCACACAGGTGGCTGAGCATTCTGACCTCCTGCCTGGGCAGCTGCGAGTGCTGCAGTAACTTGTTCAGTGATCAAAGCTGCCAACTGGGCTTGAGTTAGGTTAACGCGTCCACTCATGATCTTCATATCAAAGGGAAAACATGAGTGAGAGAGGTTCGCGAAAGTGCGATGACAGAAGAGAGTAAGCACACATGTGTTTTCAATTAACAGTTGCTAAGTTTATCTAAGCATACCATGAGCAAAGTTCTATGTAACTAACAAGTAGGCAATAAAACATAAACCATATCACCTAGAATGTCGAGTCTTGCACGTGGAGCGAAGCGTCATTGTGGATCGTTGAGCACTGTTCAGGTTATAGTCTGGTTTTAACAAAAACTTTTTCCCTTAATAAAAGCAAGTTCACTATAACCAATGGCTCTGATACCAACCTGTCACACCCCCAAAATCCACACGCGGAGTATCACCGCTTGGAGTCGTGACATGACCAGGATCAAGCCACCAATCATATTGAACATAACAAGTAATAAGTAAAATTCAACCACACAATATGAAAGGTGTTTCAAATAAAAAACGTAGTTAAGTGTTTAGCGGAAGCATAATTGTAAAACCCAATATAAGTATTAAGTATGAAATAAAGTAATGTTTTTAGCATGGCACACACTGCCATGTCCCACAACGACCGCGCCTCCCTGTGCAAGCTCCTTCAGTACCTAACGACTTGCAAGGCATGTAACAACGAGTCAACAACAAAGTTGAGCGAGTTCACAGTTGGTTGTTTAGTTATAGCATTCGTTTCGTAAATCATATGTTCGTTTTGTAAACCATGTAACGTATTAATCCGTATCGCGGTCACCCAGACATGTTTGCGAAGATTAGAGGGGCTTCCCATGTGTTACTAGACCGTGCGTATCGACTACTACGAAAATGTAAGAGGTGCCCTAAGTCAATGTCTATCAGCTTTGACCCTTTACCCATAGTCCATTAGTACACGCCCGTTCGAACGACACGGTGTGAGGTTTGTTAAACCTAATAGCGCTATTAACTAATGACCCGTTCGCCATAGGCCTCAGCGATTAAGTCGATATAAATGAGGGACTTCATGATAGAGGTTTGGTCCAGTGTGAAATCGTGGCATCCTACCCACGGAGGATGGTTGTAGTTACCGTTTAAATCATTAACCCATTCCCAACCCTTGGGAATCCCATGCCTTGGAAAGAATGTGAACTCACCTTGGTTTGCTCGGCAGATACACGAAAAGGTTACTTGAGCTTTATGTGGTCAACCACGTCCTAACATGGTTCCCATACAAGTCAGGTCTAGGTTCAATTAGTGCACATATGTTTACACGTAATTTAACAGATTACGAATACGTATTGATCATGGCAACACATTAACAGTCAAGTACATAACATACTCATACTTGTACGATTCAAAAGATTGGGCTCGCACAAGTCTAATAGTCTTATGCAATTCACCCATTGAAGCCCAAAGATACCCGACTCAATAAAACATAAGCAGTCCAGCATGTAAACGGCCCAACAAATAAACATGAGTCTTGTGCGGTCCGGATGGTCTTGTGCGACGGACCAGTCCTTGTGCGATCCGGAGAACTTGTGTGGTCCAATTAAGTTGTGCGACGGGGTTGGGTCATTCGGCCCAACAACATATATTAAGTCCAAACAGTGTGTGTAGCCCAAGCCTTGTGCGATCGGCACCATCTTGTGCGATCCACAAGGTCTTGTGCGATCATGCAACCCTAAGTTGAACGTAGAGCATTAACTGTTGTACCCTATCTTGTGCGATTATCTTGTGCGATCAGATCAGATTCTATGTGATCTGGTCTTGTGCGACCGATTAAATAATTCCCTTAATTCATGCAGTAGTTACAATCATTCAAATAGTTTCCAAAATTCCATTCAATCAATCAATGCTAACAATTTCCAACCCAACCATAATCGATCAAACAAAGGTTTTATCATCAAATCTCTATGAACCCTAACGAATAACATATGAACAATAATCATAACCCTTAAACTTATTAACATGATTCATGTTCTCGATTATTAGCATTCATACCAACATAACAATACATCATCATCCGAATAAAAACACATCACAGCCGGTTATCATGCATTCAATCGGTTCTTAGCTCAATATCATGAAATCCGATCCACATAAACATCATCGTTCATCATACATGTAACCCTAACCATTATATCAAATCATGGAATCATAACCTCATTTACAAACACATATCATGAAACACTAACCGATTAAAGATGGATGAGGGTGATCCGAATCAAAAACTTCGATAGAGAGGGGTGTGTTTTCCGTCGGCTTTGAGAGGAGAGAAAGAGAGTAGGGTTTTGTGTGTGTATAATGTTTTGCAAAGTTATGAGAAACACTCTCCTACCCTATGTGATTGTATGCGCATAAAAGGAGTGGGCCAAACCCATCATGGGCTGCCCTTGGTTCGGATACAATGAGTGTAGCCCGAATGGGCTTGTGCGATCGGGTTGTGTTGTGCGATCGGCTCGTTAATAAACAATACAATTCGTTACACATTATCACATAACATAACAACATAACATTCAATTAATGAACAAGGTTCACATAATTACCTAATGGTTACATCAAAGTACAAAGAGAGGTTTGAAATACGAGTTGTCACATTATCCCCAAGTTGAAAGAAATTTTGTCCCGAAATTTAGCACGTACTCACTAAGGAAGCTAGTTAAGTTGCATGGTTTTCCTGGGGTGTCACAATATATGCGGATTAGACACAAAAAAAACACTCAACAAATGGCTAGAATTTAAGGAATGTGTTTAGTGACGGCATCAGATTCCTAGTTGATGGAGAAAGGTCTGGTGGCAAGAAAAGCTGCTTCTAGGAGGTTGTCAAGTGTTTTAGCTCGACGATTCCACTCTTGGGTGGTTGGTTTGGCCCTTGTTCCTGTAACTCGAATCCTAGCCCGGTATATCCCATTTTAATTTTACACCATTGTGAACCTTACGCCTTTTTTACACTCTTATCGAGGTTCTCGGCATTGAAAAATATTTGTAAACTAAATCACACGTGTATATGTTGACACTTAAGAGATATACAGTCAAGAAAATCAAGGGCAATGGTGATATATATGCGAATTAAACACAAAAAAAAACTCAACAAATGACTACAATTTAAGGAATGTGTTTAGTGACGGCATCAGATTCCTAATTGATGGTGAAAGGTCTGGTGGTAAGAAAAGCTGCTTCTAGGAGGTTGTCAAGTGTTTTCGCTCGACGATTCCATTCTTGGGTGGTTGGTTTGGCCCTTGTTCCGGTAACTCGAATCCTAGCCCGGTATATCCCAATTTAATTTTACACCATTGTGAACCTTACGCCTTTTTTACTCTCTTATCGAGGTTCTCGGCATTGAAAATCTTCGTAAACTAAATCACACGTGTATATGTTGACCTTTAAGAGATATACAGTCAAGAAAATCAAGGGCAATGGTGATATATATGCCGATTAGATGATGTGTGCAAAATGCAACATATAAATTACATCAAATGTGTCATAAAACTAACCCTTTTTTAGTACTTATATTGGAAAAAGTGTGTTTTTGTCTTCCTTTTGTATTTTCAGGATTAAATGAGCTCAAATGAACAAAAGAAGCAAAAAGGCAGCTAAATCTAACATAAATACAAGAAAAGGAATAAACATGGCATGCCCAACCCCTCGACAACATCCTACCAATCAAAAAAAGAGAACAGAAGGCTGAACACACCCCGTGCTCAATGAGCACGGGGGCGTGCCCAAGTGTCTGCAGAAAAGACAAAGTTGTAGAAGCTTCTATCACCCACCACGGAGGCGTGTCCAGCGGACACGGGGCCGTGGTCAACTCTAAGATTCGCAGAATCTAAGAAAATCTTGATAGTACAGATACGCTTCTGCATACGGGGTCGTGCCCAGCGGACACGGGGGCGTGGTCAACTAATGCAGACAAACTGCATTTAATGAAGAAAGAGAAGATGGGTGGACAAGGGGCCGTGCCCAATGGACACGGGGCCATGTCCGGGCTTCTGTACAGGCTATAAATATGGGTGCTTGGCTCATTTGCAAACCATCCCTTGGCAAACCACCTCTCTCACACTTCACCCACCCACCACCACCATCACAACCCACATCCACCACCATCATCCATCATAGAGTGTGTGAGTAGTCTCGGGATCCAAGATTGATCGTAAGAGTTCTTGACAATCAAAGGCCATGTTTGCCTAAGTCTCTTACATTACTTGGTGAAGACATGTGTCTAGTGTAATACTTTTTATTTTTAATCTTTTCGCACTTTTTATTTGTTTATGTATTAATGACTTTAATAACTAGATTCTTATGTTGAAGGTGAATCTTCCTTATCATTTTTCCGTGGTGTCTTGGCATTATTTTACTGTCTATATAAAATAAAATATTTTCACCATTCATATCTCCACGTTCTATATGGAGATATGTTGGCTACCTGGTCGGGGGTAAAAGGGAATGGTTTGGTAAGAGTCTTGCCTTGTTCAGTGTATAGATCCTGCAAGGACCTGGGTCAACTTTAGTAGGACCTCCTTCAATACCCACTGGTATTGGATGGCGGGGGTCCGAACTCCTTGATCCCCTCATATGTAAGCTACTATTAAAACTTTAACCCGGCTATTTAGGATTGTGTCCCTGCTGACTCAAACTACTTAGCCGAGGGTAACGTCACCTTCAAAAGAGGGGCTTACCACATTACCCATTAATAACTTAATTAATTATCTTTCAATAATCCAACCCTTTAGGATTGTATCCTTGCTGACTCAAACTACTGGGTTGAGGGTAACGTCACCTTCAAAAGAGGGGCCTACTACTATAACAAAGATAATCTCTTAAAAAGTGCAAAAGTGCGAAAATAATCAAAGGTTACACTAAACACGAGTCGGATCCAAGTGATTCATCTTTGTATTTGTTTTTATTTTTATTTTCAGCATTTTTAGTTTTTATTTTATAGTTTAAAACATTTTTCTAAACTTTTGATTTGATTAGATTAGACGTTGACGATAAACCGGTATTAAAAGCCCTTGTGTCCTTGGACGACCTCGGTATCTTACCAACACTATACTACGCTCAGGATGGGTGCACTTGCCCATATGTGTATTTGGTGTTAGTAAAATATCGTGTTTTATAAATTTAAAACTTGACTAACGTGTAAAAAGGGCTAAAAATATACATAAAAAAAACACTCAACAAATGGCTACAATTTAAGGAATGTGTTTAGTGACGGCATCAGATTCCTAATTGATGGAGAAAGGTCTGGTGGCAAGAAAAGATGCTTCTAGGAGGTTGTCAAGTGTTTTCGCTCGACGATTCCATTCTTGGGTGGTTGGTTTGGCCCTTGTTCCTGTAACTCGAATCCTAGCCCGGTATATCCCATTTTAATTTTACACCATTGTGAACCTTACGCCTTTTTACTCTCTGATCGAGGTTCTCGACATTGAAAAATCTTCTTAAACTAAATCACACGTGTATATGTTGACATTTAAGAGATACACAGTCAAGAAAATCAAGGGCAATGGTAATATATATGCGGATTAGACCACAAAAAAACACTCAACAAAGGGCTACAATTTAAGGAATGTGTTTAGTGACGGCATCAGATTCCTAATTGATAGAGAAATGTGTGGTGGCAAGAAAAGCTGCTTCTTGGAGGTTGTCAAGTGTTTTCGCTCGACGATTCCATTCTTGAGTGGTTGGTTTGGCCCTTGTTCCTGTAATTCGAATCCTAGCCCATTATATCCCATTTTAATTTTACACCATTGTGTACCTTACGCCTTTTTACTCTCTGATCGAGGTTCTCGGCATTGAAAAATCTTCGTAAACTAAATCACACGTGTATATGTTGACATTTAAGAGATATACAGTCAAGAAAATCAAGGGTAATGGTGATATATATGCGGATTAGACACCAAAAAAAACACTCAACAAATGGTTACAATTTAAGGAATGTGTTTAGTGACGGAATCAAATTCATAATTGATGGCGAAAGGTCTGGTGGCAAGAAAAGCTGCTTCTAGGAGGTTGTCAAGTGTTTTCGCTCAACGATTCCATTCTTGGATGGTTGGTTTGGCCCTTGTTCCTGTAACTAGAATCCTAGCCCGGTATATCCCATTTTAATTTTACACCATTGTGAACCTTACGCATTTTTTACTCTCTGATCGAGGTTCTCGGCATTGAAAAGTCTTCGTAAACTAAATCACACGTGTATATGTTGACGTTTAAGAGATATACAGTCAAGAAAATCAAGGGCGATGGTGATATATAAGCGGATTAGACACCAAAAAAAACACTTAACAAATGGCTACAATTTAAGGAATGTGTTTAGTGACGGCATCAGATTCCTAATTGATGGAGAAATGTATGGTGGCAAGAAAAGCTGCTTCTAGAAGGTTGTCAAGTGTTTTCGCTCAACGATTCCATTCTTGGGTGGTTGGTTAGGCCCTTGTTCCTCTAACTCGAATCCTAGCCCGGTATATCCCATTTTAATTTTACACCATTGTGAACCTTACGCCTTTTTTACTCACTGATCGAGGTTCTCGGCATTGAAAAATCATCATAAACTAAATCACACGTACATTTGTTGACATTTAAGAGATATACAGTCAAGAAAATCAAGGGCAATGGTGATATATATGCAGATTAGACACCAAAAAAAACACTCAACAAATGACTACAATTTAAGGAATGTGTTTAGTGATGGCATCAGATTCCTAATTGATGGAGAAAGGTCTGGTGGCAAGAAAAGCTGCTTCTAGCAGGTTGTCAAGTGTTTTCGCTCGACGATTCCATTATTGGGTCGTTGGTTTGGCCCTTGTTCCTGTAACTTGAATCGTAGCCCGGTATATCCTAATTTAATTTTACACCATTGTGAACCTTACGACTTTTTTACTCTCTAATCGAGGTTCCCGGCATTGAAAAATCTTCGTAAAATAAATCACACGTGTATATGTTGACATTTAAGAGATATACATTCAAGAAAATCAAGGGCAATGGTGATATATATGCGGATTAGACACAAAAAAAAACACTCAACAAATGGCTACAATTAAGTAATGTGTTTAGTGACGGCAGCAGATTCCTAATTGATGGAGAATGTTCTGGTGGCAATAAAAACTGCTTCTAGGAGGTTATCAAGTATTTTCGCTCGACGATTCCATTCTTGGGTAGTTGGTTTGGCCCTTGTTCCTATAACTCGAATCCTAGCCTGGTATATCCCATTTTAATTTTACACCATTGTAAACCTTACGCCTTTTTTACTCTCTGATCGAGGTTCTCGGTATTGAAAAATCTTCGTAAACTAAATCACACGTGTATATGTTGACTTCGTCTTGTATCGAGTCACGTAACTAGAATAGATTGACCAGGACACGTTGTACGAGAGAAACGGGAAACAGACCTGAACCAGCCACCTCGCACGAGGTGACCAAGTTCATGCGACATGGCTAGTTCGTGCGACCTGGGCCAGCTCGTGTGGACTGGTTTGTGAGGACTGGCAATCCTATAAATAGGTGAGTCCAAGTCTTCATTTGTAACTTTGTGATTCTGGAGACGAAGTGCTGCCGAAGTGTCGAACGATCTGTAATCAGTTTCAAATCAATACAATCGATAGTTAAAGTGATTCTACGTGTGAATCTAGATGTTATTACATCAATACGTCCGATTCCGCCTTTTGTATTGATCGAGAATTCTTCTGAACGACTCGTTTGATCGAATCCCGATCCTACAAGTGGTATCAGAGCTCAGGAGGAAGAGTTCTTACCATTTCAGCTTGTTTTCACGGGTAACAACTTCTTTCTTCTCATTTTCTACAAGTTTTTCTCAAAATTAACCGTGAATTCGTGGTTAATATGACCTGATTTTGTGATATAACACGTAAAACTGGGTTTTAATCAATCTGTGAACAGATTAAACCATAAATTAGACCGAAAATTTGATAAAATCATGAATTTTTGGACTTAGCAATCTCAAACGAGGTGGAAATTAGTTTGAAAAGTATCAAACAATTTGAATTTTGAACCAGAACGTTTGAATTTTGTTCAAATCGTGTTGAAAATGTTTCAGATCATTTGAGAGATTATACTCAGGTCGTACGGTTTGAATCAGGTCGTTTGAAATTGAATCCAGATCGCACGGTTTGAAAAACCAACTCGCACGGGTTGAGTGAAAAACTTTCAGATCGCGTGAGATTTTATCAGCTCTTTTGAGTTTCTTGATCCAGACCGCACGAGGAGAACTTTTTATACCAGGCTGTTTGAATTTTTGCTTCAGATCGCATGAGATGAATCAATTTTACCAGATCGTTTGAGAATTTTCCAGCCCGTTTGAAATTGTCAAACGGTGTAACCCAGACCGCTTGAAAGTATCCAGGTTGCACGGAGTGACATAGTGTGTTTGAGTTTTCTCAGTTTGTTTCAATTCAGATCGTTTGAAAATAACTCCAGCTCGTTTGGAGTGATTTCAGTTTGTACAGTTTGAAGATTTCCAGGCCGCGTGACTTTCTAGCTCGCTTGAACATTGTGTTTTTGTATACCTTTTCACCGAAACATGGAAAACGAATTTTATAATGTGTTTGCTCCTGCCCCGGCTGCTCCAGTTACCGTTGCCGAAACTGTCAGTATCGAGAATGAAACAGGAACTTTCCAAAAACCTCCAAAGCTTATGTATATTGAGGATTTTAAAGGGTGGCAAGACCGTTTTGAAAACTGGGTGGAAGCAAACAAGTTGTTGGTGCATGTTTGTGACAACAGCTTAGATTTGGTCTTTTGATATCTTGTAATTAGATAAACGATAAACAGTTAGCGGGTTTAGCTTTGTATTAGTGAGTTGTAATGTTTGGGCTAACCAAACCCACCAGTTTGGCTGATGGGGGGCGAATTGGGCTTACACCAATTCGCAGTCCATGTTGGAAACCTTGGCCCAAGTAGCAAACCTTGTGTTATATATACAAGGTTAGGCTTTAGGGTTTAGGTTGATCAGCCAAAACAGTTGTTGTGAGCAATTTCGTGAGAGCTATACAGCTTGGACGAATTTGGAGTGTTGGTTAGGGTTTGATTGATTGTAATTCCTGTAATCGATAATCAATAGAAACCCAGTTTGAAAGTGATTTGCTGTTTCTGTTTCCTACACGTTTTCTGCTATATTCTGATCAAGAGGATTCCGCACTCTTGATTAGAGAGACAATTCTGTGAAAGATCCATACGTAAAGGGGACCTACAATTGGTATCAGAGCGATAGGCTCTTGAAGGCTCGGTTCAGAATTGTGATCTGCAGATTACGGGTGGAAGGGTTTGAAATTTTTGAAAATTTTAAACCTGAAAACTAGGGTTTTCGAAATTCTTGAGTTTCTGATTTATTTATGCGTTTGTGTTTGTGTTTTGATCAGTCTGCGTGTTGAATTTGCTGATTTGCAGGTTTTCGGGAAGGTGTTGATTGATTTTAGAAGTATATTTGGCTGGACAGAATTGAAGATTCGAAGATCGTTCTTCGTGTTCTTCGTATGTTCTTCATAAAATTTGACTGCTTTGGTTGTTTCGATTGTGCAGGTTTCTGTTAGAGAGAGATAAGATCTTCTAAATTTCTGAAAAGATTTGTTTTTGGCGAATTTGTTTGGCTTGGAGGAGAAGTTGTTGCTGTTCGTTAAATCTGCTGAAAAACCAGTGTTTTTGAGACCCTGCGAAGTTGTGATCCAAACAAATATACAGACCAGCGAAATTAATATACTGATCTGAACTTGCGAAATTAACTAAGCAGCATAGTTATCGGCGAAATTAAATCCAAAGGCGACTTTGGTAACCGTATAATTTTCCACAGCGAAATTATCACGGTTTCAGCGAAATTAAGCAGTGAATTTGACCAGCGAAAATAACCAGCGACTTTAGCAGGAAAATTGAACAGCGAACTTATCTGACCTACCAGCGCTGACTTACCAGCGAAATTATTAGAGGAGTTAAAAGGGTGGAATATTTTCTGGCAAGCGTAAGGAAAAATTCACGTTTCTGAAAATAGAAATTGATCCGTAGCTCGTTTGACAGAACCTTTTGCACCGTTGAATTCCACGTATTTTTAGGGCAAAAAAAAAAAGTCGAACATGACAAAATTGAATGCACCTAAGATGATGAAGGTGGAGAATTATCTTACATGGAAGGACAGCTTCAAATCCTTCATTGAATCTCAGGATGCACGTATGTGGATATGTATTGAAGATGGGTACATAAACCCTACACATGATTATGAGGGCAGACCACGTAGAACAGAGTATATGAACATGCAAGAGGATGTTAAAAAGATGTATGAGGCTGAAAAGAGAGCCTTGGCTGCGATAAAGATGTCTTTACCTGATAGCATCAAGCATACCTTCACAAAGTACAATAATTCAAAGGATATGTGGGATGCATTACAAAAGCGATATCAGGGAAATGAGAGTGCCACTCAGGCATTCATGGCAGAGATAGTGCCAGTTGATGAGGCTGAAACTACTGTGAGTGATGCTGAATCTGAAGTGAAAAATGTTGAAGCAAAAGTGGATGCTGAAGTAGAGAAAGAGAGTGAAGCTGAACAGGTTGTTGCTGATGAAACCTCAGAAGTTCATGAGAAAGAGGTACAATCTAATTCTGTATGTTTGAGATGTCGTGAACTACAGGGTGATGTTGACAGGTTGTCAACACAAAACCAAAGTTTGGTAAGTGAGATGTCTAACATTAAAGAATCAATTTTTTTTTGCTAAAAGAAATGAATCGTCATACTTGAAGAAGATCAGAGGTTATGAAGCTGAAATTGAAGCTTTAACTTGCAAATTGAATGAAAAACTTCAAGTCATAGACTTAGCTCATGACATGAGGGCTGAGAAAACAAAAGAGATTTCTGAAAAATGCAAAGAGTTGTCAGATGCACAACTCAAAATTGTTGAACTTGAAAAGAAATTGAGTCAATTCAGAGATTCGTCTTTTGTTATGAAACACATGATGGGTGGGTTAAAGAAGAGTAATGACAAGACCAGTGTGGGCTTCCAGGGATTTAATGAAGTTCCACCTCCTCTTAGTCATGACTATTCATTCCTGCCTAGTGAAGATGAGCTAGCAGACTTTATGGCATCTGCACCAAGTAGTTTCGGATCCACATCAAGTCAAGGTGATGGATCTGAGAGTGATGATACTAGGAAGAACAATAACAGGGAACCTTTGAGAAGGAAAAATTCACCGCCTAAGGATAAAAATCAAGCTTTTGTTTAAAAGATTAATTTTGTTCAAGGTAGTGATATGAAAAATGAAACAACTGTTATTGAAAATGAATCAAATGTAGAGTTTGCTAAAAATAAAAACAAAGAAAAATCTGAATCCAAGCAAACTAAACAAGGTTCATCCAAGGGATCATCACCATCTGATAAGGGATCTACCTCAGAGACTCCAGCTAAGAAGTCTTTGAAAAGGAGATCGTGCTTCAAATGTCACACCAAGGGACATGTAGCTAGTTGCTGTCCTAACAAAAAGAGTGAAGCACAACTTAGTGAAAAACAGAGAGGGAAATTACCAGAGAAGAAAGGTGATAGTGAGGAGAAAGGCTCAAATTCTCCAAAGAAATCTGCTCCTAAGCAACCAGAGAATGTTGATGTTGGTGTAGATAAGGCTGAAAAAGGAACTCCACAAGTTCCTCGTTTTCAAAGAAATCAACCAAGATTTCAGCCTAGATCTCCACCAGGCAGATACGAGAGACCTAGAAGCAGTTCACCTAGAATGAACAATTTTAATGGAAATACAAATAATTTCAGAAGTCAAGGTCAATATCAAAATCGATACTAAAATAATGGTTGTCGAAATTTTTATAACAATGGCTTTAGAAATTATAACAATCAAGCTTCTTGGAATCAAAATTCGAGGTACCAAAATCAAAATTTTCAAAGGTCAAATAGTCCAAACACATATAGGAACCCTCAGGACCAGAGACCTTATGGAAATCAAAATCAAATTCCATCAAAAGGTCTAAGATCCAAGACTCCAGTTAGGAGTAATGGATATTGGATGGATGTTCCAGTGGTTGGTGAATTTGGACGACCCAAGACCATTAAGGCTTGGGTCCCCCAATCTAACTAATTTCTTAGTTGGTGTGTGCAGGAGCTGCTAAGGAGGATTATCAACTTATGTTGATAATGGCTACTCTAGGCACATGATGGGGGATGTGAGATTGTTGATATATATATATATATATATAGGGTTGTTGGATTTTATCACCCATAACTATCGGCCTTTGGCCGTTGCCACCCGCAACTAACAGTTTGACACCCGACACCCCCAACTTGACTTTTTGTTTGCACTGGCACCACTCAGTTAAATCTTTATTAACTGAGTTTGTTTTTGATCCTACATGGCACAGACTTGATGAGATGGACATGATGACATGGCGAATCTTGATGACGTGGCATTATATTATATTATATGGGGACAAGTCCTTTGTATGTGTTTACAGACGTTTTCAGCAAGATCCAAATCGAGTCAGATGTTGCAGGAGGAACATTTGCGGTGTATTCATTGATGAAGGTAACAATTAGATTTACAATAATACAATGCACATTGACTTTGTAAGAACTTGGTTTGACTTTGACCCTTTTGAAGATAGATAATTTTCTTGCTGATACATGATCTAATGTTGCAGGAGGAACATTTG
The DNA here is from genome assembly GCA_030545235.1 of Helianthus tuberosus. Lineage (NCBI taxonomy): Eukaryota > Viridiplantae > Streptophyta > Magnoliopsida > Asterales > Asteraceae > Helianthus > Helianthus tuberosus. The sequence goes on from CM060376.1 coordinate 24,782,225, forward strand.
CGTTGTTTTCATTGATCTGCAGATATGCAAAAATCAATCTTCTACCAAATCGCCAACAAGCTGATGAACGTATATCGAGTTATCGGCTAAAAGTGCCGACCCCAGAACTCGAAAGGGCTCTGAAAATCAAAGAAAAATTAGAACACAATTCTTTTATAAAACTCTGCTTTTGTTACTCGTTCTAATGGGCATATAAAACCTGTCCTGAGTCTCCTTATACAATAGTCTTCTTCTTCATACACAACACAACCCCAAAACCCTAACCTCTAACCTAATTAAAACCCAAAATTCGAAACACATGATCATCTACAACGGTTAATAGCTTAGGGGTTTTGTTTTATGTTGAAAACTGAATAGGAAGACGTGCGATTATACCTTCGGTTGGCGTTGAACGACGAGATACAAGGAGTTCCGGCGAAGGCAATTTTCCGGCGAAGCGTTTCGGAGCAAGACAGTGTTTCTATGCATCGGAGTGGTAAACAGCTGATTGTTTTTCTGTGTCCAGTTTCATGATTCGCTTCACTCTGCCTGCCGGAAAACTCGATTGAAGTGTTTCCGTGTTGATTTCGTCACTCTCCGCCATTATTGATTACTTGCAAGCAGCTGATTGTTTTTGGCGGGTTGTGAATGAACTGAACTCCCCTAATTTTATATATACGTATAGTTTAGATGGAGATTTTGGTGTTCAAAATCAGACCTGCAGCAGCTCAGATGGTGGAAATGTCTAGAAACAAATACCAGTTGTACTATAATGCCACGTCATCAAGATTCACCATGTCATTATGTCCACCTCATCAAATCTGTGCCACGTAGGATCAAAAACAAACTCAGTTAGTAAATATTTAACTGAGTGGTGTCAGCACAAACTAAAAGTCAAGTTGGGGGTGCCGGGTGTCAAAGTGTTAGTTGGAGGTGGCAACGGCCAAAGGCCGATAGTTAAGGGTGATAAAATCCAATAACCCATATATATATATTGATTGATTTAAATTGAAGTTTAAAGTGCTGAGTCGACACACTAGATAACCTGGCAGATCTTTATACTAAAGCATTTGACAGGGCTCGCTTTGAACATTTAGTCGAACTCAACGGGATGAGGAATCCTGAATAACTGGTTTTTCATAAGAATTTTGTAAATAGTTTAGTGCTTTTCTTAAAAATAAAAAAATAAAAAACATTAAAGAAAAACAAAAACATAAAAAAAAAATAATAGAAAATCAAAAATGAGTTATCGCTGTGTGAAAAAGGAGAAATGATAGTACATCAGCATGTTAGACTGTCACACTCAAACTGAAATTAAATTGCTTAAGTGTGATAGCAGCTTCATTATATGATGTACCAGTAGGCAAAAACATGAAATAATCAACTTACCAATGTGATATAAACCTAAATAAATTGTGTATGAGTGGGGAACACATCAGTGGTGTATGGTTTAATGACCTTAAATCTTGCGTTGATAGATTGCCAAAATCTGAAGTTTTGGGTCTTTATATTGTTATTTCATCTGGGGATATCAGGGGTGTCCTTCTGCTGCATCCAGATATATGCTGACCTAGACACACCCAGGATATCTTAAAAGAGCTAAAAATGCCAAAACCCTTAAATGAAGAAGCTCTCAAAGAGAGTTATTCAAATGTGCAAAATGCATAAATCGTACCAAAAAATGGTATTTGTCTTAGCCCTCGTTAGATATTTTGGTCTCTCTGCTGTACGGAAGTACTGACCTGTTCACCAATTATCTAAACGTTGAAAAATAAAACGGATGAATTCAGTATACTCACCTACTACGATGAATCTTTGTGCATACCTTGATCGCGGGGGTATATCCTGAAGTGGGACACACTAATATATCAAAAATAAAATTACCTTAACGTATCATACGGTAATGGTACTTGAAATGTTCATGCATTTTGTTTAAGAGGACAAACATACTGGTAATCGTCTTGGACTGCTTTTCACGAAAAATTAAATAAAGAATTATCTAATTGTGTGAAACAGTTTGATTTTGTTGATATGATCTTCTTACCAGTGATTCTCACAAAAATAGAGTGTTTATTGCTTTTGTTATTTATTTGCTTTCAGAAAATATAAAAATCCAAAAATAGTGTCTTTTTCTGTTTAAAATTCTTAACGTACGGAAAACTGTTATTCTTGGAGGAATTGTTACTGATAGGGGGAGACGGTGTTAGAAAGTGAGTTCAAAATTTTAAATCATGCGGGTTATAGGGTGTGTGATTAAAAAGTTTTGCGTGTTGGTGATAAGTTAAAAATGCTTAATATGTGATATAATCTCTTGAATAATAATAATTTATTTAACTTTGTTGAAAAATTCTTGTGGTTTCTCGAGATGTTTGTTTTATAGTATACAGATTGAAGCGGTATGTTGCTGAGAAGTTGATGAGAAGTTGATGTGAAGAGATGAGAGTTTGATTGGATACATGGTAGAACCTCCTTTCTATATTGCAGACAAAGATGAAGAGTTTGAAGATTGCTTACAAATGCTGAACTGGAGTTTACTCAAATGCTAAAGTTTTTGAAGATTTGGTGATTGGATGCATCAGCTTAGGGGGAGTCTGTTGCTGACAGAAGCTATTGAAGCTGAAGCTATCCAAAGACCAAAGACAGTGCAAGACTACATGAAGATTGCAAGATGACTGAAGACAAAGTTATTTTATGAAGCTATTGTCAAGGGGGAGTTTGTTGGTGCATGTTTGTGACAACAGCTTAGATTTGGTCTTTGGATATCTTGTAATTAGATAAATGATAAACAGTTAGTGGGTTTAGCTTTGTATTAGTGAGTTGTAATGTTTGGGCTAACCAAACCCACCAGTTTGGGTGATGGGGGGCGAATTGGGCTTACACCAATTCGCAGTCCATGTTGGAAACCTTCGCCCAAGTAGCAAACCTTGTGTTATATAAACAAGGTTAGGCTTTAGGGTTTAGGTTGATCAGCCAAAACAGTTGTTGTGAGCAATTTCGTGAGAGCTATACAGCTTGGACGAATTTGGAGTGTTGGTTAGGGTTTGATTGATTGTAATTCCTGTAATCGATAATCAATAGAAACCCAGTTTGAAAGTGATTTGCTGTTTCTGTTTCCTACACGTTTTCTGCTATATTCTGATCAAGAGGATTCCGCACTCTTGATTAGAGAGACAATTCTGTGAAAGATCCATACGTAAAGGGGACCTACACAAGTTTGATGCATGGGTTTCTTTAGAGAAAGATTATACTTTACCGAAAGATGAACTTGGAAATGAAAAACAATTAAGTCAATTTTTACCGGATGAAAAATTAAGATACACCAGTGAAAAAATGATGATTAGCATTCTTCAACAAGCAGTAAAAGAAGATATTTTTGTTTTACTTCAAAATGAGGGAACTTCTAGATCAATCTGGAGAGCATTGATTAAAAAGTTTAAGGGTAGTGCTGATATAATAAAAAATAAACGAGCATTACTAAAGAAATCGTTTGATATGTTTACAGCTTTTGAAGGTGAGACGACTAGAAAGATTATCGAGAGATATTGTCATCTAATCATGGAGATGAAAAGATTGAACATCAAGAAAGAAGATGAAGAATGGGTTGATAAGCTAGCTGATGCGCTACCACAGAATGAATGGGGAACATATATATTGATTTTAAAGTATAACTGACAATTTAAAGATATGAATTTGAGTAGGTTTATCCAGAAGTTGGAAGAACATGAGCTATCAATTCGAAAAACTGCTACAATGAGAAGTCCGGGTGCTCAACAGGATGTTAGTCTGTACTACAGAGAAAACAAGATTAAGACTACTCCTAGTCCGAAGATTCAAACTGCGTTTAGTGCTGAAAATTCTTCCGGAACAAATGCAAGCAATACAAATTAGAGAACTGGATATTCTTCGTCTTATTCAAGTTTTGAACCAAATTTCTCGACACCGAGTTCTCAACAACAAAGTTCAACAAATTTTACCAGTCAAGTATTGCAATGCAATGTTGCATTACATATTCAAAATAGTCAAAAAATTTCTCCAGATATTGCGAAGCAACACATGGCGTCTCTTGTCACTGTGTTAGAGTCGTATGAAAGCTTAGTTGCTGGACGAATCGGAAATCCAATGCTTACTAAAGAGGATTATGATCAGATTGATTTTGAAGAACTTGAGTTGATGGACATCAAGTTGTGTTTAGCTAGCGTTTTGAGAAGAGCAGAAAAGTTCAAACAGATCACCGAAGAGATGATCTTCGTGAAGCTGCAACATCTCAGCTAGGTTTTGACAAATCGAAGGTTACTTGTTTTCGTTGCCGAGAAAAAGGACATTTTAAACGAGAGTGTACAAACAGAGAAGCAACCGGAAGACATGATCCTTTCGGAAACAACGATTATCATAGAAAAGAAATTTATCATCAGGTTGCTCAACAACAATCTTCACACTCACGTACCATTTCGATTGAAGAATCTAAGGGTAAAGCTTGTTTTGGTCTGGTAGACCAAGAAGATGAAAGGATTCCGAAATATTTCAATTGGGATGATTATGATCCTTCTAGACCTTCAGTTTCTAAAGCATTTGTTGCTCGAATCTTTGAAGATTCAACCTCGGAAGAAGAATCAATCAAATCTAAGAATAGTCCTAGAAGACAACCGATTTTTAAGTCTTCAGGAAGTGATGAAGACACTGATGATGAGGAAGAGTATATTAATAAAGCTAGAAAACAATTGGATCCATATAGTTTTGATTTTTTTTTCCAGATAAAATAGAGATATTGAAAGAGAAAAGGGCTGCTAGACTAAAGAGAGAAATGGAAGCAAGAAGGGTTGCTGAAGAAAAGACTAAAGTTAAGATAGAAGCCGATAAGGCAAAAGTTGAAGAAAAACCGACAGAGAAGGTCGAGGTTGAAGAGAATGAAGTGAAGATAGAAGTTGAGAAAGAACCGATTGTGATTGAAAAGGTGGTGGAGAAAATAGTTGAAAAAATTGTCGAAGTTGAAAAAATTGTTGAAGTTGAAAAAATTGTTGAGGTTGAAAAGATTGTAGAGGTTGAAAAACCTTATGCAAAGTGTTTAGTACCTTGCAAAAATTGTGCTGAAAAAGATACAAAATATGTTGAATTAGAGAAGCTCAAAGAAAATTTGCTACACAACGTGAGAAGCATAAAGGAATCATATGATCTCCTAAGCAGCAAAGTGAACTTGTACAAAGGAGCTAGTGATGAGGATATCCAGATGAAGAATCTTCTGAAAGCAACAGTTCTTCAAAAGCAAACTGCAATCAACAAATACATTGAGATTATTGCAGGGCTTAAACAAGAATTGACAGCAATGACGATCGAAACAGAAAGAGTGAATACTTTACTTCGAAGTTATCAATGTTCGGAGTATGTTATTGATCGCATCTATCCTACCGTCATAAGTATGCATAAGATGAAGAAAATTCTGGTAAGAAAACTGGTTTGAATTATAACAGAGTACCAAATCCAATGTGGGATGGCTATACCCCCGGACACTTTGAAAAGGTGGCTGAAGCACTCAATCTGAATCTGAAATCCGAGTCTATCGATGGATTACCAGATGATATTGATGTCACCTTCACAGCGTCTGACACTGATCATGAGTCCGAGTTAATTAAGAAAGTGGTCGATCAGGTGTTGGATAAAGATGAAGAGTCAAAGTCAGAGTCTAAATCTGAAAATTCGAGTTCATCAGACGGAAGTTCGAGTGCACCGGTCAAAAGGGTTTACAACAAAGATTTTCTGATATAAAAAAATAATTTGAATAACAAAACATTCAAAGTAGCATATACTTTGAATGACTCCGACAAATTATATTCTGATGAAGAATTTCCAATAAGAGGTGTTAAAACTGAAATGATTAACAAGGTCTTCAAATTAACAGAAATTAATATTTCTGAAATAAAAGATGTAAATCTTACTGAAAAACCTAAAAAGTACACTTCAAGAGTTCAACAAAGATTGAACAAGAAAAAGGGTTACAGTTCTGGTTCGGGTTATCGAAAGAAACCAAACCATAACAGTAATTTCAAAAAGAAAGGATTAGGTTTTATTCCACCAGAATATCATAAAAATTATAGAGAAGTTAAACCAAAAAATAAATTAGTTTCAGGAGCAAGTTCTGAAGAGGAGAAGGAGAAACCTTTCTGGAAACAGTCAAACTAGGAGTTTCTCGCCGAAAAGCAAAAGAAAATGTTGAAGGAATCTGAACCGAGAGTTGAAAGAAGAACCTGTTTCAGATGCCGAGAGGTTGGACATATTGCTTGGAATTGCCCAAAGCTCACCAACACAAAACAGGGAGTTTTTTCTAACTCTAAATTGAAAGAGAAATGTGTTGATAAAAAGGAATAACCAATAGAAAAATTTAAGGAGTTCAAAAATTCGACTTTCGAAGTTGGTGAAAGTTCGAAACATTTTTACAAAAGAAGAGCCAATTTAAACAAACATAAATGGGTTGTTAAGAAATCAGAGGTTGTTTCTGGAAATAAATCTGATTCGTCAAAGTCAGAGGAGCCACCTGTTGTGCTAAATGATGAGAATTCTGTTCCGACAATGGATGATGAAAATTCTCCACCATTGTCAAACAGAAACTTGAAATCAAAAATTGGTAAGATTGAGATTTCAGATCAATTCTTCTCTGATAAGAAAGAATTTGATGCTGAAAAAGCATTTAATGGTAAAGTGCTACATATTTTTGGTAAGATGGCTGATGGTAAGGTGAAGGGAGTGAAAGAATTTTATGAATCGAAAGTTGTTAAACCAAATGATGGTGGTTCACCTATGATTGCTCAGGCATGGGTGAGATTCTTTAAAACGTAAAATCTTGACTTGCCGGAGCTCCCAAGTTGGTAATCGTGGAGCATGAATCGACATCATTCTTGAAAAATGTTTCTATGAAAAACCTACAAATGATAGTTTTTACAAGTGGTTGAAAGAACAAAGTGATGAATGAATCCCCATGATGTGTGAAATCAACAAAACTAATTTTCCGGAAAAACCATTTTGATTAAAACAAACTTAAGTGTTTTGAAATCATAATGGGAAAATAGTTTGTTGTCAGGGGGAGTTCTGATTGTTTAAGCCAAGAGAATGGAGAATTGAAGCAATTCACATCAGTTTGTCATTTTACTTGTACAGTTTATTGCTTTTACTTTCAAATTTTCCCGGAAAATCAAAAAATTGAAACATTTTTTTATTTTAGGGGGAGTAAAAAATTAAAATTTTGAAAATTTGAAAAATCCAAAAACATGATAAAATAAAAAATACAAAAACATCGAAAAATCAAAAATGAGTTTTGTTGTGAAAAAGAGGAAATGATAGTAAATCAGTGGACTATCATAGCATGCTAAAGAATTAGAAAGATAAATATGTGATAAATGGTCTCACTGATGATATGCTAGTAGGTTTTTACACATTCAGTAGATTGATTTCGAGATATAAACCTAAATATTAATAGCTTTCTTATGTCGTGGGGAACATCTCTCGGATATATGGGTGACCCCCGAAATCTTTTTTGAGAGATTGCCTAATTCTGAAATACTAGGTCTTTATATTGTTTGATATCTGGGGTATTATACCTAGTCTTCTGATATTGCGGAAGCAATGGCCTAGACTTCGTATAATACTTTACGCGCTTTAAAAGCTTACCCTCTGCATAAAAATTGAAAAATATCGAAAGATTTAATTCAAGTGCAATTGTAAAGAAGATCCCCAAGGGGGACACACCTCAAAGTCGAGCCTTCATCTCTTTGACTGAATGGAAGTTAATACCTGAGCTCTCAAGGTCTCGCACTAACCCAGAGTACAGATATCATTATGGTATATTCACCTGTAAGACTGAATTTAGGGAATCTTGATACGGGAGTATATTCTGAGGTGGGACACGTGAATAAGTTAAGTGCTTAAAACACTAATTCTCGTATCTCGAAACAACTGAACTTTGTGTGAAAGTTTAAATGGATCAGTATACTGACAATCTAAGTGAATCGTTTAGAACTTAAAGTCTAAAAAGGTCAACGGTGTTTGTGATTTGTCTCAAAAACTAATATGATCCTCTTACACAAACTCACAAAAATATGTCTGTATATAATATATTTCCCAAAATCCAAAAAGATTTTCAGTGTGTTTTAGCATAAAATTTTGAAAAATCAAAAAGATTTTATTTCATCTTATTTTCGACAACTGATGTTGAAAAGCTGATTTTCAAAATTCCGAGTGCTAAACATGATGAACAATAGTGGGTTGGGAGAGTGTGTTTGAAATGAAAAATGAAGTTAAAGTTTGAGATAATTTGAGAAATGTTTTAAGATAATCTTACAAGTGATTTTTGAGGCTGATTTTACTGTTAGTTAATCAAGGTCATTAATTTGAACTTGATATAACTATTGTTGATGTTGAATGATATCTACAAGTGATTTCTAAATTTGTTAAATTTTAACAATTGTGAAATTTACTTTTGGGTAGAGAATTGTGCAGGTTACCAGATTCCTGATCCTGTTGCTACGGAGAGCCATGAGATGTTTCTAAACCTATGAAAGCTGTAGAGCCAGATCCCCGCGTCTAAGCCTGAGCAGAGTTTGAGCCAGGACACGATCTTAGAACGAGTGATATGTCAGATTGCGATCCCGGAACAACTTAAGGGGGAGTCTGTTAGCAAAGGGGAGTCTGTTGATTGGAAGATTTCAAAGTAAAGAAGGAGTCTGAATGCTAGAGAGCCAGTCTGTTATTCTGGAACAGTGCTCGAGATAGAAGCTGCTAATGCTGAAAAGTTTAAAGAATCAAGAGATCTGATCAAGAGAGATTGAAAGATAAAGATTGAATGATGCTTACAGAGAAAGATACTTTGGAAAGAGCGAGAAGACCGATCAAGACTGAAGACACAATACACTGAAGACTCGTCATCATCCAAGGGGGAGTTTGTTAGTGCATATGTCTGTTGACTTAGTCTTGTATCGAGTCACGTAACTAGAATAGATTGACCAGGACACGTTGTACGAGCGAAACGGAAAACAGACCTGAACCAGCCACCTCGCACGAGGTGACCAAGTTCATGCGACCAGGCTAGTTCGTGCGACCTGGGCCAGCTCGTGTGGACTGGTTCGTGAGGTCTGGCATTCCTATAAATAGGTGAGTCCAGGTCTTCATTTGTAACTTTGTGATTTCGGAGACAAAGTGCTGCTGAAGTCTCGAACGATCTGTAATCAGTTTCAAATCAATACAATCGACTGTTAAAGTGATTCTACGTGTGAATCTAGCTGTTATAACATCAATACGTCTGATTCCACCTTTCGTATTGATCGAGAATTCTTCTGAACGACTCGATTGATCGAATCCCGATCCTACAAAAAAAACACTCAACAAATGGCTACAATTTAAGCAATGTGTTTAGTGACGGCATCAGATTCCTAATTGATGGAGAAAGGTCTGGTGGCAAGAAAAGCTGCTTCTTGGAGGTTTTCAAGTGTTTTCGCTAGACGATTCCATTCTTAGGTGGTTGGTTTGGCCCTTGATCCTGTAACTCGAATCCTAGCCTGGTATATCCCGTTTTAATTTTACACCATTGTGAACCTTACGCCTTTTTTAATCTCTGATCGAGGTTCTCGACATTGAAAAATCATCGTAAACTAAATCACACGTGTATATGTTGACATTTAAGAGATATACAGTCAAGAAAATCAAGGGCAATGGTGATATATATGCGGATTAGACAAAAAAAACCACTCAACAAATGGCTACAATTTACGGAATGTGTTTAGTGACGGCATCAGATTCCTAATTGATGGAGAAAGGTCTGGTGGCAAGAAAAGCTGCTTCTAGGAGGTTGTCAAGTGTTTCGCTCGACGATTCCATTCTTGGGTGGTTGGTTTGGACCTTGTTCCTGTAACTCGAATCCTAGCCCGGTATATCCCTTTTTAATTTTACACCATTATGAACCTTACGCCTTTTTTACACTCTGATCGAGGTTCTCGGCAATGAAAAATCTTCGTAAACTAAATCACACGTGTATATGTTGACATTTAAGAGATATACAGTCAAGAAAATCAAGGGAAATGGTGATATATATATATGCAGATTAGACACCAAAAAAAACACTCAACAAATGGCTACAATTTAAGGAATGTGTTTAGTGACGACATCAGATTCCTAATTGATGGAGAAAGGTCTGCTGGCAAGAAAAGCTGCTTCTAGGAGGTTGTCAAGTGTTTTCGCTCGACGATTCCATTCTTGGGTGGTTGGTTTGGCCCTTTTTCCTGTAACTCGAATCCTAGCCCGGTATATCCCATTTGAATTTTACACCATTGTGAACCTTATGCCTTTTATACTCTCTAATTGAGGTTCTCGGCATTGAAAAATCTTCGTAAACTAAATCACACATGTATATGTTGACATTTAAGAGATACAGTCAAGAAACTCAAGGGCAATGGTGATATATATGTGGATTAGACACAAAAAAAACACTCAACAAATGGCTACAATTTAAGGAATGTGTTTAGTGACGGCATCAGATTCCTAATTGATGGAGAAACGTCTGGTGGCAAGAAAAGCTGCTTCTACGAGGTTGTCAAGTGTTTTCGCTCGACGATTCCATTCTTGGGTGGTTAGTTTGGCCCTTGTTCCTATTAATCGAATCCTAGCCCGTTATATCCCATTTTAATTTTACACCATTGTGAACCTTACGTCTTTTTTACTCTTTGATCGAGGTTTTCGGCATTGATAAATCGTCGTAAACTAAATCACACATGTATACATTGACATTTAAGAGATATACAGTCAAGAAAATCAAGGGCAATGGTGTTATATATGCGGATTAGACACAAAAAAAAACTCAACAAATGGCTACAATTTAAGGAATGTGTTTAGTGTCGGCATCAGATTCCTAATTGATGGAGAAAGGTCTGGGGCAAGAAAAGCTTCTACGAAGTTGTCAAGTGTTTTCGCTCGACGATTCCATTCTTGGGTGGTTGGTTTGGCCCTTGTTCCTGTAACTCGAATCCTAGCCCGGTATATCCCATTTTAATTTTACACCATTGTGAACCTTACGCCTTTTTTACTCTCTGATCGAGGTTCTTAGCATTGAAAAATCTTCGTAAAGTAAATCACACGTGTATATGTTGACATTTAAGAGATTTACAGTCGAGAAAATCAAGGGCAATAGTGATATATATGCGGTTAGACAGAAAAAAAACACTCAACAAATGGCAACAATTTAAAGAATGTGTTTAGTGACGACATCAGATTCCTAATTGACGAAGAAAGGTCCGGTAGCAAGAAAAGCTGCTTCTAGGAGGTTGTCAAGTGTTTTCGCTCGACGATTCCATTCTTGGGTGGTTGGTTTATCCCTTGTTCCTGTAACTCGAATCCTAGCCCGGTATATCCCATTTTAATTTTACACCATTGTGAACCTTACGCCTTTTTTACTCTCTGATCGAGGTTCTCGGCATTGAAAAATCTTTGTAAACTAAATCACACGTGTATATGTTGACATTTAAGAGATATACAGTCAAGAAAATCAAGGGCAATGGTGATATATATGCGGATTAGACACCCCAAAAAAAACACTCAACAAATGGCAACAATTTAAGGAGTGTGTTTAGTGACGGCATCAGATTTCTAATTGATGGAGAAAGGTCTGGTTGCAAGAAAAGCTGCTTCTAGGAGGTTGTCATGTGTTTTAGCTCGACGATTCCATTCTTGGGTGGTTGGTTTGGCCCTTGTTCCTGTAACTCGAATCCTAGCCCGGTTTATCTCATTTTAATTTTACACCATTGTGAACCTTACGCCTTTTTTACTCTCTGATCGAGGTTCTCGGCATTGAAAAATCTTCGTAAACTAAATCACACGTGTATATGTTGACATTTAAGAGATATACAGTCAAGAAAATCAAGGGCAATGGTGATATATATGCGGATTGGACACCAAAAAAAAAAAACACTCAACAAATGGCTACAATTTAAGGAATGTGTTTAGTGACGGCATCAGATTCCTAATTGATGGAGAAAGGTCTGGTGGCAAGAAATGCTGCTTCTAGGAGGTTGTCAAGTGTTTTCGCTCGACGATTCCATTTTTGGATGGTTGGTTTGGCCCTTGTTCCTGTAACTCGAATCCTAGCCCGGTATATCCCATTTTAATTTTACACCATTGTGAACCTTACGCCTTTTTTACTCACTGATCGAGGTTCTCGGCATTGAAAATTCTTCGTAAACTAAATCACACGTGTATATGTTGACATTTAAGAGATATCCAGTCAAGAAAATCAAGGGCAATGGTTATATATATGCGGATTAGACACCAAAAAAAAACACTCAACAAGTGGCTACATTTTAAGGAATGTGTTTAGTGACGGCATTAGATTCCTAATTGATGGAGAAAAGTCTGGTGGCAAGAAAAGCTGCTTCTTGGAGGTTGTCAAGTGTTTTCGCTCGACGATTCCATTCTTGGGTGGTTGGTTTGGCCCTTGTTCCTATAACTAGAATCCTAGCCCGGTATATCCCATTTTAATTTTACACCATTGTGAACCTTACGCCTTTTTTACTCTCTGATCGTGGTTTTCGACATTGAAATTTTTTTGTAAACTAAATCACACGTGTATATGTTGACATTTAAGAGATATACAGTCAAGAAACTCAAGAGCAATGGTGATATATTTGCGGATTAGACACAAAAAAACACTCAACAAATGGCTACAATTTAAGGAATGTGTTTAGTGACGGCATCAGATTCCTAATTGATGGAGAAAGGTCTGGTGGCAAGAAAAGCTGCTTCTAGGAGGTTGTCAAGTGTTTTAGCTCGTCGATTCCATTCTTGGGTGGTTGGTTTGGCCCTTGTTCATGTAACTCGAATCCTAGCCCGGTATATACCATTTTAATTTTACACCATGTGAACCTTACGCCTTTTTTACACTCTGATCGAGGTTCTCGGCATTGAAAAATCTTCGTAAACTAAATCACACGTGTATATGTTGACATTTAAGAGATATACAGTCAAGAAAATCAAGGGCAATGGTGATATATATGTGGATTATACACAAAAAAAAAACACTCAACAAATGGCAACAATTTAAGGAATGTGTTTAGTGACGACATCAGATTCCTAATTGATGGAGAATGGTCTGGTGGCATGAAAAACTGCTTCTAGGAGGTTGTCAAGTGTTTTGGCTCGACGATTCCATTCTTGGGTGGTTCGTTTGGCCCTTGTTCCTGTAACTCGAATCCTTGCCCGGTTTATCCCATTCTAATTTTACACCATTGTGAACGTTACATCTTTTTTACTCTCTGATCAAGGTTCTCAACATTCTAAAATCTTGGTAAACTAAATCACACGTGTATATGTTGACATTTAAAAGATATACAGTCAAGAAAATCAAGGGCAATGGTGATATATAAGCGGATTAGACACCAAAAAAAACACTCAACAAATGGCTACGATTTAAGAAATGTGTTTAGTTACGGCATCATATTCCTAATTGATGGAGAAAGGTCTGGTGGCAAGAAAAGCTGCTTCAAGGAGGTTGACAAGTGTTTTTGATCGACGATTCCATTCTTGGGTGGTTGGTTTGGCCCTTGTTCATGTAACTCGAATCCAAGCCCGGTATATCCCATTTTAATTTTACACCATTGTTAACCTTACACCTTTTTTACACTCTGATCGAGGTTCTCGAAATTGAAAAATCTTCGTAAACTAAGTCACACGTGTATATGTTGACATTTAAGAGATATACAGTCAAGAAAATAAAGGGCAATGGTGATATATATGCGGATTAGACATAAAAAAAACACTAAACAAATGGCTACAATTTAAGAAATGTGTTTAGTGACGCATCAGATTCCTAATTGATGGAGAAACGTCTGATGGCAAGAAAAGCTGCTTCAAGGAGGTTGAAAAGTGTTTTCGCTCGACGATTCGATTCTTGGGTGGTTGGTTTGGCCCTTGTTCCCGTAACTCGAATCTTAGCCCGGTATATCCCATTTTAATTTTACACCATTGTGAACCTTACGCCTTTTTTACACTCTGATCGAGGTTCTCGGCATTGAAAAATATTCGTGAACTAAATCACACGTGTACATGTTGACATTTAAGAGATATACAGTCAAGAAAATCAAGGCAATGGTGATATATATGCGGATTAGCCACAAAAAAAAACACTCAACAAATGGCTACAATTTAAGGAATGTGTTTAATGACGGCATCAGATTCCTAATTGATGGAGAAAGGTCTGGTGGCAAGAAAAGCTGCTTCTAGGAGGTTGTCAAGTGTTTTAGTTCGATGATTCCATTCTTGGGTGGTTGGTTTGGCCCTTGTTCCTATAACTCGAATCCTAGCTCGATATATCCCATTTTAATTTTACACCATTGTGAACCTTAAGAATTTTTTACTCTCTGATCGAGGTTCTCGACATTGAAAAATCTTCGTAAACTAAATCACACGTGTATTTGTTGACAGTTAAGAGATATACAGTCAAGAAAATCAAAGGCAATGGTGATATATATGCGGATTAGACACAAAAAAAAAACACTCAACAAATGGCTACAATTTAAGGAATGTGTTTAGTGACGGCATCAGATTCCTAATTGATGGAGAAAAGTCTGGTGGCAAGAAAAGCTGCTTCTAGGAGGTTGTCAAGTGTTTTCGCTCGACGATTCCTTTCTTGGGTGGTTGGTTTGGCCCTTGTTCCTGTAACTCGAATTCTAGCCCGTTATATCCCATTTTAATTTTACACCATTGTGAACCTTACGCCTTTTTTACACTCTGATCGAGGTTCTCGGCATTGAAAAATCTTCTTAAAATAAATCACACGTGTATATGTTGACATTTAAGAGATATACAGTCAAGAAAATCAAGCGCAATGGTGATATATATGCGGATTAGACACCAAAAAAAACACTCAACAAATGGCTACAAATTAATGAATGTGTTTAGTGACGGCATCAGATTCCTATTTGATGGAGAAAGGTCTGGTGGCAAGAAAAGCTGCTTCTAGGAGGTTGTCAAGTGTTTTGGCTCGACAATTCCATTCTTGGGTGGTTGGTTTGGCCCTTGTTCCTGTAACTCGAATCCTAGCCCGGTATATCCCATTTTAATTTTACACCATTGTGAACCTTACGCCTTTTTACACTCTGATCGAGGTTCTCGGCATTGAAAAATCTTCGTAAACAAAATCACACATGTATATGTTGACATTTAAGAGATATACAGTCAAGAAAATCAAGGGCAATGGTGATATATATGCGGATTAGACACAAAAAAAAACTCAACAAATGGCAACAATTTAAGAAATGTGTTTAGTGACGGCATCAGATTCCTAACTGATGGAGAAAGGTCTGGTGGCAAGAAAAGCTGCTTCTAGGAGGTTGTCAAGTGTTTTGGCTCGATGATTCCATTCTTGGGTGGTTGGTTTGGCCCTTGTTCCTGTAACTCGAATCCTAGCGCGTTATATCCCATTTTAATTTTACACCCTTGTGAACCTCACGCCTTTTTTACACTCTGATCGAGGTTCTCGGCATTGAAAAATCATCGTAAACTGAATCACACGTGTATATGTTGACATTTAAGAGATATACAGTCAAGAAAATCAAGGGCAATGGTGATATATATGCGGATTAGACACAAAAAAAAAACACTCAACAAATGGCTACAATTTAAGGAATGTGTTTAGTGACGGCATCAGATTCCTAATTGATGGAGAAAGGTCTGGTGGCAAGAAAAGCTGCTTCTAGGAGGTTGTCAAGTGTTTTCGCTCGATGATTACATTCTTGGGTGGTTGGTTTGGCCCTTGTTCCTGTAACTCGAATCCTAGCTCGGTATATCCAATTTTAATTTTACACCATTGTGAACCTTAAGCCTTTTTTACTCTCTGATCGAGGTTCTCGGCATTGAAAAATCTTCGTAAACTAAATCACACATGTATATGTTGACATTTAAGAGATATACAGTCAAGAAAATCAAGGGCAATGGTGATATATATGCAGAATAGACACAAAAAAAAAAAAACACTCAACAAATAGCAACAATTAAAGGAATATGTTTAGTGACGGCATTAGATTCCTAATTGATGGAGAAAGGTCTGGTGGCAAGAAAAGCTGCTTCTAGGAGGTTGTCAAGTGTTTTCGCTCCATGATTCCATTCTTGGGTGGTTGGTTTGGCCCTTGTTCCTGTAACTCGAATCCTAGATCGGTATATCCCATTTTAATTTTACACCATTGTGAACCTTAAGCCTTTTTTACTCTCTGATCGAGGTTCTCGGCATTGAAAAATCTTCGTAAACTAAATCACATGTGTATATGTTGACATTTAAGAGATATACAGTCAAGAAAATCAAGGGCAATGGTGATATACATGCGAATTAGACACAAAAAAAAAACACTTAACAAATGGCTACAATTTAAGAAATGTGTTTATGTAACACCCCGAAAATATAAAACCTTATATTAAAATTATAAAGTATAATTTTCGAGAATTTACTAATTAGGAATTTGTAACCTAGTTAGTTATTTTCTTTGAAATGGTTCATCACAAGGTTAAAAGTTAACAAACTATATGTTGAATATAGTAGAGGGGCCTTAGTTGTTAAAAACTGAAACTATAATATTGTTTTTAATAAAAATTAAACTAAAACCCCATTTTTGGAGAGGCCTGGTCGCACAAACGAAGAGCAGGGGCGACACCCCACTCTCACAAAACCTATAATCACTAGAACTCTCAAATTGAAGGTTAAATCCTGCCCCAAATCAAAATCCGAGCACAGATTATTGATCCTCATCACAAGAGGATTCCAAGGTATGTAAAATTCAAGGAAAACTCTGAATTTGAAATTCTCATGAATTGGGAAAAATCTGAAATTAAGCTTGCAATGTATGTGTTATGATGATTAAGGAACAACTATAGTGTTTAGGGATAAACCCTAGATCAATATAAGTTGAAATCATAAGATATTTTGTGAAACCTAAGAACACCATTGTAGGTGATTTGTGAATTTGTGTAATTTGATGAACACTAGGAAATAGATTGTTGATTTTGTGTAAATTGATGATTTGGAAGTGAATCCAGAAATCTAGAAGCTAACAATCATATAAAATGTTGATTGAAGTGAAATTAGGGCTAAATGATAAGCTAGGAACTTGTCATATAATCTTGTGATAAATCTGCCTTTAAGGTGTTTGTGAAAATGCCTCAAAGAAGGCTTTAAAAATAGAAATTTAAAAGCTTTAACGCATAATTATGATGTTTTGGTATATTATGCGAAGTGAAGTCTAAAGAGAGTTCTAAACATGTCTTGAATTGAACTCTATAGGAAAAGATACCGGGACGTCGAGTGGACAAGCCGGTGGTGATTCGCGGTTGAAGGGCGTACGATAAGGTATGTAACTTGATTTGTTACATTTAGTAGATTTTGATTATTGTAATACGCATAGTGGAAATTTGGAATAAAGGTTGCTATGAATGAAAGCGGTAATGTTGCTATGTTGAATAATTGGTCAAAAGTTGTTTAGAATTCGTTGGTCGTCGTCATAAGAAAGGAATTTCGTAGACGAGCCAAACGGGTCGAATAATCAAGAAAGGCATGGTAATGCTCCGGATTATAACGGTTTGATCTTTGATATAGGTTATTATATAGAATGTTAGAATTACGAGAATTCAGTGTATATGTTGTTAGAAAAGTGAAATCCGAGGGTTGGGTTTTGGGTACAATAAACACAACAAACAAGAGTTGGATTTCCAGCTACTACCGTAAATTACGGTAGTACCGTAATTTACGGTGGGGATCATATGTTTACGGTAGAATTCTTCTGGTTTACGGTGACCAGGAACTCCCAGATTCCACCGTAACTTACGGTCACACCGTAAGTTACGGTGAAACCAGAAAACAAATTATTATTTTGTGATTTAGATTTCGGTGTTAAATTTTATATTTATGTGCTATATAGCTGTGTCAAATCTAATATTTTAAAGATTTTGACCATAGGTAACAAGGTGGATTGTACGGATGGTGGTCAAGCGAATGATGAAGAACCGAACACTCAAATCAACGCTTCCGCACTTGATCTTTTGTTTTAAAACAATGTAAACAACTGTAGTTTCTGTCTTGAATATGGTTTCGTAGGATTAATATGTGAATGTTGTGTCTAGTTAAAAGTTTCAAGTCTTGTAACTAATTTTGTAAACACCAAATTTTGGCTTGAATTGTAAGGTTTATGTTATTAAATCTAGTAGTATAACAAGGGTCTTACAAGTTGGTAATCAGAGCTCAAGGTTGTCAGTAAGTGTTCGGTTCAAGCTTGATCGATCGTCCGGTAAGAACTAACTTATTTTGTTAATAAATTATGTACTACGTAGAAAATGAGAAAATGAACAAATATGCATGAAAAGAGTGTGTAAGCTCACTCAAAAACAAGAAATGCATGAAACAAGAATGATTAAATCAAGTCACGAAGTTGATTGAATTGAAACAAGAATGATTAAATCAAGTTACGAACTTGATTGAATTGAAACAAGAATGATTAAATCAAGTTACGAACTTGATTGAATTGAAACAAGAATGATTAAATCGAGTTATGAACTTGATTAAATCAAAACAAGTAAAGCATGTGTTATAAATGGAATGTTTAACAACTTATGTAAACATTTCAGAAATAGAGATGGCTGATAAAGGTAACGATGATGCGGTGCCAAGAGTCACCGAACAAGTGAGGGAAGTGATTGCCGAAGAGGTTGGAAAGGCGATCGAAAACAGTTTGTCGGGCTTTATTGGTAAAATTCAAAACATAGTTTTATCAATAGTAGAAGATAGAATCAAGAAACTGGAAGATGATTCAAATGTAGCAAAGGAAAAGCATGGTAGACGAAAGCCTTGTTCATACAAGGAATTCATGGCTTGTAAACCACCAATATATAATGGGGAGGTTGATCCAATTGTGTGCCAACGATGGCTAAGTGATATCGAAGGAGTATTCGAGAGAACTCATTGTGATGAAAACGACTACGTAGCTTATGGTACGGGTCAATTAAGAGGTCAAGCGAAAGACTGGTGGGATAACAAAAAGAAGGAGATTGGAAGTGAAGCGGCTAAGGCCATGACATGGGAGGAGTTTAAGACGCCGTTTCTGAAACACCATAGTCCCAAAGCGGTCATAAATAGAATCAAGGAAGAGTTCATGCAACTCAGACACAAGGGTGAATCCATAGACAAGATCACGGGGATGTTTATGGACAAGATAAAGTTCTGTGATGATTTGGTGACAAATGAAGAACAAAAGGTCTATTACTACCATAACATGCGAAGTGCGGAGTATAGAGAGTTCATAACCCCTTCAAAATATGAGACCCTTACCGAGATTGTCAATGCTGCTCGGGAAAGGGAGATCGAACTGAAAAAGAGCATAGAACGGGGTGAACGAAGGGCGCAAGATGTGAATCCAAGCCCTACTAAGAAGGCACGAACAAACGAAAGCGCAAAGAAATCTGATACGAAAGGCGGGTCGCCAAGTTGCAGAATCTGCGGGAAGGGTCATAAAGGCGAATGCCGTTACAAGGATAAGCCTTGTCCCATATGCAAGAAAACGGGACATATGGCTATATCATGCCCGGAGAAAGTGACGGTTTGTTACAATTGTTATCGAACGGGTCACAAGAAGTCGGAATGCCCGGAGCTGGTTGGAAAGAAGGATGGGCAGGAACCGAAAGGTGAAGCCCCGAAAGCAAAGGCAAGATCTTTTCAACTAACCGCCGCAGAAGCAAAGGTTGAACCTGACGTGGTCTCAGGTATATTTGCTGTAAATTCAATTCCTGCACACGTGTTATTTGATACGGGTGCGAATAAATCCTTTGTTTCATATGGACTTATTCGACATCCTTCATTCGTTCTAACAAAATTACCTGTGCCTTTAGAAGTAGAGATAGGTAATAACAAGAGCTTTATTGTTTGTGATGTATGTGAAAATTGTAAACTGAGCATTGATGATGAAGAATATTTGATTAATCTAATCCCGATGTCGATGGGAGAATTTCAAGTAGTCGTTGGGATGGATTGGCTATCTCGACACCATGCAAAGGTCGTGTGCTTCCGTAAAGAGATAAAACTAACATCTCCGAGCGGGAAACACGTCACCATTTATGGCGAAAAAGGAGGCAACCCCATAGTATGCTCAATGTTGAAAGCTCACAAGCTAATGAAGCGAGGATGCAAGGCATTCATGATATACGCTAATGAGCCCGAAAAAGAATCACGAAAGATTGGAGAGGTACCGGTAGTACGAGATTATGAAGATGTGTTTCCGGAGGATTTACCGGGAATACCGCCTGAACGGGAAATAGAGTTCGGGATCGAATTGATTCCGGGCGTGAAACCCGTAGCAAAAGCCCCGTACCGACTTGCACCGTCGGAATTACAAGAGTTGATGTCCCAAATCCAAGACCTGCTTGACAAGGGATTCATAAGGCCGAGTGTGTCTCCTTGGGGCGCATCGGTATTGTTCGTGAGAAAGAAAGACGGGAGCATGCGCATGTGTATTGATTACCGGGAGTTAAACAAACTCACGGTAAAGAACCGATACCCGCTCCCGAGGATAGATGATTTATTCGACCAACTACAAGGTGCGAACTGGTTTTCCAAAATTGACCTTAGATCGGGATATTACCAACTAAAGGTCAAAGAAGAAGATGTGCCGAAGACGGCTTTCCGCACGAGATACGGACATTACGAATTCCTCGTGATGTCATTTGGGCTAACAAACGCACCCGCGGCTTTCATGGACCTCATGAACCGGGTTTGCAAGCCAATGCTGGATAAGTCGGTCATCGTGTTTATCGATGATATATTGGTGTATTCGAAAAGTGAAGCTGAACATGCACATCACTTACAAGAAGTGTTAGAGACCCTTAGACGAGAGAAGCTATACGCAAAATTCTCTAAATGTGCCTTTTGGTTAAGAGATGTACAATTTCTTGGCCATGTCATAAGTGCCGACGGAGTATTGGTAGATCCGTCAAAGATAGAGGCTGTGTCAAAATGGAATCCTCCAAAGAACCCTTCTGAAATTAGAAGCTTTTGGGACTTGCGGGATACTATAGGAGATTCATCCAAGATTTCTCCAAGATTGCGTCACCGCTAACAAAGCTAACCCAAAAGAAAGAAAAGTTTATTTGGGGAATCGATCAAGAAAAAGCGTTTCAAACGCTAAAAGAAAAGCTAACTCAAGCCCCGGTACTAACGTTGCCGGACGGAGTCGAAGACATGGAGGTTTATTCGGACGCTTCACTATCGGGACTCGGTTGCGTGCTGATGCAACGGGGCAAGGTAATTGCCTATGCCTCGAGACAATTGAAGATACACGAGAAGAAATATCCCACACACGATCTCGAGTTGGCGGCGGTAGTGTTTGCATTAAAAATATGGAGGCACTACTTGTATGGGGTAAAGTGCACCATATTCACCGACCACAAGAGTTTGAAATACTTCTTCGATCAGAAGGAGTTAAATATGCGACAAAGGCGATGGCTGGAAACGGTGAAAGACTACGATTGCGAAATACGTTATCACCCAGGAAAGGCTAATGCGGTGGCGGATGCTTTGAGCAGAAAAACGGATTATGTCCCGATACGAGTAAGATCGATGCAACTCGTGGTAACCTCGGGTATACTTGAACGTATTCGAGAGGCGCAATTAGAAGCAGTAAAAGAAGAGAATTGGAAGAAAGAAAGAATAATTGGTCAGTTGAAAGATTTGTCGGATGGGAATCACGGGTTAAAGACTCGATCCGGAAGGATATGGGTCCCACATACCTGTGGAGTGAAGGCGCTTCTACTTAATGAAGCTCATAAATCCCGTTATTCAATTCATCCGGGTGCGACCAAGATGTACAATGATTTGAAACAAAATTATTGGTGGCCTGGAATGAAGAGAGATATGGCGAAGTATGTGGAAAAATGCTTGACATGTTTACAGGTCAAGGCGGAGCATCAGAAACCATACGGCAAACTCCAACCGTTAGAAATTCCGGTTTGGAAATGGGAACATATCACAATGGACCTACTAACCAAGTTGCCTAAAACGAGTCGTGGTTTCGATGCCATATGGGTAGTGGTAGATAGATTGACGAAAAGTGCTCAATTAATTCCGATACGTGAGACTTATACGTCAGAAAAGATGTCAGAGGTTTACACGAATGAAATAATAGCACATCATGGGGTGCCCGTGTCTATCGTGTCTGATAGGGATACCCGGTTTACTTCGAATTTCTGGAGAGATTTCCAAGAGCAAATGGGGACCAAATTGTTCATTAGCACTGCGTACCATCCTCAAACGGATGGACAAAGTGAAAGAACGATACAAACATTGGGGGACATGCTACGGGCGTGTATAACCGACTTTGGAGGCAGTTGGGATGTTCACTTACCGTTAGTCGAGTTTTCGTATAACAACAGTTACCAATCTAGTATTAAGATGGCACCATACGAAATGCTTTACGGTAGGAAGTGTCGAACCCCGGTATGTTGGGGTGAAGTGGGTCCACGTGAACTCGCCCACCAAGATATAGTACGAGCCACGAATGAAAAGATCGATAAAGTTCGGGCACACTTGAAAGCGGCTCAAGACAGGCAAAAGGCGTATGCTGATAAAAGGAAAAGGCCGATTGAATTCCAAGTTGGTGACATGGTCATGCTAAAAGTCTCCCCATGGAACGGTGTTATTAGATTCAGAAAAAGGGGGAAGCTAAGCCCAAGGTTTATCGGACCATTTAAAATTATCGGGAGAGTTGGTAAGGTAGCTTACCGCCTTGAATTACCGGAGGAGCTAAGTGGAATCCATGGCACGTTCCACGTGTCGCAATTAAGAAAGTGCCTAGCAGACGAAACGGCCTATATCCATTACGATGATATCGAAGTGGATAATAGTCTGAATTATGCGGTAAGACCGGTGGAGATTTTAGACCGAAAGGTTAAACAATTACGAAATAAACAAATTGACCAAGTCAAAGTTAAATGGGAGCATAGGAAAGGTTCGGACACTACGTGGGAGTCCGAAGAGGAGATGCGACGTCTCCACCCTACATTATTTGGTACGTATAACGGTTTCGGGGACGAAACCCTTTTAAGGGGGGTCGACTTGTAACACCCCGAAAATATAAAACCTTATATTAAAATTATAAAGTATAATTTTCGAGAATTTACTAATTAGGAATTTGTAACCTAGTTAGTTATTTTCTTTGAAATGGTTCATCACAAGGTTAAAAGTTAACAAACTATATGTTGAATATAGTAGAGGGGCCTTAGTTGTTAAAAACTGAAACTATAATATTGTTTTTAATAAAAATTAAACTAAAACCCCATTTTTGGAGAGGCCTGGTCGCACAAAAGAAGAGCAGGGGCGACACCCCACTCTCATAAAACCTAAAATCACTAGAACTCTCAAATTGAAGGTTAAATCCTGCCCCAAATCAAAATCCGAGCACAGATTATTGATCCTCATCACAAGAGGATTCCAAGGTATGTAAAATTCAAGGAAAACTCTGAATTTGAAATTCTCATGAATTGGGAAAAATCTGAAATTAAGCTTGCATGTATGTGTTATGATGATTAAGGAACAACTATAGTGTTTAGGGACAAACCCTAGATCAATATAAGTTGAAATCATAAGAAATTTTGTGAAACCTAAGAACACCATTGTAGGTGATTTGTGAATTTTGTGTAATTTGATGAACACTAGGAAATAGATTGTTGATTTTGTGTAAATTGATGATTTGGAAGTGAATCCAGAAATCTAGAAGCTAACAATCATATAAAATGTTGATTGAAGTGAAATTAGGGCTAAATGATAAGCTAGGAACTTGTCATATAATCTTGTGATAAATCTGCCTTTAAGGTGTTTGTGAAAATGCCTCAAAGAAGGCTTTAAAAATAGAAATTTAAAAGCTTTAACGCATAATTATGATGTTTTGGTATATTATGTGAAGTGAAGTCTAAAGAGAGTTCTAAACATGTCTTGAATTGAACTTTATAAGAAAAGATACCGGGACGTCGAGTGAACAAGCCGGTGGTGATTCGCGGTTGAAGGGCGTACGATAAGGTATGTAACTTGATTTGTTACATTTAGTAGATTTTGATTATTGTAATACGCATAGTGGAAATTTGGAATAAAGGTTGCTATGAATGAAAGCGGTAATGTTGCTATGTTGAATAATCGGTCAAAAGTTGTTTAGAATTCGTTGGTCGTCGTCATAAGAAAGGAATTTCGTAGACGAGCCAAACGGGTCGAATAATCAAGAAAGGCATGGTAATGCTCCGGATTATAATGTCACACCCCGACCGCGTAAAACAACAAATCGCGGCGGAAACATCGGGGCGTGTTGCAACAGAATTAATTGTTTCATAACCATGGCATACAAAGTTGTATTTTATTTATCAACAAGGGTGTTACATTGTCTCAAAACAGTAAATTAAGAGTTCAGAACATAATTAAACATAGTCTATCTTCTTTTAAAGTCTCTAAGGCACAGGTCCGCCCTAGTATCATAATCAACGTCCTATGGAAAAGCACCTGAAAACACATGTAAAAATAGGTACGTCAGCATAAAAATGCCTGTGAGATACATAGGTTTTGTGAAAATAAGATTCATGACTTATGTTTGAGAAAATGTTTAGTCATGAACCTTGTTATTTACTTTGTCATGTAAATCATTTGAAAACAATAAGATCAGATGATATGTATAAGTAAATGTCAGGTTAAATAAATAACCATGTAAAAATGTGTTTGTATAAGATAAGTTGTTTGTAAATCAATGTCTTGTGAAAAGTATGTTATTTGTATAAAATGTTCTATGTCTCAAACTGAAATGATTCAAATAACGTTACGACATATAATACCATACAAACACTTATATATAGGAAGTACCAGCGGCGTATCCACCATGCTTGTATCATATTACACACGCATCGTTACTTAATCACTTAATCAAACCAAACCAACCAATGTAAGAAGTCTATGTTTAAACCAATTGTCAAAATGTATTGAATAATATGTCAAAGTGTTCATGTCAAGATGTAAATCATGTAGTATGTAAAACCAATGTCAAAAGTGTTTGTGTCAAATGTAAATTATGTCAAAATGTCTATGTCAAATATCCATGTCAAATGTCTATGTCGAATATCCATGTCAAATGTCTATGTCAAAATGTCATGTATGGCAAGTGAAATGTCTCAACTAAACCATATGCACAAAAACAAAGTATTGAAGTAAAACTTGGTTTTAATCAAAGCTATGTTTTGTGTAAATGCATGCAACTATTTAATATGAACATTTATGCGGTATTGTGAAAATGCATACATCCAAGCCTTGCGACTGTGGTGATAAACCCTTTAAACAAATTAAAGGTCTATCTGTCTTATATCATCGAATTCGGTCATTCCTTTCATCCCCTTTCCCTGGGACGTCCGGAACGGGAGTTGTCAATTCCTATGGTACCACTACCTACTAACGAACGGCATGATCGGTGTTAATGAATGTATTGTCCCATGTAAACAAACCAAATGTCATACCAAAATGTAAGCATGTGAAAATAATGCACTAAGTATGTAATCAAATGAACATACATAGCGTGAAATGTCATGTAAAACGATGTACTAAGTAATGCACACAATGGGCACACCTAGCATGAAATGTAATGTAAAACAATGTACTAAGTAATGCACACAATGGGCACACCTAGCATAAAATGTAATGCAAAACAATGTACTAAGTAATGCACACAATGGGCACACCTAGCATAAAATGTAATGTAAAACAATGTACTAAGTAATGCACACAATGGGCACACCTAGCATAAGATGTAATGAAATCATGTACTATAATGTACTAACGAACATAGCATGTATATGATGTGAAAACAGGAAAGCATGAAAGTAACAAGTAGGCACATGTGTTCCACCCCAAAACAGTTTGGAAAACAGTAAAAGAGGGGTCTATGTACTCACTTGAGATTGCTCAGATGTCTAAAGATAATCACCAAGCAACGCTAGAGATCTCGGAATCAAACGGCACCTAATATAGGTAACTATGTTAATAAACCGGACCTATCTCGGAAGATTGGGTAGCATTAGGGTTTGTAAACCAAATGAGTGTAGGAACTCACGTGATATGGTTTAACAAAGCCTACATACTAAATGAAACTTAACCTTAGTCTTATTGACCCATTATGATCCGTTTAGGTAGCTTATGCTACTTTAACGCATCGTGCGCGTGAAACGCGTTCGGACCGCCTAACTAGTCCTACGACAAGTGTTATATGCCTAAACATGTTACATAATCAGTTATGTGACAAAAGTTTAGGTTACATATGCTTAATTACCAATTATACATGAAAAGGGTATTCTGGTAATTTACCTAAGGCATATAAACTACCTATCATACAACTACTTAAACGATGTGACCATAGGGTATAACCTCGGAAGGTTAGTCCCTACCTACTATGGTCACCTAATATGTTTGGTCGGATCCTAATGATCGACCAAATGGGTCGGGTTCGAAGGTATAGGCGATTTATTAGATCGCCTACCCTACGACCCTAGACAACGTGGTAATCAGTAGGCATAGTCCCAAGGGACTATGACCATCGTGATTACAATCACGTTGCGAAGTTCAACCGAACTTCGCATTGACCATTACTGGTCAACGCTGAAAGTCAAACAAAGTTTGACTTTCTGACTCGAAAAGCAGTAAAATAAGGAAAAGAACGAAAGAATACTTACGAAGGGTCCCCGAATGCTAATCCCGATCCAAGAACTCAGGTATGAAACAATGGTTTCAACTTAGAGCTCTCAAATCAGAATTCTTGTGCTTTAAAACAATGAAAGGCATGGGGTATATATAGTTTTCGGTGAACCATTGAGATCGTTTCATGGAAACCGTGATTCGATCACATCCGTACACTTGTTGAAAGGTTATGGAAGCCACATATGATCCTTATCTTAGTGACTAAGCAACTTAGAACATGTGGTGAAGGATCAATCAGCTGCAACTTGTGTTTAAAAACATTGAATCTGATCAGATAGGCAGTCGCGTAGCGCGACGGGTAGCCCCATAGGCCTCGCGCTACGCTAGCACCCCACCTGAATCAGAAAGTTTCAAAATTGGCAGCAATGGTCCCTGCACGTGTTTAAGGCCTTTTTCGATGCGTTTGAACCCCGTTAACCTCATTTAAAGGCTCTAAAATGAAGTTAAAGTATAGGGAACTCAAAACATACTCAAAAATATGCCGGATGATGGTTCGTTTGGTCGTACGAACGCGATGTTCGCTTAATTACGACGGAATGCGCACAGGCGCGAAAAACGATCCAAATGACGCGACGAATGGATTTTTCTTATGGCGAACACTAAAATAAAATATAGTCATGCTTACATAAAATTTTGGATGTCCAGATGTATTCAGAACGTAAGTTATGCTCGAAAATGCAAACTTGTGCACTTTTTGACACTTTTAGTCCCTGAATGACCCAAAAGTTTATTTTAGCACACCGAACCCCGCAAAGCCTATTTCTAAGCTATGTAAAGAATATTTAAGGTGTGTTTAACTTATGGTTAAGTTCCGGAATGTTCGTTACAGTTCAAATTGACATACTTTCGCAGTTTGTCATATTTAGTCCCTGTAAGCGAATTAACTTGTTTTTGCCATACCAAAGCCTTCAAAACTTATTTCTAAGTTATGTAAAGGTTATTTAAGGTATGTTGAGTATATGTTGATGTTCCAGAGTATTTCTCGCATTAAACTAAGTACGTTTACGCACTAGTTTGCGTATAACTCTCCAGAAAGTGATGTAGAGTTTGGAATTGAACAAAAGTCAAAACATGAAAAATGTAAAACACAATCAAACAAACATTGGGATCAAATAACATTGTTTTATTGATAATAGAACTGTTCATAGCGATTACAAGCACAGTTGTTACATATAACAGTTTGATCTTTGATATAGGTTATTATATAGAATGTTAGAATTACGAGAATTCAATGTATATGTTGTTAGAAAAGTGAAATCCGAGGGTTGGGTTTTGGGTACAATAAACACAACAAACAAGAGTTGGATTTCAAGCTACTACCGTAAATTACGGTAGTACCGTAATTTACGGTGGGGATCATATGTTTACGGTAGAATTCTTCTGGTTTACGGTGACCAGGAACTCCCAGATTCCACCGTAACTTACGGTCACACCGTAAGTTACGTTGAAACCAGAAAACAAATTATTATTTTGTGATTTAGATTTCGATGTTAAATTTTATATTTATGTGCTATATAGCTGTGTTAAATCTAATATTTTAAAGATTTTGACCATAGGTAACAAGGTGGATTGTACGGATGGTGGTCAAGCGAATAATGAAGAACCGAACACTCAAATCAACGCTTCCGCACTTGATCTTTTGTTTTAAAACAATGTAAACAACTGTAGTTTCTGTCTTGAATATGGTTTCGTAGGACTATTATGTGAATGTTGTGTCTAGTTAAAAGTTTCAAGTCTTGTAACTAATTTTGTAAACACCAAATTTTGGCTTGAATTGTAAGGTTTATGTTATTAAATCTAGTAGTATAACAAGGGTCTTACAGTTTAGTTACGGCATCAGATTCCTAATTGATGGAGAAAGGTCTGGTGGCAAGAAAAGCTGCTTCAAGGAGGTTGACAAGTGTTTTCGCTCGACGATTCCATTCTTGGGTGGTTGGTTTGGCCATTGTTCCTGTAACTCGAATTCTAGCCCGGTATATCCCATTTTAATTTTACACCATTGTGAACCTTACGCCTTTTTTACACTCTGATCGAGGTTCTCGGCATTGAAAAATCTTCGTAAACTAAATCACACGTGTATATGTTGACATTTAAGAGATATACATTCAAGAAAATCAAGGGCAATGGTGATATATATGCGGATTAGACACAAAAAAAAACACTCAACAAATGGCTACAATTTAAGGAATGTGTTTAGTGATGGCATGAGATTCCTAATTGATGGAGAAAGGTCTGGTGGCAAGAAAAGCTGCTTCTGGGAGGTTGTCAAGTGTTTTCGCTCCATGATTCCACTCTTGGGTGGTTGGTTTGGCCCTTGTTCATGTAACTCGAATCCTAGCTCGGTATATCCCATTTTAATTTTACACCATTGTGAACCTTAAGCCTTTTTTACTCTTTGATCGAGGTTCTCGGCATTGAAAAAACTTCGTAAACTAAATCACACATGTATATGTTGACATTTAAGAGATATACAGTCATGAAAATCAAGGGCAATGGTGATATATATGCGGAAAAGACACAAAAAAAAAACACTCAACAAATAGCTACAATTTAAGAAATGTGTTTAGTGACTCATCAGATTCCTAATTGATGGAGAAACGTCTGGTGGCAAAAAAAGCTGCTTCAAGGAGGTTGACAAGTGTTTTCCCTCGACGATTCCATTCTTGGGTGGTTGTTTTGGCCCTTGTTCCTGTAACTCGAATCTTAGCCTGGTATATCCCATTTTAATTTTACACCATTGTGAACCTTACGCCTTTTTTACACTCTGATCGAGGTTCTCGGCATTGAAAAATCTTCGTAAACTAAATCACACGTGTATATGTTGACATTTAAGAGATATACAGTCAAGAAAATCAAGGCAATGGTGATATATATACCGATTAGACACCAAAAAAAACACTCAACAAATGGCTATAATTTAAGGAATGTGTTTAGAGACGGCATCAGATTCCTAATTGATGGAGAAAAGTCTGGTGGCAAGAAAAGCTGCTTCTAGGAGGTTGTCAAGTGTTTTCGCTCGATGATTCCATTCTTGGGTGGTTGGTTTGGCCCTTGTTCCAGTAACTCGAATCCTAGCTCGATATATCCCATTTTAATTTTACACCATTGTGAACCTTAAGCCTTTTTTACTCTCTGATCGAGGTTCTCGGCATTGAAAAATCCTCGTAAACTAAATCACACGTGTATATGTTGACATTTAAGAGATATACAGTCAAGAAAATCAAGGGCAATGGTGATATATATACCGATTAGACACCAAAAAAAACACTCAACAAATGGTTATAATTTAAGGAATGTGTTTAGAGACGGCATCAGATTCCTAATTGATGGAGAAAAGTCTGGTGGCAAGAAAAGCTGCTTCTAGGAGGTTGTCAAGTGTTTTCGCTCGACGATTCCATTCTTGGGTGGTTGGTTTGGCCCTTGTTCCTATAACTCGAATCCTAGCCCGGTATATCCCATTTTAATTTTACACCATTGTGAACCTTACGCCTTTTTTACTCTCTGATCGTGGTTCTCGCCATTGAAAAATTTCCGTAAACTAAATCACACGTGTATATGTTGACATTTATGAGACATACAGTCAAGAAAATCAAGGGCAATGGTGATATATAAGCGGATTAGACACAAAAAAAACACTCAACAAATGGCTACAATTTAAGGAATGTGTTTAGTGACGGCATCAGATTCCTAATTGATGGAGAAATGTCTGGTGGCAAGAAAAGCTGCTTCTAGGAGGTTGTCAAGTGTTTTCGCTCGATGATTCCACTCTTGGGTGGTTGGTTTGGCCCTTGTTCATGTAACTCGAATCCTAGCTCGGTATATCCCATTTTAATTTTACACCATTGTGAACCTTAAGCCTTTTTTACTCTCTAATCGAGGTTCTCGGCATTGAAAAATCTTCGTAAACTGAATCACACGTGTATATGTTGACATTTAAGAGATATACAGTCATGAAAATCAAGGGCAATGGTGATATATATGCGGAATAGACACAAAAAAAAACACTCAACAAATAGCTACAATTTAAGAAATGTGTTTAGTGACGCATCAGATTCCTAATTGATGGAGAAACGTCTGGTGGCAAGAAAAGCTGCTTCGAGGAGGTTGACAAGTGTTTTCGCTCGACGATTCCACTCTTGGGTGGTTGGTTTCGCCTTCGTAAACTAAATCACACGTGTATAAGTTGAAATTTAAGAGATATACAGTCAAGAAAATCATGGGCAATGGTGATATATATGCGGATTAGACACAAAAAAAAAACACTCAACAAATGGCTACAGTTTAAGGAATGTGTTTAGTGACGGCATCAGATTCCTAATTGATGGAGAAAGGTCTGGTGGCAAGAAAAGCTGCTTCTAGGATTTTGTCAAGTGTTTTCGCTCGATGATTACATTCTTGGGTGGTTGGTTTGGCCCTTGTTCCTGTAACTCGAATCCTAGCTCGGTATATCCAATTTTAATTTTACACCATTGTGAACCTTAAGCCTTTTTTACTCTCTGATCGAGGTTCTCGGCATTGAAAAATCTTCGTAAACTAAATCACACGTGTATATGTTGACATTTAAGAGATATACATTCAAGAAAATCACGGGCAATGGTGATCTATATGCGGAATAGACACACAAAAAAACACTCAACAAATAGCTACAATTTAAGGAATATGTTTAGTGATGGCATCAGATTCCTAATTGATGGAGAATGGTCTGGTGGCAAGAAAAGCTGCTTCTAGGTGGTTGTCAAGTGTTTTAGCTCGACGATTCCATTCTTGGGTGGTTGGTTTGGCCCTTGTTCCTGTAACTCGAATCCTAGCCCGGTATATCGCATTTTAATTTTACACCATTGTGAACGTTACGCCTTTTTTACACTCTGATCGAGGTTCTCGGCATTGAAAAATCTTCGTAAACTAAATACACGTGTATATGTTGACATTTAAGAGATATACAGTCAAGAAAATCAAGGGCAATGGTGATATATATGCGGATTAGACACAAAAAAAAACACTCAACAAATGGCTACAATTTAAGGAATATGTTTAGTGACGGCATCAGATTCCTAATTGATGGAGAAAGGTCCGGTGGCAAGAAAAGCTGCTTCTAGGAGGTTGTCAAGTGTTTTCGCTCGATGATTCCACTCTTGGGTGGTTGGTTTGGCCCTTGTTCATGTAACTCGAATCCTAGCTCGGTATATCCGATTTTAATTTTACACCATTGTGAACCTTAAGCCTTTTTTACTCTCTGATCAAGGTTCTCGGCAATGAAAAATCTTCGTAAACTAAATCACACGTGTATATATTGACATTTAAGAGATATACAGTCATGAAAATCAAGGGCAATGGTGATATATATGCGGAATAAACACAAAAAAAAAAACACTCAACAAATAGCTACAGTTTAAGAAATGTGTTTAGTGACGCATCAGATTCCTAATTGATGGAGAAACGTCTGGTGGCAAGAAAAGCTGCCTCAAGGAGGTTGATAAGTGTTTTCGCTCGACGATTCCATTCTTGGGTGGTTGGTTTGGCCCTTGTTCCTGTAACTCGAATCTTAGCCCGGTATATCCCATTTTAATTTTACACCATTGTGAACCTTACGCCTTTTTTACACTCTGATCGAGGTTCTCGGCATTGAAAAATCTTCGTAAACTAAATCACACGTGTATATGTTGACGTTTAAGAGATATACAGTCAAGAAAATCAAGGCAATGGTGATATATATGCGGATTAGACACCAAAAAAAAAACACTCAACAAATGGCTACAATTTAAGGACTGTGTTTAGTGACGGCATTAGATTCCTAATAGATGGAGAAAGGTCTGGTGGCAAGAAAAGCTGCTTCTAGGAGGTTGTCAAGTGTTTTCGCTCGTTGATTCCATTCTTGGGTGGTTGGTTTGGCCCTTGTTCCTGTAACTCGAATCTTAGCCGGTATATCCCATTTTAATTTTACACCATTGTGAACCTTACGGCTTTTTTACTCTCTGATCGAGGTTCTCGGCATTGAAAAATCTTCGTAAACTAAATCACACGTGTATATGTTGACATTTAAGAGATATACAGTCAAGAAAATCAAGGGCAATGGTGATA